>CAJVRI010000486.1:0-350677 GCA_911649635.1 Poeciliopsis gracilis
ATATATATATATATATATATATATATATATATTATTACCTCTTAAGCATCTGCTGGAAACATGCATAATTATGAAAAGTGAAACACTATCTAAACAGTTTCAAAAGTGAAAGGTCAACTGAAAGTATATTGGTTTATGAAAGAAACCACTGGCAGCAGCAGCCAACATGCCACCATTAGAGTCTGCAGGCTATTGTCTGGTTGCGAACAATGACTCAGCTGGATGCAGGCGAGCAGAGGTAAGCAGGACCTCCAGGCAAGGTCACCTGTGGGTCCAGATGAGCTGGTCTGATTCCTCATCTCAAACACGCACACCAACACAGATGGCTTGATGGAACCCAGAGACTCCTGTTGATCCAGCTCCGGATTATTCTTATCATTCCAAAAAGGTGATAATATTGATTTTTTTCAGGGTTTGGCTTAGAGTGTTTACGTGTCTGACTGATGTCTATCTCAACATGCAGCGTTTCGCCTGTCAGCAGCTCCAGGCAGCATAGCTAACATCAACAGAGTCAAATTTAAAAGATGAAATATTTCTCATTTATTAGTATTACACAGAATTTATCTGCATTTCAGCTTTCGGAATCAGTTTAGTGAAGGTGGCCATCTGTAGGCTAATTGTAGATTTAGGCTAAAATTTCTTCTTATTTTTTTATCATTATTTGATCAAACATTCCATTCCATTATCATCAGTTTTCCAGATTTGCTGAATTTTCTAAGTTTTGCTGATAATCAGTTGTAAGGTGAAAAGATTACAGAACTATACAAGTCATGAAATATAGCCAAACAGACAACGCAACTCTGTGTGTTGAGGAAAACAAGAGAAACCACAATAATTACCGGAAAAATACTTCAACAAGACAATAACTGAGACAATAACTGAAAATAATGAGGTGAACTCTGACCGTATTATTGTTCCACTTTCATTATTTATTCAGCAATTCACCAGTGTGCTGTTATAACTGAATAAAAATGAAACCCAGTCTCTCATTAAACATGATAAGAGGAAAGCTGATACATTCCAAAGTTTTCATTTACTGTAATATTTTGTTCCACATGTGCAGCAAAAAAGCATTGTATGTTCAGGCTTTTTACTGATCAAAGCTGCTATGACTTTATTTTTAAAAAGCCATTCGATCAGGCTAGAGTAATAGTTACGTTTGCCAATTATTTTAAAAATGTAAAGTAAAGATCCATTAACAGTTACCCAATAAATGTCATAAAACTGAGTTATTTGCAGAGTTACATGCTGCAGGGGAGACATTTACTTTTCATCGGCTTTCTGAAGAAACCACCAAACAAATTACTAACAATTTATTATTGATATTTTTACCAAGGTTACTATAGCTAATAAATATGTTTTCCCACTTTCAGTTTTCATTTCTCTAGTTTTAATTAGCTGAAATAAACAAGGCAATTACAGGAGAACATTTATAACTGACTGGAACTGTGTTGTGTGTTTATAACACTAAAATACACAGAAACTCTAGCTGCAGTATCCTTCATTTTCATGTTTCAGTCTATTAATTAGTTTTTCCAACTGATGTGAAATAGTTTTTTTTCCCCCGACTCAAACAGTCTGCGTCAGCAATCGGCAAATTATGTCACTCCAACATCTTCCTAGTGGAGTTTTCACAAACCTGCAAAATGGGCGAAAACATCAGTCAGTCGGTTGTTTAGCAATAACTGAATAAATTATTTTGCAATTGATCTCTTCTGTTGAATATCCATTAACAAATCATTGTATACACAGTTACAAAAACACAATACTTTGACCTTTTTAAATTCTGCAATAGGAAACATTTACAACTTCTACTACAACGAATAAAAACTAAGGTAACAATGAACAATATTTAACATTTAATAACTCATAAAAACTAGTAGACAGACTCTGAAAGCTAATAAAACTACCGCAATTAGACAAAAACTCATTTCAAAACAAAACTATAATGAAAAACCTCGGACTATTATAACCATGTTTCTCACATATTCCAGAATTTTTCAAAGAATACTCCTCTACGTATATATATATATATATATATATATATATATATATATATATATATATATATATATATATATATATATATATATATTTACTTTTTTTAATTTATTTTATGCTTATATGCATATTCCTAAATCCTCGTTTCACCATATCATCTGGGTTTGCTCCACCTTCTCCACAGATAAACAACCCTGCTAGACTGCTGAGACTTAGAGCCGCTGTCTGTTTTCATGGAGGGATGTATTTGTGGAAGCAGTAAAGCACTGAACTGCGTGACGTTGGTGTCACGGTGAGGCGGGAGGCGCTTGTTAACCTGCCGTGATGAACAGCTGTAATGTCATTTGTCCGGCAGCAGACTGTGAAGCTCTGCCAGAGTTTCGCTCCAGGAGAGGTGTAAAAAAATGGCTCCAGACAGCTCTGAATAGTGCAGAAGGTCAGATTTATTTCAAGCATACATCACATTTACAAGCACCCAACAGAAGTGGAGCTTTAACAGCCTTCAGCTTTTCTGTGCACAGAGGGTTTTTATAAATTGCATTTTCTGACTGAATAGTTTGACTTAAATTATTATGTTACTTTTTTAAACTAAAAAGAGTTTGTCCATTTTTGTTGCTTTTATACAATAAAAATATAATTCTTTTTCTTCCTCCTGAGAGTAGCAAACTCTGGAAGAAGCATGTATCCAATCAATGTTGGAACAATAAAGAGTGAGAGTCGTGTTTTATTCAAAGAAAGGGGATCAATCAATGTCTGACCTTCATAACAAGAGGGTGGAGGCGTTTAGACAAGTTTTTTTATTATTATTGTAATAAAACCATCTACAAAGACGTTGGACTGAAGTAATCAACAGTATGGAAAATTGTGTGCAAATTAGGGAAATTCAAGTCTCTCTCTGTTCCCGGAGGAGAGGTTAATCAACAAAAATCACTGGAGCACGAATGTGTACTGGCTTGTGAGTTACAAAGAGTCCAGGTTAACGTCTAATCAAGCAAAAGGCCTCTGCCACTGTGGCTAAATGCTAATGCTCACGGGTCAACCATCAGAAGATCCAATGCAAGTTTATTTGTACAGCACATTTCAGCAACAAGGCGATCCAAAGAGATTTGCATGATGAAAACATAAACCAGCAACAAACATGTTACCACTGCAGAGGTAAACAGGACAAAAAAAAAAAGCTCAAAAAGCTTTCACATATAAACTTTTATCTTTAGAAAAGCAAAAGAACACACTTTAGGACATGTTTAGCAGTTATGCTCAATCGATGTCAAAACAATTTAGCAATATTTAATCAAAAATTCTGAATAACGTTAGGAAATAATTAGAAAATATCTGAGTGATCGTGCACTGATGAATGCTTTTATTTGATGATCTTTAGTTGTATTTCACAAACTTAGAAAATGTTAAATGTTGTATAAGATCTATGGAGGTGCCAACAAATCTCCCATCTTTTTATCCCTAAGGTCATTTCATGCCACTAGCTCAAATCAACAAAAATGCTTTTCCAATTAAACGAAACATTTTCCAGCAGTACTTCCTATTGCACTAAATGTAAAGGTGTATCTAATAAAGCACACTAAAGCCATTCCTTTCTCCTGTGGAGCTTTTCTCATTCGACCTCATTCGTCAGTATGATTGATTTGCCTCCACAAAGCTCATTATTGCTGGCATAGAAAGGATCAACGCGCAGCTTTCCCTGCTGCATGATTCCAGGTTTAAAATCAGAGAGAACCAAAACAAAAAAGAGAAAAAAATACTTTCAAGAAGACCTCCTCTTTAAAAAAACAAAATGTGTTACTTTATAAATAATCTGCTCTGAATATGGTTTCAATAGCAACCATAATCCAAAGATAATCAGCTTGGACTAATATTAATTAAGTCCACTTTAAAAGGTTTTATGAAAGTCTGATTGGTTAGAAGGAAAGAACAAGAAAGGTAGAGAGAGATGAAGGTTTTTGAGCTGTAATGAGCAGTATATTAAGTCAATGGATACTCCAACAGCTGTAATTCAGCATTACAGGTGGCACTTTGTGGCATTTGGTTGTTGAACTCAGACATTATTTCTCAACTTATGTGTCAATTCCTCTATTCATGCATCTGAGCCACATGTTAATGACAGATGGTGTTGGAGTTTAAAGTGATTTCTTCCCACCAACATTTAGATTAACCGTCAGGTAATGACAGCTCTTTGCATTACACACATCTGTCAAAGTGATGTAGAATTGCTGATTATTTTTTCTTGCAAATCAGTGGTGTGCTGCACAAAACACAACCTCTCAAATTATACTTCACTGTCGTCGCTTCATAAAGCAAATAGAAGCAACGATATGAAGGAAATATGTTGAAATTAAATGTAAAATAAAATAAATCCCTATAAATCACTTATATGTACTATTTTTTCAATACTTAACATTTTGTTTTTATGTACAACTTGAAGAAAGATGACTGATAATTCATCAAGCCAGATCTAATTATTTGTGATTCACCCTTGGGATGGCGTTTTGATGAATGGCCTGCAGTACAGCAGTGAAGAGACAGAAAGAAACACGTTTATGAAGTTAAAACACACAGAGGCTATTACCTCGTTTCATCTGTCAACACAACATCCACAGACAGTAATAAATTGGAATAAAAACTAAAACCTTGAGGGGAAAAATGCCCAAATATATCATGGAAGTCACACTTTGTCATTTAATTAGCAAGCAAAAAGTCGGTGGGAATAAAAACACCTGCTGCACCATCCATCATAGAAACACGCCACCATTATCCATGATAAGTCTCTGCAGAATGTGGAAACAATGAGTCGCAATTCATTCATGGCCAAACCGCCACCTGCTTTTGTTCAGTTTCCACACCCAAGGCGAGGTAAAGGTTGAATTGCCATTTTCTGTTTGCCATTTTGTAGACATGTATGATGGAAATGTCAGAACACTGAGAGTCACCCTCCAAACAGGCAGACAGAAGTGAACTTTGTCACAGTGTGTTGTTTCTAAATACATAAATGAATCTAGGGCCCAAACTGACTCTCTTCTCCCCAGAACATGACAACACAGCACCATACTGAGTTAATAGAGAAATGTCACGACTTACATAAATAATGGGGAAGACATCTTAGTTGGTATTTAACAAAGAGGAAGTTTATGTCATCATCCACAAAAGGCCATTGCTGAAGAATTATGATTATTCACAGAGTGCTGTATGTTTGCATCATTAATGGAAAGATCAATAATTCCTTAATATTGATCAAAACATTTGAGTTCCACAGGCAGATTATTTCATTTCTAACATGAGAAAAATGACTGGTTATAAGTGAAATAATCTGCCTATGACACTAGTTATATTTCATCAATATCACAGTTATTTATTTAAAGCAAACTGCTATATCTTGTAGAATAGTCACTTGCAAGTTAGTTCACTTGAAATAAGACAAAACTAATTCATTTGCAGTGGAAATTAGACATAAAATACTTTGTAAGATTTTGTGCTTTTGCAGTGCAGGGAGAGGACTGCAGCTGGAGTTAGTTTCCATATTCTCCACACAGATTAATCCAGGAACTGGGTTATAGCTGACATATTCCTTTTATTCAGTCCTTTCTATACCAGAGATATCAGAAGCATCTTACCTGGATGAAGAGAATAGACAATGCTCCTCAGTTGTTGAAAGTTCTCCTTTCATATGAATGCAAATTATTGCATTACCAGGCCCAAAAGACTGGAAGAAAAGAGAAGCACCAAATTAACGTTGTTTCACTGAGCTCCAGTGAAGTTCAGAGACATCACTGTCTCAACAACCCAATGACTGCTACTAAATCAGCTTGTACTTTCTTAACACCTCATCAGAGCCACAGGCTGATCGTCTTCATGCCTCTCCATATTACAGCTGCAGTTCATCCAAAAGGAGACTTGATCAAGTACCGAGAGCATATATTGTAAAGTACATGCACATATTGTTCAGCAGGGTGAAATGTCAGTTTTAAACTTCATTTTTAATTAATCTTGCCTCATAGAAAATGTATGTTCTGTGTATAAATATGTGGCTGAAATCAGCTATTTACGCAGAATGTAAAAATCTACTTGTTGTCTCTGATGTTAAATGTTGCGTGGTTCTGGATGGAGTTCAGTGAAATCATTGAATATTATATCAGAAGTGTTATCTATTAATATTGAACATTTCTCTATTGCACTATGTAAAAATGGCGGCACAATGACAAAAGTCTAGAATATGAATGTTGCTGTAATGTTGGGGCTGCATCTCTTTAAATGACAGAACTACATGTTAAAGTGTGAATAAGTTGAAGAACAGGACAATTCCTCCTCTCTCCTCACTCCTGGCTCCGAAGGAAAACTTCTATGACCAAATGAATGAATCACAGTGGAGGGAGAAAACAACAGGGAGAGTCATGTTGAATCAGAACTGTCAGAGAGCCTGTGCAGCCTCTGCTCTTCCAGAACAATAGAGAGTGAATATAAATCACATGCAGAAGTAAACATATGACAGTACAGATAACCGTGACGAAGCAAGAGGAGGAGAGAGAAGTTCTGGTTGGAAATGTCATTCCAGCGAATGCGACGGTTCAGCTCCCCTGCCTCTTTAAGTGCTATATCTCTCAGAGAAACTGACAGGAGAGGCCTGCCTGCTGGAGCACAACAGTGATCCATGGCTGGATTCTGCAAACATAAAGAAAAGCTAATAGGTCGGCTGCTATGTGCTGTTCTCCCTTGGCGTACCCACCCCACCAACCACCGAAGAAAATGACTCAAATCTGATTTCCTCTCATCTAAGTTTGTCAGAGAGGGAAATTTGTGTATCTTTGTAATGCAAATGTAGCTAATCTAATATATGGCGTGAAGATTCTTGAACCAACTGAAATATGGACAAGTGAAAATTAAAGGTCTTTTGGAGTGAAGGGAGTTTTTCACCACGACTTAATAAGGCGTTGTGGGATTTGTTAGGGTGCATGACTTCGAACATTCTTCTCTGTATTTGGAAATGTATCATTTTGTATTTGACTGGAACATTCAAA
This sequence comes from Poeciliopsis gracilis, assembly GCA_911649635.1. Classification (NCBI taxonomy): domain Eukaryota; kingdom Metazoa; phylum Chordata; class Actinopteri; order Cyprinodontiformes; family Poeciliidae; genus Poeciliopsis; species Poeciliopsis gracilis. The sequence continues at coordinate 7,026 of CAJVRI010000486.1, forward strand.
AGAGCACTTCCAAATGTTTTCAGAAACTTACAGAAAATTTGAGGTGTACAGAAAGCTATTTTTATTTCCCCTTAAATGGCGTCAAATTTGGAAGACAAATATTTTTGTGGGTTGAAGAGTGGAGACTTTTTACCCTTAAAAACTCTCAGCTCATAACAATAGAGAGACAAAAAAAAAAGAAAAACCTTGTGCTGTTAACCAAACAGACCAACTTGAAAACAACAGCCAAAGTCCCAACAGTTATTTCAATCTGGAGAGACTCACACAGAGTAGAAATATAGCAGTTAGAAGATTTAATGATAAACATTCTTTGGCGCTCTGCCCGGCAGAAGACTGTGAGTCGCGGATCACCGCGGGCAGGACATCAGCTCGGCCGAGCTCGGACAGTCTTCCCCCCGGACCGATATGGTGTTGGAGCTGGACTTGCAGGACCCTGCAGGATGACCATCATGCCAAAGGTGGAGGTGAGGGGGAGGGAGGTGGGTCAAGCGCACCGACGAGCAGGACGACCCCTCCGGAGGCTTGGCTTTTGAATGCGTTCCTGGATGACGACTGGCTGCGGTGACTTGGTTTGCCGGACCCGATTGGCTGCGGTAGGACGTGGTGATTAGGAGATGGGTGTCAGCTGGATCGAGTCTCCCAGCTTGAATTTTCGCTTAGGCTCCATTTGTTGAATTTATTTGTTATTTTTTTATACTTTCTACATTTACATTTTCATATCTTTCAGTTTTCTCTTTTAAACCCTTTATGCAGTTCTTTTTTTATTGTGAACAGTGCACTATTTCACATAAGAAATGCATTGGAGCATTATGTAGTCATAAGCTTAAAGGAATAAGACATTAGAAGAAACATGAGAGAAAGACATTCAGGATTTTCTCAGGCTCTGTTAGAAAATCATATTTGGTTCTAATTTTTGGATCTCATCTCTTTACCCGAGGTGTATTTGTACGTTTAACAGCAGTTTGGCAAGCTGCATTCATCCCAGCAGTCAATTCTCATTTCTACTTGAAAAGAAGAAGAAAGGAAAAAAAAAAAAAAACAGCAGGAGGGTGATCCGGGAGTATTAAGAGCTCATGAATAACTGTCTCTGCCAACGGGCAGAGATTACCAGATAATGTTTTCATGTACTATCAGTGAGAGCCTCACTTTCATTGAGCATAGGGCTCAACTTCAACAGAGTGTCTCTATTGTAGCTTGGAGGCAAAAGTTCCCCAAGCCCACGCTGAAGAAACTGAATTTTTAGTTGTTCTGCAGAGACGAGTCAGGGTCTAATAAGCTTTCTCTGTTTTATTCTGTTCCAGCTACAGGAAACAGAAACACAAACTACAGAGAGACAGAAGGGGACAAAACAAGATGCACACTGACAGCAGAAAACAGGCTGGAGCACAGCACTATAATGCCAGAAATTTAAAAACTGGAGGCAAATGTGTGAAAAACAAGGCATGAAAATTAGTTTTCCAGTGTAACAAGCTTGCATCTCACTTACTTAAGCACAAAGGGACAACATATGGTTGCTTTTCCTAATGCATTTATATTAGTTCTGAGCAGTTTGTTTGAGTCCTGCTTCTTTTGAAATGGATAAATGTCAAATGCCACTGGATATTCATGAGGGAAAATCTCAAAGAAAGTAGAGAAAACAAATCAAATTTTAGTTTCTCTTCATCATCTTAATTCATGTTAGGAGAATGTTTTCCACACATGAACAAACTTTTCTTGCTCTTTAGCAAACCCCCTGATAGCAGTCTGCAGGGATTATTGAGCAGTATCATAAGGGCCTGTTCATGCTGAGAGGAAACTGGGATGTTTCAGACCCAAACTTTAACAGGTCTCTATAAGCACCACTCACTACAGGTGGGGCTTAGATTTGTACTTAATCTCTCAGAGTTTATACAGTAATCTTTTGCCTAAGTTTTCACAGCAAGTCCCACTGTGTATGCCCCTTCTGATTCTGCACATCTAAAGGCTTTTTTTTTTTTATGAAATAACTCAACAGTTTCATGTATCATAACAGATTCTAAATTAAACATGAATTGAACCTCCATCAGACTTCAGTCTTTGATAGCCTCTTTGGTAGAGGCTATCTGATGGCATTACTTCTGTAAAGCCATCATCCATTCTAGCTGGACCATCCTGAGCATCATTTTTTGTATTGCTTGTTTAAAGTGATGAACAGTTTGACGAAAGTCTGACTTTTAATACCAGCATTCAAGATTTTTTTGATAATTTTGAGTTAGTTTGCAAACTATTTTGTTACAAGGAAACGATTCATCCACGCACATTCTTATCAGTTTGAGACTAGGGCAATGAAATACGATTTTCAAGAATGCATGCACACTGTCTTTGAAAAGTTTTATTATCTAATGTTTTATATTTATTATATTTTTTGTTGGAAATATATCAATGAATCCTCAGTTCATGGGTCTGGATCTGCAAATCTTGAATCCCACTGTCCTGCAACTTTTTGATGGTTCTCTGATCCAACACACCGGCATCAAAAGGCTGAATTACCTCCTCGACATGTCATCATGTTTCCAAAAGGCCTGGACACTAAATATTAATTTGTTTCATGACTGCATGGTAGTGCAATAGTTACAGCTATAATCTCCTGGTTTTATTCCACACAGTTTAATAACATCAATATTATGGCAATCTGTGAGTCTTAATTGCCCTTCAGTGTACCAAGCAAGGACAGACACACAAGCACAAACTACACAAAGAGACAGGAATCACCCTAATTCCATCTCCACCACAGCTACAGAAAACTGTTCAAAGAAGAAGAAGAATTCAACTCTCCTTTTCCCATTTGTCTTCTGCTAGACAAGGATAACAATGTACAGCTCTTACATAACAGCAGTGGGTCAGTTACAGTTTCTACAACAAAGTTAGAAGCGACGCACGCTGTGAATAAAAGCTGATTTTACTTTTACCTTGTTGTTGTAAGGTTTTGTCATTGTTTTTTGGGGGTATTACTGTCCAGCTGCAAAGATCATTTTGTAACTCAGATTTAATATCTGTTTGTCTTTTCAGGTTAAAGCCTCTTAATTTTTGATGGTGACAAAAAAACATTTTGTCACCATCAAAATGTTTTTGTGTAAGTCCTTAAGAAAGCTAAGGGGTTTAAATAAAGGTGAAATGTAAGGAAAAAGATGAAAACAAACTCAAGATAAGATAGGTAACTAGAGTAACACATTAATGTAAATGTAAATTAAATAATTTTATATAGCATACAAAACTAAGCAAGTCTAAAAAAAAAAAACAAGGTCAGTGTTTGTCCGTGTCGGCCATTTACATGATGAATAACCTTCTTATAACCACATGCAGAACAGGGTCCAGATGACGGCCGTGGTCCGACCTGGCGAGAGGCGTCCCACGGTGTTCAGATGACCTCCACTCTCTTATCTTTGTTCTCGTTACTTACACTTTACACATAAATTATTGTTGTAATCAATTAATCTAACAGTAGATGTTTTCTGCTCTTTCCCTATTATTTATTCATATTTATATCATGATGAAAGATTACATTTTAATGTTTATCGGATGCCTTCATTATTAGTTTTAATGCAAATATCTTTTACCTGAAAAACTTTACTTGTACAGTTGAAATTATTTGGATGCTGACACTTTCAGACAAGTACATATAGAAAACACTCTGTTGGTAATTCCCATTCTTTATCCCTAAACAGATCTTTTATCTTCTGCCTAGCGAAAGAAAGCTACAAAAATCACTTCTTTTCAAATGATGTGTTTTTGCTGATAACAGTTTTCTGCTGTGTTCTCCACAACATGTGATTTTAATCAGATGTTCCTTCTAGTAAATGCAGCCTCCTCATTAGTATTCGCTGCGCTCACCTTGGTGCACTGCTGGCTGCTCTCGTTCCCACTCGCAGCGCTGTCTTCTTCACTGTAGGATATGATACATAATGCATGCACTCCAATGACTCCCCACCTCGCTCCCACGTTCTCCTGAGTCGCGGTAGCTCTTCAACCCGAGGTCCGCAGAGAATAATTGGGTAAAAGTTGTATTATTAACAAAAAGAAAGAAGCAGATTGATGACCTGAGGATCCAGCCAATGAAATGATCCCGAGAGATGAGCCGCAATGTGGACCTCATGCAAATTTTGTTTGCGTCAGCATAATTTGTACAGTGATAAGCTGCTGAGGAAGTGTAAAGATTAGAATAACTTCAGGTGTTTTTAGATGACTTTTAGATAACAAAAGGACTGTGATAAGAACAGAAGTTTGTTTACATAACTTATATTGTCAAACTCTTTTCACTCATGTTATTGAACATAATAGGAGCATTTCCAGCAGTTATTGTCCAACTGTCAGTAGATTCTTATGTTTCTATGACACTGTTTCCTATGTTACAGTTTTTAAGGAGATTTTGTGACATATTGACCATAAAAACTTAAAGTAGTCGCTTTAAAAAAAATGGAGTCCCACATCCTTCCTGCAGTGAGCCTTTCATGACCAGAAGAGGAGTGCCAGCCTTCATCAAATCACTGAGTAATTCTGATTTTTAAAGTTATCTCCAACCAATTTATTGTACATTTCAACTGCGGCGCAGTCCCAGATGACTCTCATTGTAAATGAGCAGAGGTTTCGTCGTATGATGCCTGAAAAGTATCAAGATCCTCGCCGCCTCTCTGTGAAAGTGTCCTCAGTTTGGTAACAGCGTCAAAATGAGCCTCTTTCTGCAGTTCCATTTTCAGATTCCTTTTGTTGTCTAAGAACAGGAAGTTAGGAATGTAAGAACAGCTTTAATGGGGCAATAGCTGAATTAACATAAGGTAGGTGAGTTGTAAAAAAGCAGTTAATTGAAAACTGGCTGAATTCCATAGAAAAACTTTAATTAATTAAAGTTTTATTCCCTCCCCATCCAACTTTGTGCCTTTCTTAGTCATCTGGGTACTGAAAACAATTAAGTCAACTTTTTAAAACAAATACAATTACATTGACCAGCACTCCAACATCCATCTGATCAATTACAGACAGGCAAAGGCAAAGCTGAGATAATTAAAAAACGATACTACACTATAAATGAGAGATACGCCATAAAAAACCACAAAGAGGTCAGTTTAACGTCCTGCAGGTTTTCAGCAACTGGTAGCTCTTCAGCTCAAGCTTCTAATTCCTACAACTGGATTGACAGTCAATGAAGTGACTGCTATTTCTGCCAAGAACAGATGTGGATGTAATTTTCATCCCGAAAGAAACAATGGATAATCATTTCTCTGCTTAATAGCTTAATAGTCCTCTGTTTTTGTTACAATTTGGTTGTTGCTATAGCAATTGATTTACACTATTAACATATAAGGAGATACTAAACACAGAAATGGACAGAAGATTTTGGTATCATGACTGCATGATAGATAATTGTAACTGTTTAGGAAAATTATTTTTCATTTTGATAAAGGGAGAGACACTGAATCAATCAGAGAAATGCACATTAGTCTTCAGATATTTTATTTAGAAAATCAGAGTAAGTATCAGCATGTGAGAAAAGAAAAGCAAGAGACAAGAAGGAAGAAGAAGAGGTCAAACTTACCACATACAATTGTCCTTTTATATTTCATCCGTCACGTACATGGCACCTTCTCTCTCCTGTCGGGAGTTTCTCTAAGTTTCTCCCATCTCTTGTTAATTGGTACCTCTGTCCCTATATGGTTCCCTGGTTCAAAGGAGATTTGGTTGAAAAAACATCTTCCTTAAAATCTCTGTTATCAGTTCCATAAGAATAACACTTGCTCAGAAACCTTCATTATCACTTCATTCTTCCTAGTAAACAAGCAAAAGTTTTATTTTTTGAGACATAAGATACCTGCAGCAAGTGGACAGGAGCACATGTGGACTACATAACTGTCCACTGGGTGTTCTGTGTGTTTCTGGGTTAGGGTTAAATTCAAAAGGTGAAACTCAGTTGTTGTTTTTGTTCATTATCTAAGAAGTTTGTAGTTTCTCAGAAAATTATATAAAACCAACAGAAAAACAAACAGAAATGTTTACAGACTGAAAAATATGTTCACATACTATACAGTACATTTAATCTATTTAATTTTCTTTTGGCTCATTTTTTGGTATAAAAAGTAAACAATTTGCATGATGTTTTCTAAGGTTTCCTGGTAGGCAGCTATGCTAATGAAATAGTGAACAAACAATCAAGTAAGAAATTACTCTTAAAAAAACTTAGGTAGGAAATAGTTAAATTTACTTTTATTAAGTTTAATTTTTGAATTAAATTGATTGAAAATGAATTAATTAGTGCTCAGTAAAGTCCAATTATTTCACTTGACATAAACCAGAGTTTTACTAATGTGTGGGTCTGAGTGATTTGACTGGAACAGCGAGAGCCAATAACTTGTGTTGTTAGATTTGTTACTTGGCAACAACCAGAGGACGCTGCTGGATCTTCCCCCAGAGCAAGGTTCCAAGATAAAGACACCGGTGCTCATCTGTCTTTCTTTTCTCTCTGACTCCTGCTTGTTCCTCTTCCACTGTGGACATCTTTTATGTAGCAACTAATTCTGTCCAGATTGGAAAACACATTACCAGCCTTTTACTCTTTCTACCCTTTTTTTTCCCTCTGTCAGTGTTTCCCAGCTTTCCCTTTGCTCTCCTCTAAATAAACCTCATCAATCTGCAGCACCAACAAAGCCTCCACGGTCTTCAGAGACAGTTCACCTTCTTCTGTTCGGCTGCTACACAGTCACCCTGTGCTCAGGCCCACGGCTGAGGACACACAGGCTGCTGGTCCTGCTGAACCAGGACCATGTTTCAGACTCAGGGACTTCAGTATGAGGCCATTATCTGCATGCTATGAAAATTAAAGATACACTCCAGAGCTTCACGTTACGGTCTTAGTGTTGAGAAGGTTGGAAACAGGGAGTTTTTCTTCCTACTGTTACTACATGCATGCTCCTCCAGGAGGAGAAAATGCTGTAAGTCAGTAGCTGCTGTTCCATTACAAACTTTGTTTGTATGCTGCTAATGTTGAAAACATGCAATTTTGCTTTTGCATTGTTTCCAGTAATCACACATGATAAGTTTGTTCGTGCAGTAAGTCATTAAAATGAAGTCATACAACACCATCATCCTTTTACTACTTTTTGTTGTCTTTCTCATTTCTGAAGAAGACAACAGGAAGAGGGAGATTGATGTAACATCAGATTGTTGATCACATGGTTGAGTGATGCGAAAAAAGTATTTCTTTTGCAGTTTTGTGAAATATGCTTATTTTGAAAAAGCCAGACACAACATCATTCTACCTCAAAAACTTTTTTTTAATCTAAAAAGATGTTTTTTTTCAAAATTGCTGTATTTCTATTAAACTAATTTATTTCTGTGATTCTAATTTCCACCCAGCTTGTGATTTGGAGCGACCTGTTGGGTTTCTGTAGGTCAGGGACACCTGCTCACCACATGCTTGAATCACAGAGCTGAACTCCTTATCTGCCATCATTCAGCAGGAGATGTGGCATCTAATAAATGAAGGATTGGACTTGGGAACCCCTTCTGTAGATAGAAAATGATTTTACCAACTTGAATAATGAACTGAACTTGACTGCAATGAAAGATCAGTTAGAATGTATTGAATTTACTTTGTTTATATAAAATGCCTTTAGATTTCTTGATAAATTAGGAAGTGCTGTGATATGAGAAAAGGTAGTTCTACCCTTTTTTCAATCTACATGTTTCTTTATCGCAGTAAAGAAACATGTAGATTAATCGTTTATGAAACTACTATTACAAACATACAGTGCCTTGAAAAACCATCCAGGCAATTGCTCTGCCTTTTTGTAGTTCTCAATGAAAACATCCTACCGAGTCTCCAAATAGTTCAATACTTGCTTTATACATCTTTCAACAAGAACCAGCCAGTCAGGTGAGACATGGAAATTAGCCATTTAGAGAAATTGCATATTTATATGCTAATGTTCAATATTAATATGTGTTATCACATTTGATAATAAACTTAACAGAAATGTTTCACTTTTAAAGTTTTAGAACATAATACAACTTAATTAATCTCAGAAATTTGGAAAGATTTACTTTGGGAGAAATTATATTTATCTTTATTTATTGAAGTGTACCAAAAAATGAACCAATTTGTGACTTTAAAACCCAATTATATTTTAAATGGGAGCAGTTACATGAACTAACTTCCTTTAAAAGAACCTAAAACTCTGCTTTCCTTTGGTGTCCTGTGTTAAGAAGTTCTGGTTTCAGAACAAACTGTCAACACCAGTGACTCTCTAATTTTGGTGTAAAAGTGAAGAGCTGCAGCAGTTTCCTTCAGCCAGACAAAAATGTTCCTATCTTATTAGCAGCCATTGAAAAATGGCCGTGATTCTTAGCAAAATGAATTGATAGTGGCGCTCAGCCTTAGCCGTCACTCTGTGGCGAACAACACAATAGAATAATTAGAGCTCTGTTTCTCCAGCTGACAGCACACACACACACACGCACGCACGCACGCACGCACGCACTCACGCACGCACACACACACACACACACACACACACAGGAACAAGGGAACATGCTGCGATTACAAACAGCACAACCAGGAAAACAGGAACATCCCGTAAACACACAATAAGTCCTCCATAGCTGCACCTAGAATAACACAGGATAGAAACATGACAGGCAATTACCTTTATAAGGCAGGACTTTTCTGAGGAGCTAACTGCAAGATAAAAGAAGCGGAGTAGAGACTCATGACGGGCTCTCAGAATATTTGTTTGCCCTGAAATTTGCAAATTTCACTGCAGCTGTAGCTTATGCTGTAGGAGCTGAGAGCACAGCTTTAGTTAAAGATTCAGCTTAAACAGAAGAGACTGGAATGTGTTACACACAGATTTTATGAGTTGATGTCTTTGCCTTTTTGGGTTAAACTGGACAGATGTGAGTTTTGTAGCATTCATGTCTGATAATGTGTACTTTGCTTCCCTTTGAACAATTTCTATCAAAGTTTTAAGAAGCAAGGTGAGTGCTGCATATTTCTCAGATAAAGATTTTTTTCCACATCAATCAAAAATAATTAGAAGATAAGAAAAACCACTGGGAGCTAATAATAAATGTGATCAGAGATTATATTTATTTTTAATCAAAGCAAGCTCTATTAACTTGGTATTTGAGTAAAATGAGACACAAACAACTATTCTACAATCTACAGGCTAACACAAAGATTTATGGTCGGGGTCAGAATGTTCAAAATACTAATTAAAGTGATTTAAAAACCTTTTTTAATCAAAAGCTTCTCCACTTAAAACAAAGCAGCCAAATGTGAACATGGCTCTACTTTAAGCTATGATTAAGTTAACACCTGTTTATACAGGTATATAAAAAACCTGTTTATATATAATTTCCACTCCTTCATTATATGTAGCGTTGAATGTGGTGTGGATTCAAAAACTTTTGTTCTCAATTCTGATCAGTAAAAAGGTTAAGGTCCAAGAATCAAGGTTTAAATGATTGTATAATGATAACCTTTAAAGATGGTGGTTGTTCTGCAGAGGCAATGATCGCTACATGCTTACAGAGATAGATCAGAAAGCATATTTGTTTGCTGAAAACCCAGCACATAACCATATGAAAGAAAACTGTATCATTATATTGCAGTGATTTTATTATTTTGTGACTTATTATTTGCATTATTGCTGAGACACACAAGTATTTACAAACACGGGAATCATTTATTTTTATTATGGACTCAGCACCGATGCTCCTAATGGAAGGGACACTGCCCACTCATAGTCGTAATATTTGAAAATGGATTCAGCATTGCTCATTGTCATTCTCCTCATGCAGCAGGAAAAGTAAGATGAAGAGAGAAATGGAGAAGCAGGGTGCATAAACAAAGACTGAGTGAAAAGGCAAATTGGAGGATGATGAACAGTTTAGCAAATGAGCAGACAATGAGACGTTCAGCCACCTCCCGCATCTCAGGGATCTGGCCGCCTTTTGGAAACCATTCAACAGCAGAAGAAGAAAAAAACTGTTATTGTCAGAATAACAGCAATAAGCTTTGAATTAGAGAAAAATGATCCTCTATACAAAAAATGCAATTATTTAGAATAATATAAATAATAGAAAACTTCCTTTGAATTATTTAGAGCTAATAATTGAATAAATTATTAAATTATTAGGAAAGAAACTGAATTCATAAAAACTAACACAGCATTTAATTGGATCACATTTTTTTTTGTTGCAGCATAGGCTAATTGAGGCATCAGGGTTACTATTCACAATGTTTATCAGCGAAACTTCACTTCCTCCTAAAGCAGTTGATATGTAAGTTTTGTGAGGAAGGATCCTGTCTTTTTTCAGTTTCCAGCATCATTTATAAGACATGTTCAGATGAGAGCATATTCTAACAAAATCTGATTTTGTACCCAAAATCTGGAGGTTTTTTTTTTTTTTTTTTTTCAATCAGAAATGATACAGAAGTAAGTTTTAATGTAGAAAGTTGTTTGCATGGAAGAGCTTTTAATGAGTGTGGTCTAAACTTAGATATTTTAAATGACAGTCACAAATTTTTATTGCTTTTGGTAAATACAAAACATGAGCTTTAAATTGCTACTTACTGCAAGGAGAAACAAAAGCTAGAAACAAAAATTCATGTTTGTTTTTTGGTGTTGCCTGTGTTTTCATATTTCATATTATGGTGTCTTGTCACACAAAGCTTATTTATCTGAGGTGACTTGCATAGAATATGTTTTCCTTTGTGAAATGTTGATTTTTTTTTTTTTTCCTAAATGTTCTTTGTGTGTTTTGATTTGGAAAACTAGAACAAAAACTACTTTATTTAAAAAATATATCTTCAAGAAATGCCAATTAAAAATTTGTTGCGACTGACTATAAAAAGTCTTCTGCTGGGTTTTTGCAAGTTTAAAAAAACATGATGTATTCTTTTGCAGTGAACGCAAAGATAAAAGGAGAAAAACGTTGGAAAAACAGTCTGCAACAAAAACCTCTGAAGGTTAGTCACTTTAATCCTGAGTATTAATCTGCACATTCTAAGCATACCTGCATCTGCACAGCCCTCAAAGTCACATCTCTGTGTGATAAGCCTCTGTGGGAGGATGGCCGGTCATTATGTTGCCTCAGCTGGTTTAGCACCATCTGAGGTTAAAATGTTGACTGCCCTGGGTGACTTCAATCTGTCAGACAACTGCTTGAACGCAGGAAGCCTCATCTCTACCTAATCTAATCTTCTGTATAATCTACTGCTTTCCCAGCAGCACCATCTGCACCCATCACTCAAGCTGTTTTTGGTGCAATATTATTGAAAACATGTCCGGAGGAGGTTGAAGAAAATGGATAGTGTGCGGTGGAGCAGTACACTCAAATTAAACCGGCATAAAATCTGACGAAGCCTGTTCTGTTCAATGCTTAATTTTACTGGAGAGGGACAAACAAACAAACTGTAAAAAGAATCTAAGATTTAAATATAATGTGGACTTTGAAAGCATACTTATAATCTTCAATTCAAACAATCGATTTTGTTTGCATAGAGTATTTCGGCAACACAGCGGTTCAAAGTATATAGACAGATGCCCATACCTGAAGCACTCGAAACTGCCAAACAGAGGCTCCAAGCCTTGGCCAGCCACCTAAAGAGATACACAAGGGAGAATGAATCCAGAAGGATTAATCGGCTCTTCTCCACTCAACCAGCTAAGGTGTACTCTCAATGGCAGGGTAATAATAACAGAGCAGACCCACCAAGGCTGGAGACGGAACAATACTGGAAAGGCATATGGGAAAGGGAGGCGTCCCACAACAGCAATGCACAGTGGTTGATCTCTCTACGAGAGGACCATAGCAACCTCCCTGAGCAAGCCCCGGTAACCATCACTGTGACAGATGTCCAAGAAAGAGTCTCAGGTATGAAAAACTGGACAGCACCAGGGCCTGACATGATCCATGCCTACTGGCTAAAGAAACTCACTTCCCACCATGAGCGACTGGCAGGCCAAATGAACCAGCTGCTACAAAGTGGGACTCACCCTGAATGGTTAACTGAAGGGTGGACAATCCTAATCCAGAAGGATCCATCAAAGGATTCAGACCCACCCAACTACCGACCAATAACCTGCCTCTCCACAACCTGGAAGCTCATGTCAGGCATCATAGCGGCCAAGATAAGCAAACACATGGATAAACACATGAGCATGGCACAGAAAGGTATCGGTGTAAATAGCAGAGGAGCCAAACACCAACTCCTCATAGACCGCACAGTTGCCCGAGACTGCAAAACCCGACACACCAACCTGTGCATGGCTTGGATTGATTACAAGAAAGCCTATGACTCAATGCCGCATACTTGGATCATTGAATGCTTAGAGATGTATAACATCAACAGGACTCTGAGAGCCTTCATTGCAAACTCGATGAGGCTATGGAAAACCACCCTTGAAGCCAACTGCAAACCACTTGCACAAGTGTCCATCAAATGTGGCATATACCAAGGAGATGCTCTGTCCCCGCTACTGTTCTGCATAGGCCTGAACCCCCTCAGCCAAATTATCAACAAGACTGGCTACGGATACCGACTCAAAAATGGGGCCAACATCAGTCACCTTCTCTACATGGATGACATCAAGCTGTACGCCAAGAGTGAGCGAGACATCAACTCACTGATCCACACCACCAGGATCTACAGCACGGACATTGGGATGTCATTCGGACTATATTTCCATAAGCAGAAACTCTCCCCTGAAAGGGAAAGTTACAGCTAATGCAACCTGAGAGAAGACCAGTGTGCTTTTTAAAGTCAGAAATATCTCAAAAGGAAACATGACACAACATTGCCAGGCAGTTACAGCTCCCTGGGGGAGATATGGACAGGAAATAAACAGCATGGAGTTGTAGTTGTCAGAAAACTGTAGGTCAGCTTCTGTTTTCATGCCACTTTTGTACATCAGTCACATAATGCTGGTTTTTGCTTTATGCGAATTGTCACTCAGAAAGGAATGTGAAGTTTGTCCTGTCATCTGATGGCTTAAAAGGTTTACACCACGACAGCAGTGACAGCCAGACGTCTACACTTGTGTTTACAGCCCCCTCCTTATGCTGTGTCAGTCCTGCTAAAGAATTTATAACCTGGAAAGTTTCAAATTGATCTTTTAATGCAGAATAATATTTTCTAATGGAAATGTTAAAACTATCTTTCAAGGTTAATTTGTCAAGGGAAGAGGAGGTGAAATGTGTTCAAATTTAACATTGTTGTGTGAATTAATTCATCATAATTTTGCTCTCATTTACACCTATTTCTTTCCTCTTATGTGGAAAAAAAACAAGAATCATACTCTGCTTTACTAAAAAATTGACTTTTTATGTATGAAAAGTATAATCTGAGAATCTCCCACGAAATAAAGACAATTTCTGTATGTGCAAAAAAGCAACAACAAATAAATAAAGAACAGAATGTCTGCACATGCTCACATGAGGGTCTGCAGAATGTGGTCAGCAGGCATAATAAAAGCTCTCAGGTTTGATCATTAAAGTTAATTATAATTATACAAAATTACTTATAATTATTAGAATCTTTTATGGTTAATTTTCAGGCAAAATCTTCAGAGCTTACATTGGTACAAGTCTACTTATATTCCTTCATCAACCTTTCCATGTTCTCCACTAAGAACTGGTACATTCTCCTGGTTCAGCTGTTGCACAGAGCAGGAGGTTGTCTAGTAATCAGTAAATAATAATAAGGTACCTAAAGATAATTAGTACAGTTATAATAATAATAATTTCGGGATTTGGGAGAAATCTCATTGCACTCATCAAGCTTTTTGTTCAAGTCCCAGCAAAAAACTGGGACTTGTGCATTATGACCTGCTGTGTGAAGGAATGCAATAGCAAGACCTGACAGAGTGAACAAGTGTGGTGCTGAGGCAGCGGCCAAATTGAGTTCAAACAAACCTCCAGAAAGAACAAATTAGATTAGAGGAACTCTGATCTTCTAAGCCTTTCTTTATGTGTGATCAGCAGAATTAGGATGTCATTACAAATGACAATAAAATGACTGAATGCTCGTTGCATACGCCTGAAAAGGTTTATTTGATTAACTTTGATTGCATTTAGTCACAAGACTGAAGCTGAGAGTCAGACAGTGTTTGTCACAATCATAAGCCCACTCCTTGGTTACATTATAATGTCTATACATAAATACCAGATACATTTACAGTAGAACAATAGAACCAGTCATGCTTTGTAATAATGACGGCAGATGAAGAACAAAGGGAGAGCCCAAATTTATGCATAAGAACAAGCAATTAAGACAGAAGTAAATATTGAGGATAATCTAGTTGACAAGTTAATTACATTCTTTCTCCTGAACCTGCATAACCTGTCACTGATGATTGAGCCACTGCTTTGTCTAAACCCTGAAAGCACACATTGTTTGAACAATGCAGTCTGAACAAAAAAAAGGGGGTTGGGGGAATCACCCCATCATAACCTCATTAAGTCATTTAATTTCAAATAACTAATATTTTTCCAGGGCTTGCAGAGAGCTCAGTGGTAACACTGGAGCGATATCCTACAAAACAAATGCAGGCTCAATGCAACGACAAATTTGAGGAAGTTTTCATTTTTCACACATTTCTTTCTTTTTGTTCTACCAAGTCCAGACTAACCAAGCTGCTTATTGTCAGAGTGGAAATGAACGTTACTCCAGTTTAATTATTGGCGTGCAACACTAATGTGGAGCGGTGGACAGTCTGGCTCATCTGACCTCAGGTGTTTGTCGTTGACCAGATGCTGCAAGGAACGTCAGAAAGTCTGAAACTTTAATGAGCATTAACACTGCTCCCTGTTCTGAATGGGAGCTGAGACAAAATATACCAGAGTCCAATCAGAGATGGGAGAGAGCAGCAATAGTTTCTGCTTCCACCTCACAGTCACAACTAAGATCTAACTAAGAATGAAAAAATAATTCAGTGTGTTAATTAGCAACAGATGTGATAGGTTCTGTTATCTAACTAATGTGCTCTGGTTATATATGATTATTCCCGCCAGGTCATAACTGGGAGAACCGAATGGTCCATGAATCAATCTATTGAACAGAAATTTCACCAGAGATTTGAATTATTTCAATATGTAGCATAAAATAATCAACAAAAGTCATAGATACGGTCCACATTTTAGATCATTATCTTTGTGATTTTCTTTTTTTCTTTTTTTTAATGTTTGCTTGTTCTTTTGTTCTTCATGTACATTTATTTTCAGCAGTTAGAGGGCATTTTTTGATTATGGTTCTCTTATATCTTATATCTTAAAAAAACGTCTTTTTCTATGTACTCTTTTCCCGTTGCTGCTGTATTATCTTGACATATTTTGGTTTAAATCTTTATAATTTATTCTGCTGCTTTCATTTCTAGAATCATAAATTGAGCAATGGAGCACAACTCTTGTTTAGCAATTATATCTAATCTGTTTTGATATAGACAAAAAGCAATGCTAGAGAGAAAAAAAGGGCTTGTCTCTGTCCTACAGTGTGTTCTGTTTGCCCACTGTAGTCAAAAATGTCACTTTTCTTACATGTATCATCAGGAGCAATTCTAATATCCATTGTCTTTACGTTTCAACTAAATGCTGCTAAAATTTTAATACTTAGCAGAAAAGCACTTAGTAATGTGAGTTAGTTATCTTTTACAGTAAATGCTATGTGATGTAAAATCTGTCATGATTTTATGCAATACCAACATCTGATGTTGATGACTTTGTTGACAATGCATAACAATAGCAATTCTATTGAAAGACTAATATCAAAGACATAGTGAAGAAATACATGTTTTGTAGGTTCATCAGCTAGAAGAATTAAAACAATTACATTTGTGTAGTAAACAGCATTGGGGAGATCTGCTGTTTTTGTTCTTTTTGTCAATTTACCTCTTAGGGGAAAAAACAAACAAGAAACGATGGTAACTGCTTTGGTTTCCTGTCTGGAAATGACTTTATTTGTTCTTTTATTCTTCTTCTCTAAGAGCTTTATTTCCCCTCAGGAGGTTGTTGTGAAAATTAGATCTCATTGGTATGACTGACCTGAAATGGTTTAAGTACAAGCACATACTTGTGCATGAGCACACCAGCACCTGGACCTCAGCATAGCTTGTATTTGTGAAAAAGGAGCAGCATTGTTCTGTCAGTAGAATGTTTAAAAATTCTTTTTTTTAATAACATTGATAATAACATATAACTTATGAAGACACACACTCGTTAAATACAAAATATATGACAAAATGTGATACTATGAAAAATATTCTTCCATAACGTCCAAGACATTTTTATTTCAAAGCAAAGCGTTTGTAAATGCAAATATACTGTATATACCTCATCCATATGAAGCTGTAAATACAAAGGACCTACTAACACAGGTCTCCTTGAAATATTGGTAAACGTGTGTATATGGCATAAAAAAATAAGATTTTATATTATGCCAATTTTATTTCACATTAGACTGAATTCTTTCAGCTTAGCCATAAAAAAAAGCTAAATAATTTTGAGTGGCTGATGTTTTTTAAATCAGACCAGGAACTTGAGATTAGTTAGGAATACTCCAGTCTAGATGGCAATAGTTCAGGACAGGATTATTCCAGCAGGGTATCTGATTACTGGCAGGGCATAGCTGTTTATCGCACGGATTTTGTTCTTGCCATTGAGCTGGCTTCTCAGGACTTGCCCTTATTCGTTGGAGGTATTTAGCTGTGGCTCCTTTCCTTGTGACTTCATCGAGGTTGCCATTTGCTTTGTGGTATACCTAGGTACTTGTAACTGTCCTCTATGTCTGCTATTGTTCCTTCTGGGAGTGAGACCCCTTCTGTGCGGATCACCTTCCCCCTCTTTGTGATCAGCCGACCACACTTCTCTGAGTCCGAATGACATCCCAATGTCCGTGCTGTAGATCCACAGCCTCATTGAGTTTGCAATGAAGGCTCTCAGAGTCCTGTTGATGTTATACATCTCTACGCATTCAATGATCCAAGTATGTGGCATTGAGTCATAGAGCTTTCTTGTAATCGATCCAAGCCATATATATATATATATATATATATATATATATATATATATATATATATATATATATATACAGAGAGAGAGAGAGAGAGAGAGGAGGGGTTCGAATCAGTCTGGGTCCTTAGGCAAGACCCTTCAAGCTACTGCCTACCTCATACCATGAGAGATATTAAGTTGCATAACATGCCGAGCTCAGACGTCGCCCGTTGCATAACATGCCGGCTCAGGCGTCGCCCGGCCAAACAAGGTCTGCGTCAGGTGTTGGGGAACCAGAGCACCTTGATGACAAATGGGCTACTGGAACAAGACGGAAATGGGCGATCTGTTGGAATGCTACTACTCAAGTAACCCTAGTCAGAGAGGTTACATGCAAAGACTGGGGAAGGAATGGTTACTTCGACATCTCCAGTCAACACTAAGCGCTAAACAACTAGTACACAGGTGTCAAACTCCAGTCCTCAAGGGCCACTGTCCTGCAACTTTTAGATGTGCCTCTGCTGCACCACACCTGAATAGAATAATTGGGTCATTAGCAAGACTCTGGAGAACTGATCTACACAAGGAGGAGGTAATTAAGCCATTTCATTCCAGTGTTTAGTACCTGTGGCACATTTAAAAACTGCAGGACAGTGGCCCTTGAGGACTGGAGTTTGACACCCCTGAACTAGTAGCTCAGTGTTCCAACATCCGCAAACGGCAACTGCTATCACAACTTGAGATTGACGAGATACAACACAAATGCTACGGCAAATGGGAGGAACCCGGATGTCAGAACTGTGGGGACTTAACTACAAGTCCCCACCCAGTGAGGGGATACACGGCCCCAATGAGCGAATCAGAGCTGAACGAGACAGCTGCTGACCTGAGAGAGAGAATCATGACCCGAATGACAACCAGGCCTCCCAGGCGCCAATTACAATGGCTGAGTGAAGTACCATCACAAAGTCTCATTGAGAATGTGAATGCAGCATTGAGAACGATCCCAACCAATACCATAACAGAAACCAATGAGCTGATCTACAACTCAGCATCAGTGATCCTTGAGATACTTGGCTATAAGAGCAACCATGAGACCCAATACCCACCGTGGAAAAGACGGTTGGAGGCTAAAATCAAGGTAACAAGGAGGGAAGTGAGCCAAATGTCAGATTTCCACAAGGGTACAATGAAAAGACAAGTACCCAGAAAGTACAGACAAATGCCCAAACCTGAAGCACTCGAAACTGCCAAACAGAGGCTCCAAGCCTTGGCCAGCCGCCTAAAGAGATACACAAGGGAGAATGAATCCAGAAGGATTAATCAGCTCTTCTCCACTCAACCAGCTAAGGTGTACTCTCAATGGCAGGGTAATAATAACAGAGCAGACCCACCAAGGCTGGAGACGGAACAATACTGGAAAGGCATATGGGAAAGGGAGGCGTCCCACAACAGCAATGCACAGTGGTTGATCTCTCTACGAGAGGACCATAGCAACCTCCTGAGCAAGCCCCGGTAACCATCACTGTGACAGATGTCCAAGAAAGAGTCTCAGGTATGAAAAAACTGGACAGCACCAGGGCCTGACATGATCCATGCCTACTGGCTAAAGAAACTCACTTCCCTCCATGAGCGACTGGCAGGCCAAATGAACCAGCTGCTACAAAGTGGGACTCACCCTGAATGGTTAACTGAAGGGTGGACAATCCTAATCCAGAAGGATCCATCAAAGGGTCCAGTCCCACCCAACTACCAACCAATAACCTGCCTCTCCACAACCTGGAAGCTCATGTCAGGCATCATAGCGGCCAAGATAAGCAAACACATGGATAAACACATGAGCATGGCACAGAAAGGTATCGGTGCAAATAGCAGAGGAGCCAAACACCAACTCCTCATAGACCGCACAGTTGCCCGAGACTGCAAAACCCGACACACCAACCTGTGCATGGCTTGGATTGATTACAAGAAAGCCTATGACTCAATGCCGCATACTTGGATCATTGAATGCTTAGAGATGTATAACATCAACAGGACTCTGACAGCCTTCATTGCAAACTCGATGAGGGTGTGAAAAACCACCCTTGAAGCCAACTGCAAACCACTTGCACAAGTGTCCATCAAATGTGGCATATACCAAGGAGATGCTCTGTCCCCGCTACTGTTCTGCATAGGCCTGAACCCCCTCAGCCAAATTATCAACAAGACTGGCTACGGATACCGACTCAAAAATGGGGCCAACATCAGTCACCTTCTCTACATGGATGACATCAAGCTGTACGCCAAGAGTGAGCGAGACACCGACTCACTGATCCATACCACCAGGATCTACAGCACGGACATTGGGATGTCATTCGGACTAGAGAAGTGTGGTCGGCTGATTACAAAGAGGGGGAAGGTGATCCGCACAGAAGGGTCTCACTCCCAGAAGGAACAATAGCAGACATAGAGGACAGTTACAAGTACCTAGGTATACCACAAGCAAATGGCAACCTCGATGAGGTCACAAGGAAAGGAGCCACAGCTAAATACCTCCAACGAATAAGGCAAGTCCTGAGAAGCCAGCTCAATGGCAAGAACAAAATCCGTGCGATAAACAGCTATGCCCTGCCAGTAATCAGATACCCTGCTGGAATAATTAGTTGGCCAAAGGAGGAGATAAAAGCCACAGATATTAAGACTAGAAAGCTACTAACAATGCATGGAGGGTTCCATCCCAAATCCAGCACCCTGAGACTGTACACGAGCCGCAAGGAAGGAGGCAGAGGACTAGTGAGTGTGAGAACCACTGTCCAGGACGAAACAACTAAGATCCATAAATACATCAGGGACAAAGCCTCAACAGACAATGTGCTCAGTGAATGTCTCAGACAACAGGGAACGGAGGTTGAGGTGCCAGAGATACCATCATGGGAGGACAAGCCCCTACATGGGATGTACCACCAGCAAATAACCCAAGTGGCTGATATCAGTAAATCCTACCAATGGCTGGAAAAAGCTGGACTCAAGGACAGCACAGAGACCCTCATCATGACAAGACCCAAGGTGTAGGTTGTGCAAGGAGGCCCCTGAGACAGTCCAGCACAGAACAGCAGGGTGCAAGATACTGGCAGGAAAAGCGTACATGGAACGACATAATCAAGTGGCAGGCATAGTGTACAGGAACATCTGTCCAGAATATGGACTGGAAACCCCGAGATCAAAGTGGGAAACACCCCCAAATGTGGTGGAGAATGCCAGAGCTAAGATCCTGTGGGACTTCCAGATCCAGACAGACAGAATGGTAATGGCGAACCAACCAGACATTGTCGTAGTGGACAAACAACAGAGGAAAGCCGTTGTGGTAGATGTAGCAATACCAAGCGATTGCAACATCAGGAAAAAGGAGCACGAGAAACTGGAGAAATACCAGGGCCTTAGGGATGAACTGGAGAGGGCCTGGAAGGTGAAGACCACAGTGGTGGTCAAGAGTGGTGGTCATCGGGGCCCTTGGGCCAGTCACCCCCAAACTGGAGCAGTGGCTACAACAGATCCCAGGAACAACATCAGACATCTCAGTCCAGAAATGTGCAGTCCTTGGCACAGCCAAGATACTGCGCAGGACCCTCAAGCTCCCAGGCCTCTGGTAGAGGACCCGAGCTCAGAGGATAAGAACCACCCGCGGTGGCTGAAAAGGGAATTTTTTTATATATATATTATCTTCCAAAGTCATTGAGATGACCTTTATTGTGAGTCAGCATTATTTAAATAAGCTGAATTAAATTGAATATAAGGCATTTTCCATTTAGAATTCCAGTATGTTCTTTTCCCAGTTACATATCTTCTTCAGATTTCCAGTTATCACTGCTTGCAAGGCCAAACTCTCCCTATCTCTGTCTTCTGCACCTTTCCCTCTCCCTCCGTGTGTCTCTATACCAGGCATAATTAATCGCCCACAGACTGCTGTTTACCCAGTCGGATGCTCTGAACAGAAGGAAGCATCTCTGAGGCAAAATTCAAAGTCCCTGCCTCAGTAAAATTAAAAAAGAAAAAAGAAAACAGGCATAGATTAGAGGATTGTTTTTAACTCCAAGTGTGTCCTTCTGCATTCATACTCTGATGTCGGAATTAACACACTTTAAGCAGAACTCTTACATAGGCTTGAAAAGTATGAAGTTCCCTTTGAACTTAGGTCTTAAAAATATGGGGAAAAAATTAAGAATTTGTATTCCAAAAAACAAAGATTTTCTGATACTCCATAAATATGTCTTTTACACTCATCTAGTTATAAATTGCATGCTTTATCTAAACAACTTATTTTTGGAACGGAGACATGGTTTCTGATGTTTCTTTGTATTTGTGGAATCAAGTTAAAGAAAAAAACAACTACTGTTTATATTAAAAAAGTGAGTCCATAAAACTGTAGAATTTGAAAATTAAAGATGTGTAGTAACCTGTTTGAAAGTATATTTTTGTGTTACGTTAACCATATTTCTCATGGTTGTTATGTCCCCAGGGGCCATTTAAGTGTTTTGCAGAATGTTTAAATTAAGCTAGTTTCATTTTAATCATAAAATCAGATTCAGGAAAAAAGAACATGATGAGATTTCAAAACCGTTTGAGAGAACTAAAATGTTGTCCGTATGGGAAAGGACTGATACAAATATGCACTAATATTTTTATTTTTATTTTAGTCACACAGAAACTCCTTTAAGAGCCCCGGATTATGTTTGTTGACAGAGATCTATGCAACACAATCCTAGTGCTTTGATGTTTTTTAGGCAACAAAAACTGCCACTGCAGTACTTTCTGTCCCGGGATGGTAAACCCGGGATGGTAAACCCGGGACAGAATGTAAGGTTGTGTGACGTATGTGGTCAAGAATTTATAGGATAGTCTTTCTACTGTATCTCATTAGAATTGGCTTCTGATTTATTTAATCATCTCTTTGGTTTAGTAGATGTTAAATATCAGTTAGGTGATGAAGACTGATACTGTCTGTTGTACACCATGTTCCAAATTATTATGCAAGTTAAATTTTCTCAGATTTTCTTAAATGGTCAATGCAAATGATCTTCAAGTCATGAACTATTACAGTATAAATTCATTCAGGGTTGCACAGCGGTCATCAGTGAATAAGTCTATTTGAAAATTAATCTTCATGTATGGTGGGCCCACTGCAACTGTTTCTGCTTGTGAGCTCTGATTAGGGGCCCGATAGTAAGTTGATGCACCACAAGCCTCTGGAGGATCCTCCACCTTGAGGTTCCAGAGGCACCAGCAGCATCAGATAACTGTTTGCTGCTTTTAAAGGGCATATTAACAGCTGTTCTCTTAATATGATAAATTTGTCTTAAACCTTCCTCATTATGCCTTTATCTGTACAAACCCATCTTTGTTCTGAATCAGCCACAAATCTCTTCACAATATGATCATGCTTCAGCTTTTGTTAAATATCTAATGTTTTCATCCGGCACCGCACAATCTGATGATTTTCGTCAGCAGAGAGATTCTTTCTCTTTCCCATATTGCTTGAAACCTGTGGCCTGCTTAATAATATGGAACATCCTGCTTAAGTAGATTTCCTTTAATTGAGCTCACCACAATTAAAGGAAATTGTGGTGATTAGCTCTCTGGTTGATCAGAGAGCTAATCAACCAGCTCTCTGAAATTAATTCTAGTAATTCAAAGAGCCCTGACACACAATACCATCTATAAATTTAATAGCACAACAAACAGTTTAATCTTTATGACACTTAAATCCAATTTACATTGAGCTAGCCACAGGAGTGTTGTCTGCAAATGTTATCATATTATATGTGCTGTAAACTGATATTCAGTAATGTGTAAAGTAAGAATAGCAGATGCCTGACTATACATCCTTGGGGAACCGGAAACCCCAGATTCTAATATTTTGCAAGCTCAGACTTTATTATGTCTCTAGACATGCAAAGATGGCACCTGTATCAAAAGATTCTATAAAGTACTCACTATGGCACACAGGTACTTTTTCAGAATGTTTCAAACAATCTTTTAAGCAATTTAGACTTTTTTCTTTGATTTAACAATTTTTCTTATTCCAGTCTATTATATAATGTCTCAACAAAATTATTAACAATAAAGTTTGTGGTTATAACCAGACAAAAAGATGGAAGCTCAGCAAGGAATTAATATTGCTGGAAAACATTGGATCTGTTTAAGTTATTGTATGTTTTTCTTAGTTTTTAAGAAAATCCAGATACCTAAACACAGAAAATAGCCTCTTAGTTTAGCCCTGAATAAGCACCTGCAGACTGGATGCAAACTTCAAGATCAGAGCAGTAGTGAATGAGGCTATATATTTTTTACAGTGATGAATGACATTTTGTATCAGTGTGATAACTAGCAATAAGCACCAATAGAGAGGTTCTTTTTGCTGAAAAAAGTATAAAACTGATGCAACGAGCTCTAGACAAGGAGTCAGAATGTGATGAAACAAACACTCTCCTGATTGTATATTTTGTGAAAGACTTAAGTATTACAGCAACAAATTGCAGAAGAACACCAATCTGTTTTTTGTTTCACTCAGCAATGAGGCAATCACTAGTGGAGGATTTCTTTAGTGTTGCTCTCTTTTTACGTAACACAAACAGCTGCATTAATATTCCAACAGCTGATATGTTGGCACTCTCCTGCTGAGGTTTGTCTGGCAATATCGCTGCATGAGAAGGAATTATTAATCACACACCAGCTTCCCTGACTGCTCTCTGCTGTTGTGCATTAACTGTTGCATCGTGAGCTGTTGCTGCTGCCCAGGAGTTGAGGAAGTGCGTCTCCTCTGAGTATTACATGAGGAGGAGAAGGAGTACCTTTCAAACAGGAAATAAACACTTCAATGATCCTTCAAGGAATTAACTTCCAACCTATTTGCAGTGCTTTTGAACACTCTTCTCAAGTCTGTTTGTTCAGAAAATATGACATTGAGATGTTGGCAGACATCACATTCAGACCTTATCTTTCACATTGAGGTATGAGATTTGACTCGATGGGGCTCCAAGAGTGTTCACATCTGACACAAAAGAGTCAATGATTGTGCATCAAGGAGGGCAATGTATTTCAAGTCACATAAAATAAGTTAGGTCATGTTTATGTAAAGCAGATTTCAACGACAAATGTGTCAAAGCAGCTGGAGAAGCTATAGAGATGCACTTTTTAGGCAGACCTGTGAAGACACTGCTGCTGGAGTCTAAAGACAAACACATGGATGAGTTTCTATGGATCTTGCTGTAACATTAGTCCTCTAATTCTGGCCCATTTCTTCAGGTGATAAAAGCCTGACTTTGTAATTGTCTTTATGTGTCTCTGAAGTTCAGGTACCATCTGTCTTGTACCATTGATACAAGACAGATTTTGGACTTAATCGGTACTTTCTAGTTGTAATAAATGAAGCTGTGTGATGACTCTTGATCCTTACTCTGCATGTCAAAATATTAATATAACTCAATATTTTAAAACGCTGCAGAAAGTTATGGCACCTCTATACATTGGTTTGTTATAAGTATCTGTTCACTGCATTGATGGGTTCTGAGTCACCTGATGACATTCCAGTGTAGGAGCTTTTGTATCAGTCAAGAACTGTAACAGAAAGTCCAACCTAAGTCTTTGGTCTTGTATGACATACAATGGTTTTTTGGGGTTTTTTTTTTTCACAGTCTGTATTTACATGAATAGCTATTGGATAATTGATGCAGTGAAAATGAATTATCCAAACATGTGGGGAGCATAAACATGTTGTACTATACTGTTTTTTAGAGGCTTTTTCTATGTCAGTAAGAAAAAAAAATGATTTGGCTTGAAATCTGCAATTTATTTTACGTTTACAGTGTAAAATTAGCAGGATTTGAAAGGATAAAGAGGATGAAAACAAAAAGGTTGGCTTGATGCAGTTCCACTTCGATTCCTGCATGTCATGTGATGTGTTGCCTCAGCAGCTTCAGCGGCCTCTGACAAAGACCTGGCTTTAAACTCTACTGTGAAGGATTGTTTCCATCGACATATAACTCATCAATTCCATGTCATTTTGCTGCACTCTGGTTGATCTACTCGGCTTACTCCCAGGTGGCCTGTCATTAGTGTTGTCATTCAAGTTCTGTCTTCCTGCAGTGATTTATGAATACACAGACAAACCGAGGGAGGACCTTTGGACCCAGTCTCACATCACAGGAAGCTTTTATGTTTAAGTCTGTCTCTTAATTATTAGAACATTTCAGTGTTCAGTGATTCAGTTCTACACACATTATTTTTCTATGAAATTTTGACATTTTAACTTGGACCAATAAAAAAAAAAAAAAAAAAACGCAGCAATGTAGGGCTTATGAAAAATGCTTCTATGCATTACAATATGTCCTCTGAATATTTGTTTAGGGCTACTTTTACATAAATCATTGCATTACTGGAGGCAATCCTCTTGTCGGACTGCAGAAACCTTAATAAAGGTTTTATAATAGTGGCCTTTGGCCCATTTTAATTGTTTGTCAATGTGTCTCTCTTATTCCTCTTAACAAAACTCAATAGATTCTCTAATGGTTTAGGTCTATTAAAATTTACTGTGAATCAACCCCTAGTATATTATAGTTATTAATGCAGCTGTTTGTACTTTTAGCAGTGTGAGCAGGATAAGGATACATTTCTATGAGTTTGTTACATTAGGCCAGTGGAACATTTGCCAGGAGGATTTGATGTTGCCCCAGAAGATCATCAGTAATTGATATTTTATTTATTTATGTTGCTGAACAATTTTGTCCCTGACTTGTTTTCAGATCTCCTTAGTATTGATGGAGTTGTTGGTTTAGTGTTGATGTTTCAACTTCTGGAGCCTTTCAGAAAAGATCTACATATACCAGATCATGTGACACTTATATTGCACATTGGCGGACTTTACTTTCTCAAAACATTTGACTTACAAAGGTAATTGGTTGCACCTGAATGCTTTAGAAGCGCCATAGCACTTAAATGATGTTCTTTTTTTATTATTATTTTAAAAATATTTATGTATTTTTTTATTTTACTTTACAAACATTTAAACCAACTCTTAAAAATGCCAAGAGGGGTGATGAGTTTTGTAAGATGTTATATGTGACCTGTGCGTCATTGGTATTTTTCCTTTTTCCATTACATATTTATTCAACAGCATTTCGAAGTTCCTTTTTGCATCAAAGCCTAAATCAGAAATCATAACAGACATCTGCTTGACAACTGTTAGCAGAGCTATGTTTTATAATAGTCATAAACGATTTCTGTAGTGAAATTCCTTTTACTCTTATTTAAGTATTAACATTTTCTTAGAAATATTCTTTTCTAATACTGAAATACCAAACCTTAATTATGAAAATGTTCTATTTTGTGAATAAACTGCTTAGTGCACTTCAATATGGGTCAAGGTTGATGAAAAGTTCAGAACTAATCAGTTAATTGAAGCTTTATGCCATGAAACTCATCACTTTTAGTCTTATCCAGAGTCTCCACTTTCCTTTCCAAGCACAATGTGCTCCTGCACCTCCCTGCCACGCTGCACTGTACTCTTGCTTTGTCGTTACAAATGACCGGTGAGATGATGAATGTTGTTGTCATTCCGACACAGTGCTGCAGTTCAGGCTTTAAGGGGATCAATGTGAACCTCCCCTCCCCAAAGATCCATTCTGCTCTCAGCGAGGCACGCTACAGCACTCACAAAGACCACAGCATGACAGCAACACCTCACTCAGTCGATCTGAGCACAGCCACCATGAAAGTCAATAAGTGAAAGAAGGGCTTTTTTTTTTTTTTTTTTTTTTATCTTTAATTACATATGAACCACACATACAGCATAGGCTGTCTCTTCCCAAGTTTGGACATTTTTGTGTTTTTGCATAAAGCAGAGTGATTTCTCCTACTGAAACAGGCTGAGTGCTCTTTACTGCCTGCACTTTACATTTCTGCTGCCTTATAAAAGTTTCTGCTCGATGCAGTTTGATTTGTTGTCTACCGTTTTATTATAAGTCTCTAAATTAAAGTGAAAGAACGAATGCACTTTCTTTTGACTTGCTGAATGACAAGATCAATACCACTCTCTCATCTGTGTGTTAAATTTCAGACAAGAGCAAGAAGTCTCTGAAAGTACAGCACCACTGAATGTCTCATGAACAGGCTGCACAGATTTTATTTATTTGCTTCTGCAGACTAAAGTCTCCATATATAAAATGTGTTTGCAAATGTGAACCTTACGGGTCTTCTACATGTAAATTCCCTGAGTGGATCCAGAAATGTAAAAAAAGCAATCTAATCGGTTTGGTTTATCAAACCATAACTAAACAACAATGGGCAATGTCAGTCAAAATCAGTGCACCACTTAATTATTGGGAAATGAAGCTATATAGCTTTCAGTCTCAGTTATTGCTGATCAATACTTACCTGCAAAGTCTTAAGATTTCATCTCCAACCTTTCCAGATCTATGCGGTGTGTAGCTAGTTTTTCTGTCTAGATATTTTCCCACTCGGTTTGCATTTCTGTAGCTTCTCCAGAGCTACCATGAATTTCTTGACTGCCTGTCTGAGTCAAGATCTCCTTACCGAGTATAAACCAGGGTAAAATCTGCTCTGGAGTATGCCTTACTACTCTGAATCACCATTATGTTTCATATGACAGTCATGTGATCACAACCACATGATGCATTCAGCCAATTACATTGTCTGAAGCAGCACTAAAGGCCTGCTCCAGCTTTTCCCTGTCAGCTGTGAGGGGACAAAGCAGCTGCAGGCCTGTACTCCCAAACAACTTCCTGTTTCATCATTTTTTGTTCTGTATGCACTTTAAGGCTCACAATACAAATATGATTTAGATCTCAACTAGCACTGAGCTTGGAGCCGTGAAGTTTCAATGGAATTGGTGAGTTGTGAATAAAATCTTTTTTCTTGCTTGCAGAATGCTGGTGTTTGTAGCTAATGCTAGTTGGTTGGTTAGCATTTGGAGCCAATTGTTACATAATTCAACTTTTTAAACTTATCTACTGAATTTATGCAAATGCCTCCATTTTGTCTTAGGACACATAGTCAATTGTGGGTTGTGCTATGCAAAATTAATATGGCACTTAAACCTGAGTAAAAATGATTTACTGATGATAAAACTATGTGGATGTTTGCAAATAAGTGCAAAATGTAAATGTTTAACAAAAAGTTTAAGATTTTTAAAAAATACCTGCAAACTGTCTGTCTCCATTTCCAATGCACTTTCTAAAGGCAGTATGTTACACTGCAGTTAGAAGGAAAAACCATGTTTTCTCATTTGTTTGCTGGTTTTGTTTCTTTTAGGTGTTTTATGCAAAGCCTGCTAAAAGCCATGAATCATGTTCCTTCCACTTTCCAGTCATGCAGCACTTTATGCTGATATTTGACCAAAAGAAATACCAATAAAATATATTGTTACAAGTTAGTCACATATTTTAGCTAAGAATATGCTTATATTTCATTTGGCTTGAGCAGGTGACTGTATAGGAAGATAAGATGTGGTGTTTCAGCTACCCAGACCTCATAGAACTTGGGCATTTTTCCGTCTAAAGATTTTTTGAAGTATTCTTCTGAAGGTGACCTTGCAGGCTGCTCTCTTTGCTCCTGTCAAATGTGTGACTAAAGTAAAGGTTTTGCTTTCTTTTGTATTTTGGTTCTCTTCAAGTCTTTCATGTTGTGGGATCTTGCTCTCTGGTGCCTACCAGAGAGCGAAAATGCTCTGACAAAGCCAATAATCTAGGGGTGATCATTGATCCTGATTTGAATTTCAGTTATCACATCAAATCTACTATAAAAACATTATACTATCACCTTAAAAATATTGCTAAAATCAGACGACTCGTGTCCGTACAGGACTCTGAGAAACTAATTCATGCCTTTGTTTTTAGCAGACTCGACTATTGCAATGCCATTTTTACTGGATTATCTAAAAAAGCATTAAGACAGCTCCAGCTCCTACAGAATGCTGCTGCAAGAGTCCTTACTGATACAAAAAGAGATCAGCACATCAGTCCAGTTCTCAGATCTCTGCACTGGCTGCCTGTTGCTCAAAGAATTGACTTTAAAATTTCCTTAATAGTTTATAAAGCAATTCATAATAGAAATCCAAACTACATCACCGGTCTTCTGCAGCCCTACGTACCACTCAGACCGTTAAGATCATCAGAATCAAACCTATTAACTATACAGAGAGTCAGAACTAAACATGGTGAAGCAGCTTTTAGTTTTTATGCTCCAACACTATGGAATAAACTTCCTGCTCATTGTAAGTCTGCCCCTACCTTGAGTTTATTTAAAACAAGGTTAAAATCTTTCTTATTTGAAGTTGTCTATTCTTAATTTTTTAATCCCACTCACTTACTATAATTACAAGTTTCATATTTACTTTGTCTATTTTTATCTGCTTGCTCTTTTTTTTTTTTCTTCTAACAGTATGTAGTTTTATTTTTCTTGTACAAGCACTTTGAATTGTCTTTGGCTGAAAGGTGCTATATAAATAAAGTTACCTTGCCTTGCCTTACACATCAGACTTTTTTTATCATAAAAGAACAAAGGCACCCCTGATGAATAAAAGAATAGAAGTTTGCTTAGCGCACTGTTCCTACGTCTGCTGTAACAGGCAACAATCTGTGTGATATAAACAAACACAACAGGTGAGTTTTCTTTCATCAGAACAGTAATATTTAATAAAGTGTGAAAACTACAGTTGGTTCTTATGAAAAAATTATGTTCTGTGATCTTTCCATTTTCTTTTCTTGTGCTTTTAGAAATTCATGAACTGTGCAGCCTGTTTGTTTTGGACCGAGACTTGCTGGGTGGCTGATTCTTTACCTGACTGAGTTCATATCGTCCTTTACTGACAAGAGGCCAAGATAATAAGGTTTGGGAGTTAGAGGTGTCACCTATGTGACTGCCTGGGAGTCACCTCTGACTCCCAAACATCCCAGAGATGCACATTTCACAATCTGAAGAAAATGGACATCCATAACATACTGTGGCTACGGGGGCTTTGAAGCTCTCTTCACATAATTGGAGCTCCAAATCCTGCTCAGGATTTTGCTTGAAATTCCTGAGCAGTTAATCTTGCTGTGTCTCAGTGGTATGGGTTAAGAGCTGACTTTTATTTGCCAACATGACTGCAGTGCAAAAGTCCCAACTCTAACCAGGATGTGTTTTCTTGAAACAGAACCTTAGTTGATTCTGTTTAGAGAATAATTTTAGCTTGCATGTGAAACACTAAGCCTACTTATTTACAGTTGTAATATGTGGTTGATTCTATAGTCGTACTGCATCAAGGCATCCTCAAACTAGCTTTCTGCTTCACAGAAGTTATGAAGTTTTGTTGTGGAATGCTATGGTTATATAATATATATATTCAAAGTAATGTTGGACTGAGCTGCCAAAAAGCATTAGAGCAGAGGTCTTGGTCAATGTGTCTCTGTTCTCTTTGGCTAACCTTAGTCTGGTGTTCATGTTTTTTTTAGAAAGGTGACACGTATGATGCAAGTTTAATTGTGTCTTCTCTTTCTGATCTGTACAGACATGTACTTTCATAACAACATGCCCATAAGGGATCTGGGTGTTTCATCTTTTCCTAGTGTTTAAAGACAATCACATTTTCTGATGTTTTCCTCAAACACTGCACTATTATGGCATTATTTTGATGTCACCAACCTAAGTACACAGTGAGATTGATCTGAGAGTATATACATATGGGGGAAAAAACACACATTTCTGGTATGTACATTTCAATTCCACAATCTCTCTTTCTGTACATGTGCTCTGAACTCTTGTTGTGCCTTGTCTATGCTCAATTCATAACTCATCCATGTGTATGAAAATAAACCACACTTTGTGACGCGTGATGAGAAAGTCATAAAGAAACCACTCCATATTATAGAGAGCAGTTTAGGTGTTAGGTGGTAAATTTTGTGTTTGAATTCAGCTGGTTTATGTAGTAAATCTGACCTGTTTCGGGATGTGGGGGAAACTCACAGCACATTAACACACCATCTTTGAATGGCCTTTTACAGACTTTTGTTATTGATTTCAGCCAATAGGATGAAAGTTTGAAGAAACACGTGGCTACCGAACATCGCCATCACATTGTCCTGTTGGTAAAAGAAAAAGACCCAGGTTTGTTCACTGGTTCTAACTATATTTGGTCCAGATAACAGACAACTTTTCCTGTCAGGGTAAAAGTTGTGCAAGACATAAATATAAAGGATTCCACAACGAATGAGGATGACTGACTGCATCTAGTAGATGCATCAGCCAGCTGAAAATCTCTCAATAAATACAAACAGTAGTTGGAAAATGGAACAAGAGATGGAAACTTCTAGATATATATTTCTAATTAGATATCTGCACACCTTCCCCTACCTGTTGATAGTCAAAACAGAGTGTGAGCTTATTGCAAATAATGTAAATGAAAAGCTTCTTTTAAAATCCCCAGGCAGCTGATCATATTTGGAGACGATTCTTTTGAAACTTGATACTTGTTTTCTCCCTAATCTTGTTTGCAGAGTGCCAGCATTGAAATGGCCACATCTTGATGTTTTTGATTTTCTTTGTCCTGATTCATATGTTTACCATCATTAGAAAGCTTAGTATTTACACTTTCAGAATCTGTGGCTGGTCGCCATTACAAGGAGATCTTTTCCATCCAAGCAGAGAATTGCTTGGATGAAAAAGAACTGGCGACAACCAGCAAATCAAAATACTGCGTAAGTGAAAGAAATGGCAAAACGAGGCCCTTGTCCAGATGAACATAATAATATCGACACTTGAATTTTGTTAATTATGTTTATGGGGTAAAGCATATAAATATCCTTGGTTTGCATTTTTGTATTTTATGAAGTATTTAGAAGTTTCTCAAGCCTCACCTTTGAAAGGTTTCCTATGTCACTGCTCTTTTAGGTCCATAACTTACATGGTAGAATTTATGGAGTTTTGTTCAAGCATCCTACAATCTGCTTTCACTGTGAAACCTGGTCAAGTCGGGAGGTTTGTTGAAGGTCATCAACTTTGAATATTAGATAATTGAGTTATCTAATAACTCAATTATTAGATAATTGATTGATCAAATCATTTTGAGAAGTCCTCAAATCTCTTAGCAGACTCACAACACTGAAGATTCATATGTCAAAATCTATTTTACCACACTCCACCATAAACATTTCTCATTGATTTTTCAAATAATACAACTCTTATCTCTGTCTACTGCATGTAAAAGTATGCCTTTTCTTGGCTAGCCCAGGAACTTATAAAAACCTAACTGCAATATTTCTTGAAGCCTTGCAAAGATGGAATTGCACAACTATACTGAGAAGGAAGTTTCTTAACTGTCCTGATAGACTATCTTCATGTGCAAATTATAAATTATATCAGCAGAATAAATCATAAATCCCTCCTTCTTTCAGTGCCTTAGAGGGCCCAAGAAACCCAAAAAAAACAAAATCTCTCATGCACTTCATTATTTCCATCCTGTAAGGCACTTGTCCAAGATCATCTAATATATAATCCATTCCATTAATGTATTCCTTGTCCTGAGAGAGGCTGTGACAAGTTGAGCATTATAGCATCCTATAAGGCCGAAGAAAATGGGCTATGCAGCAGAAACATTATTGCTCTTGTATCAATGACACCACTAAAAGCTGCTGTCGGCCACAGCTTATTGCATACCAAGGGACATGCTCACAGGATTTGTCTGAAACTGTGAGAAAGATGATAACCACAGACAACAAAGACTGATAAGGAAAGAAGATTATAGAAAAAAGGAATTATTAAACAAAAGAGAAAAATAATGGACAGAAGCAAGAATAACATTTGTCTTATCAGAATAATTTTTGTAGCAGTTGTATTCCAGCTTCACTACAGAGATTCATCCAGCAAAGGTTTGTGAAGAATTACTACTTTGAAAAACTATTCAGCCTGCCTGATGGTCTACTGATGCCCCTTTTGGTGACTAGAAATCCTAGAACTACTGGGGGATGGATTCAACCTTCCAGACCTCTTAGGTCTCCTGGTTCTGCTCTGCATCGCCAGAACCAGAACCAAACAGGGAGAAGCCACATTCAGCTTCTATGCTCCACTAATCTGGAACAAACCTCCAGAAAACTGTAAAATAGCCGAAACAATGAGTTCCTTTAAATCAAGGCCAAAACTCACTTGTTACCTGGCTGAGGTTCATAATGACTGGAAAATTAATCAGCATTTATTATGTTTATTTGCTTGGTGATTTTAATGAAAACTTTTGACAAAATGGAAAATGTTTATTGCTGGTACATAATAAATTTACTGTATAAGGTTTGTACAATGTAAAGTACTTTGAACAGCTCTGTTGGTGATATGTTCTATACAAATAAGCTAGAATCTCAGCCATCATTGTTCAGGTAATGTGTTACAAGAGATATGGACTGAACATCTATGTTTCTACTGGTTACTGCGCCGACTTGAAAATATGGAAACAGTTCAGTTTATATTGATTTTGTCTCCGTTGAGTATGTTGAAAAAAATCTATTAAATTGAAATATTGTTCACAACTTTGGGCAGCTAAGCCCTCAAAACGGCTCAATAAAACTACTGCAAAGTTTCTGATCACACAGTTATTAAGGGAGGAGGGTGAGTGAATTCAAAATACAACACCGACCTAATTGCAGCCAGAATTGTCACATTTTTTATGTCTACCTTTTGGTTGTAAGCAGTCAGTTGTAGCTTCAGGTGCTTTACAGGTTGACAGGGCTGAAGGCTTTATAGTCCTGGGCAGGGTGCTGACCAGTTTGATCTCCATAGGCATTTATCCTGACTTCCCCAAAATGACCAGTTAATAAAAACCTCCCTTAAAAGATTTATTTTATGATAAATATTCAGCAGCATGTTTTGAAGTAATTTTAAAGGGCTCGTTCATCAGTACTGAAAGGTGAATATTTCATATTACCCAAAGGATTGTGACTGTCACTCTTCTATTGAAGAGTGACAGAAGAGTCTGATCAAATTGTCACAAAAAGATGAGCAACCAGGAGTTTGTTGAGCTTTACTAGCAGTGTGGATCAATGTCTGTTAATGTTTTAACAGAGATCTGGATGCATGCAAGATTAATACTCTTAGCTTAATGTTTCAGTGAGTGTCCATCAGTAGCACAACGCTGGCCTCCTAACTGGTTACATGCATTCCTAAATGAATCTGTCACTGAAGTTTTTTCATTAATTTACAGCTTAACATAAATTTGATCTAAAACTAGATAAATATGGTCTAATTCTCAGATTGAGAAAAAAAAACATTTTTGTATATTATTCTGTGTATGTAAACATTTACATGTCATCTCTCTTTGTTTATTTGAGTGCACAGACAAAATGTCCACTTTCGTCACTTTCTCCCTCTGCAAAGATCAACATTTGAGATAAAATGAACAGTAAAGTCAGATAACAGCAACTAATGCAAATTGTAGAGTAGTAGATCAAGAAAGTGAGGAAAGTGGACAATTTTTTGACTATGCTCTCAAATAAAAATAGAGATGACATTTATTTACACAAAATACAAATATACATGAACATTTGTTTATGCACTCAACAAACCTGCAGACGTCTGAGATGCTTGAGCAAAACCTTGACATACTTTCACGCTGGCTGTTTGGTTAACAGTGCATGTTATTTCAGACCTGTCTCACATGAAAGTTCTTAGATATACAATTGCACATTGGACTCCATCCACCAGTATGGCTAAATAAGCCGCTCGTTGTTTGACTTTTATTTTGAAAACAGTGCCCAGTCCAAAGATCAGACACATATCTGTATAAATAGGAAAATCCTTCACAAGTTCAGGACAGTGTTGCTTGTACGGCAGCAGGAGAAGTTTGCCTAAAGCAAAGATGAGGTCCTTCTTTTTTCTTGGAACATTGCTGGTCTGCGAAATAGTTGGATCGCAGGAAACTATAGAAAGCCAACTCCAGCAAGTCATGGCCAGACTGGAGAAAATTGAGAGGGAAAATGAAGAGAGAGGTTAGTTAGCTGAATTCCTCATCTCCTTCGGTCATGTTTATGTTGTAGTGAGTCCAAGCTTCAGGTCATTAAAGGAAATTACCTGTGCTTCCAAAGCCAACAGCCGTCAAGTGGCATTCTCTGCTGCACTCATCAAGTCGCAGAATTGGACCTCCATAGGGCCTTTTGATCGTTGTCACACACTGGAGTTCAAGAAAGTGATAACGAACATTGGCAATGCATATAATCCAGAGACAGGTACTTTTAACTATTACTAGTAGTGATGATTTTACCTCGTACTGCATTGGTCTGCAATTAAAAATGTTAAACATTGGACAACAATGGGAGTTTGGAAGTTGTTGGTCATTGTTCATTGTGCAGGTGTCGGTATCTCAGTTTCTAACACTGATGAGATGTTTGGATGTCGTTCTTTGTTTCTATCTGCCTCCAGGAATTTTCACAGCCCCAGTGAAAGGACTCTACTACTTCCGGTTCACTGGAGCAGTTGGCACGACAGGAAAGCTGAACGCAGGACTGAAGAAAAACGGTGAGAACATTGTCGCAATCTACCACAAAGCAGGGACACAAGCCAGCGCTTCCAATGGAGTGGCACTGGAGCTGGAGGAGGGGAACCAGATCTATGTCCAGATCTGGGAGAACGGCCTGACCATTGCAGATCAAAGCCGGCTCAGCACCTTCAGCGGGTTCCTTGTCTTCCCTATTTGAGGGAAACCCCTGATCACCAAAACACAAAGCACATGATGTCATCTCTTGAATGTTTTGTGTATCTGAGCTGAAAACTATATACATAACTAAATAAAACCATAACACTCTACCAAAATGTGCAGTATTTTTTTCTTCATTTAGTAGTTGCTGGTATTTCTTTTTCTCTCCAGTCTTGTCTTGTCTTATAAATATTTTTTTCTGTCTCTTTGGATTTTTTGCATTCTCACTCTCTCTTTTGCAGTGGTCTAACTATGTGAAAGCAATATGAACTTGTGTTAATTTAAGTGTGCGTCAATGTTTTGTAAAAAAAAATTGTAAAAAGAAAATGAATTTTCTTTACTTTGCTTATTTTATTACTGGTACTTTAATTTATTGATAACATCAAATATTCTTCGAGAAATTTTAGGAGCTTTGCTCTGTTTAAACCTCAGACATTTTGGTTGTTGCTGTCCTGACTGTTGAAGTGAGGGTAAAAACCATGAGGTCCAAAGAACTGTCTGAGAAATCACCAAACTATAATAATGCCAATCAGTTTCCTAAGACTTTTGCAAATATTGTATGAAAATCTTCCAATTTTCTGAATTTTTTAACAGCTATATGTGGAGATTACTTTCCTAACCACTCTCTTCATAATATGTTGTGGAAAGACAGATGCAGCTCCTCATCCAGGTTAGAGGTCAGTAGTTGAAAGCAATGGGTTTGTGTGTCCTGTCATATTTATAATCCAAGGGAATAGAATTAACCAATTAGCTAAATATACAGACCCATTCAATAGATTAAAATATGAGAACACACTGAGAAGTGCATTTATTTCAGTAAACCAATTCACTAATTGAAAAGAATTATGTTGATTAATTACACAAAGAGTGATATTTT
Organism: Poeciliopsis gracilis; assembly: GCA_911649635.1. Classification (NCBI taxonomy): domain Eukaryota; kingdom Metazoa; phylum Chordata; class Actinopteri; order Cyprinodontiformes; family Poeciliidae; genus Poeciliopsis; species Poeciliopsis gracilis. The sequence goes on from CAJVRI010000486.1 coordinate 43,604, forward strand.
CAAGCCTTTATTTCTGTTAATTATGATCATATCCACTTACATATATATATATATATATATATATATATATATATATATATATATATATATATATATATATATATATATATATATACAGTCATGGCCAAAAGTTTTGAGAATGATTCAAATATTAATATTTACAAAGTCTACTGCTTCAGTTTTTATAATGCCAATTTGCATATACTCCAGAATGTTATAAAGAGTGTTCAACATAGCAGCAATTAATTGCAGAGTCAATATTTGCCTAGAAAATGAACTTTATCCCCTAAAACACATTTCAGCTTCATTGCAGCCCTGCCTTAAAAGAACCAGTTAACATTGTTTCAGTGATTGCTCCATTAACACAGGTGTGGGTGGTGATGAGGACAGGAATGGAGGTCAATCTATCATGATTAAGTAAGAATGACACCACTGGACACTTTAAAAAGAAGCTGGTCCTTGGCATCATTGTTTCTCTTCTGTGAACCATGGTTATCTCTAAAGAAACACGTGCAGTCATCATTGCACTGCACAAAAATAACCTAACAGGAAAGAGAATCGCAGCTAGAAAGATTGCACCTCAGTCAACAATCTATCGCATCATCAAGAACTTCAAGGAGAGATGTTCCATTGTTGCCAAAAGGCTCCAGGACGCCCAAGAAAGACCAGGAAGCACCAGGACCGTCTCTTAAAAGTGTTTCAGCTGCGGGATCGGGCTACCAGCAGTGCAGAGCTTGCTCAGGAATGGCAGCAGGCAGGTGTGAGTGCATCTGCACGCACTGTGAGGCGGAGACTCTTGGAGCAGGGTCTGGTCTCAAGGAGGGCAGCAAAGAAGCCACTTCTCTCCAGGAAAAACATCAGGGATAGACTGATATTCTGCAAAAGGTACAGGGAGAGGACTGCTGAGGACTGGGGTAAAGTCATTTTCTCTGATGAAGCCCCTTTCCGATTGTTTGGGACATCTGGAAAACGGCTTGTTCGGAGAAGATGAGGTGAGCACTACCACCAGTCTTGTCTCATACCAACTGTAAAACATCCTGAAACCATTCATGTGTGGGGTTGCTTCTCAGCCAAGGAAGTCGGTTCTCTCACAGTCTGACCTAAAAACACAGCCATGAATAAAGAATGGTACCAGAATGTCCTTCGAGAGCAACTTCTCCCAACCGTCCAAGAGAAGTTTGGTGATGAACAATGGCTTTTCCAGCATGATGGAGCACCTTGTCATAAAGCAAAGGTGATATCTAACTGGCTCAGGGAACAAAACATAGAGATTTTGGGTCCATGGCCTGGAAACTCCCCTGATCTTAATCCCATTGAAAACTTGTGGTCAATCATCAAGAGAAGGGTGGACAAATGAAAACCTAGGAATTCTGACAAAATGCAAGCATTGATTGTGCAAGAATGGACTGCTATGAGTCAGGATTTGGTCCAGAAGTTGATTGAGAGCATGCCAGAGAGAATTGCAGAGGTCCTGAAGAAGAGAGGTCAACACTGCAAATATTAACTTGCTGCATTAACTCATTCTAACTGTCAATAAAAGCTTTTGTTACTCAAAATATGATTGCAATTGTATTTCTGTATGTGATGACAACATCTGACATACACACATGAAAACCAGAGGGCACCAGATCATGTGAAAATATAATATTTGTGTTATGTTCCGGGGTTTTGGGTTCTATGTGGAAAAGTGCTCTCGCCTTTTCCACCACCAGATGGCGCCTAGTCCTTTTCGTCGGAGGGCGTGGACGACATCTCTCCACACCTGATGCGAGTTGGGCTCATCAGCGAGATGTTTAAAGGAGCTGACTGCCAGTCCTTCGGCGCCTGAGTGTTAGCCAGTCACGGTACCTCTGAGCCCCTAGAAGCTTGCTTCTGGTTTTTCTATTTTTGACCTGTTCCTAGTGAATGTCTCTTTGTTGCTTCTCCTGCCTCCAGGTGTTCCCTCCTGACTTCTTGTGCTCCAGTCCATCCTCGTGACTCCGTGGAAAGTACCCACAGGTTGCCCGAGCTCCCAGACTCACCTTCCCCCGTTTGACAACCAGGTCCTCCGGAATAACCATGACTGGCAGTCGTACCGCTCCTCGTGGCCTCCTGGATTCCTGTCAACAGAGATCACCTCCACCTGGAAACACAGAGACGTAACCGCGGACTTAGCAGTTACTCCCTCTCTCATCTCCAGCCTACCGCTTACAAGTAAGATCTGGCCAGTTACTCTCCACGTTGACTTTTCCCACTAACCTGAACTCACCATCCAACTCTGCTTCTTTAGTGAACTGTTTGATTCCTGAACCTGCCTCCCTCCCTGGATCAGACCCAAGCCCTCAATATCCACCAGCAGCTCTTTCAATAAACTTATCTCTCATTTTATATCATCTCCTGTGTCGTGTTCTGCATGTGGGCTTGGAATAATAACACCCATCATGACAATTTGTGTCATTCTCAATACTTTTGGCCATGACTGTGTATATATATATATATATATATATATATATATATACTGCTCAAAAAAATAAAGGGAACTCTCAAATAACACATCCTAGATCTGAATGAATGAAATATTCTCATTGAATACTTTGTCCGGTACAAAGTTGAATATGCTGACAACAAAATCATTGTTGATTGTCAATGCTTCCTAAGTGGACAGTTTGATTTCACAGAAGTTTGATGTACTTGGAGTTATATTGTGTTGTTTGAGTGTTCCCTTTATTTTTTATTTTTTTGAGCAGTATATATTACATTATATATATTATATATTACATCAGATCAATAAAATTTATTAAGTTTATTGCACAGCACATTTCAGCAACACGTCAGTCTGTATTAATATTTTTAATACAGAAATGTGAGCCTGATGAAAGTGTGGTTTATACCTGCTCAAAGATTATTTACAGAAGGAATTTTAATCTAACAAAGAGCCTCATCTGAATCCATGTTCTAATTAATGACTGTAACTAATAGTCATATTTGTAGGAGATTGTTAGGAGTTCTAATAATAATGGAACCCCTAACATTATTGTTGTTTACCCAACAAAGATTTTGTTGGGTAAATATTATAAATCCCAATTCTTCTCCTTTTTCTCTCATCATCTCATGTATTTATTCTTTTCTTTCTGAATATTTATTTTACTTTATTTACTGTTTGTTTATATAAATTTAGATTTTAAATCATAATAAAAAAAACATTTAAAAAAGTTTCTTAAAGGGCCATATTTGCTAGATGTAGTGGAATCTGGTGGCTAACAGAGGAAAGTACATATAAAAGTAAAAAACAAAGCAAAACCTGGAGCTCTACTTCTCAAAACTACTTAAATTACTTAAAAATATAACCTGAAATTCTGCTGCTTTAAAACAAAACTAACCAGAATAAAGGTTGTTTCAAAGCATTTGCCCAATACAAACATTTTTATTTAGTCACCCTGAAAGTTAAAAAGTTTTCACACTTTCCTTGAGTGCTCACCAAATTCTTGTGAAGCCAGCACAAATTACCGATTCCCTTGCAGTCATGTTGCAGCTTCCAGGAACATTCTTGACATGCTGAGTCAGTGAGGCGCGTTGCATTTTACTGCACTACAGTTGTCAGTCATGAGGTTATCATTGATTGGTTCCTCGGCAAGAGAAAATCATGCTCCACATGAGGGGATTAAAATAAAACTGTGTTCGGTCACCCGTGCAGCATAGAGCACAACCTCCACGTGTCAGATGTGTGTTTTACATGCATCAGTGTTTCGATTGGCAGTAAAGTCCTTCCCCCCCCTCCACACACACACACACACACACACACGCACACGCAAACACACAATCTACAAACACAATGTGCAAGCCTTCAGAGAGGGCTGCAGGAATTTAATAGGATTAAAAGCAGATGACTGGAAATTTTAAAAGCAGATGACTGGAAATTTTATAGACAAATATTAGTTAGTGAACTCAATAAGAGTAGATTAAATCAAATTTTTGGGAATCCTCTTTTTTTCTATTGTGATTTGTTTATTTTAAAGAAAAACAAAATCAGGTTCCACCTTCACATGTTCTGTCTCAGATAGCTCATATGAATCTTAGAACATAAGCAGATGGTTACCTCCATCTATTCACTTTTACAACTTATCAGACATATGATTGACAAAGCAGCAGCCAAGATCTCTTCAACTTCCTCCTCCAGCTGTGAGATATTTCTCTAAAGAGCCCCGTGTCTCTCCTAAAGCATCCTCCAAAGTTGATGGATCCAAACTCCCTCCATTGGAATGCCACTAGAATGCACTGAAGTGTATGAAGATATAGCAGCATTCAAAATATTTTTTCAAGCCTTCCTGGTGGTTATGAATAATTTATGTAATGCTGCATGTGTGAGAAAACCCATCCACCCATCCATTTTCCGATCACCCCTCTCCCTAACGGAGTCGGGAGGTGCTGGTGCCTATCTCCAGCTGTGTTCCGGGCGAGAGGCGGGGTACACCCTGGACAGGTCGCCAGTCTGTCGTAGGGTAACACAAAGACCAACAGGACAAACAACCACACACACACACACACACACACACACACACACACACACACACACACACACACACACACACACACACACACACACACACACACACACACACACACACCTAAGGAGAATCTGGAAAGCCCAATCAACCTGACAGTCATGTTTTTGGACTGTGGGAGGAAGCCGGAGTACCCGGAGAGAGAGAGAACCCACGCATGCACAGGGAGAACATGCAAACTCCGTGCAGAAAGACCCCGGGCCGGGAATCGAACCCAGGATGTGTGAGAAAACAATCACTGAAAAACAGGGATGTTCTTTAGCAGCGTATGCCAGCGGTTGCTACGGTGAGTGCAGTTAGCATAACCCAAATCCACTGTGCCTGATTGCATATCCTAAAGATTAAATTCCTTCCTAATCTGAGATTCCTTATAGGTTGTCAACATTTCCAAAAAAGCATGTTTCAAAATAGTGTCAATAGTATTGAAAAGTACTCCATTTTCTTTTGCCATTGTCAGTGATTAGAAAGGGAAGAAATAAAATTATACATGGAAACAAAGTCTCCAAAAAATTTATTTATGCCTAAGAAATACAGCAGTTTTGACATTATACACTGCAAAGACACAAAAGCAGACCAAATATTGCTAGTTTCTAATTCAAATATCTTAGTACACCTGAAATAAAATATGCCGTAAAAATAACTTTTCAGCAAGATATAATAGCTTGTTTTAAGTCTACTAAGATAGTTAGACTAAAATCCAAAAATACCTTATTTGATTCTGTGTTTTGGAGTGTATTCAAATTGATTTGCAACATCAAATCCTTATTAATTTTCTGGATAACTTTTATTTCAGGTTTGAAATCCTTATCAATGCACTAAAATTAAGATTTTGTTTAATTTTTGAAAACAGACTCGAGGTACCAATGTTCACATATTGTGTTGTAAAGAAATGTTCATTTTTGGTACCTCTGTCCTTACCGTTTAAGTGCAAGAAGCCGACATTGTGATGTTTTCTAATCATGCTCTTGTTTTGAAGTGAGTGAAGACTGTTTACGCTGAGCTTGTTTTATCTAACTCTAATCTTGAAACGATTAAACCAAAGATATTGACTTCTCTAACTATAGGCACTCAGGTGAGGGTTGCTGAGGTGAAAGACTAAAATCCTAAACTAAACCAAGTTGATGTCAGGGTGTAGAAATCTTTGCTTTTTTGGTTCCCGGTCAGGACTCAGGCTCAGTCCTCTTCGTTTCTCCCATCTGTATCAGCCTGAGTTGTGACAAGTCAATCTGTTCAATGTCTTTCAACATGAATTATAGATGAACCCTAAACTTCAGAGCACACAGAGGATTTATGTTGATTGAGTAGCATCCCGCTTTGAAACTTCTCCTGTTCGTATCATGGGTTTAGTGTGGATTTGAAAGAGGCTACACAAAAAAGGGGTAAAATATCCATATAATTTGCAGGGCATCCAAATGGAGCATCCTGTTACCATGCTGGTATTCCCTCAGCGGCAGACCGATGATTATCTGTCGGGCTGAAACCTATTACTAGCTTTCACTGTGGCATTGAGCTCCCTCTGATGAGCAATTAGTTAGTATTAGTCCATTCTGGCAGATAATGTCTTGATGGTCCCACACAAACCAGATAAACAAAAACCACTGATTTGTGAAAACCAGGCTCATGTGTTAGCTGTGCAAATACATTTCTAAAGGTTTTGAGTCTGGGTAGTGGTGTTTATAAACCACAAATGGAATATAAACCAAGTTTATCTTCCATTTTACAAACAGTTGTGCTGCTCTACAACAGAAAACATTTGTAAAGAAAAATCGTGTAACCACTTAATTTGGTGATCATTATATTTTTTGCAAGAAGAGCATGTAATTTTAACAGTTAGGGATAATTGTTATAAAGAGTTATAAAACTATAACAATTATAACAACTGTTGGGAACGGATTTTCCCATCAGTTGTAAAATTTTTAGCTGCATTTCATTACATATGTGATCAAAGTTTGCCGATATACTACTGATGTTAAAAAAACACAAATTCACAATTATGGTGTTTCCATTAAATAAGAAATTAAATTAAATCACACCAGAACAAGGTTGTTCACAGATAAGTCATTAAAAGTCAATGACTTATTTCATGAGCAGTTACATGAAATAAGTCATTATTAATAAGTCATATAGTAGATGGTAGTAGCTCTACCATCTACTGATGGTAGAGCTCATCATCAACCATCAGTGGAGATCTTGGCGATGGTGCGACAAGCCCATTGAAATTGGGAGCAGTTACATGTGTTTATCATTTTGGGGAAATTGTAGTTCGTGATGCTGCGAGAGCTGTGGTGGAATCAGCTGCACATTATCAAAAAAAAGTTATCTTCCTACTTCTTGTAATTGTCAGCTTTGGTTGCAGATCATGTGACACATTTGATGCAAAAAATATGTATTTTGCGAAATACATTTATTACGATATAGCTAAATAAACAGCTCGGCCCAGCATATAAACTTTTAATTAAAAAACATGAGTTCTTTTCAAAAATGCTGCAATTTTGTGGTGGATGGAAACGCAGTTGCTATTGGCTTCTGATAGAGCAAACTCATCACTGCTGTAATGACTGTAAGAATGAACCTTTTCTCTTCCAATATTTATAAAAGGGGTCCGTTAAGTGAAGGTTAACATCAAATCATGTTAAGTGAGGTTAACATGATTGTATGTTGGTTACAAAACGAGCCCTTTGTTTATTACCTGCAGTGGCTTAGTTTCAGTTCAGTGTTCGCGGATTATTATGTAGAACATAAATCCAAATTATTCCTGGAAAATTTGCTTATTGGTTGATTCTTTTGATGAGCAATTTTATTATATAAGAAAGCTGGCCTTACACCTGGTCATTGTCCCACAACCTACTATCCGGTTTTCAAAGAGATGCTCACTCTCTAATTTACTTTTTACTCTAGTTGTGACCTTAATTTCACATGACAGGTAATCACAAACACTAAAAGGAAAACTAAATGTCTAAATCTTGGACTCCAGGATGGATGTCCACCTTCACAGTCCAGCTCACACCAACACAGGCTGACGCAATCACGATTCTCAGAAGACAGACAAAGGCAGTAAAATGAGTCAATAGGTCTGCTAACAACAATAACCGCAGCTAAAAGATTGAATGTTTAAACGCTTGCAGAAGCAGTAACATTAAGTCTTTTTATGTCCACTGAAACAGCAGATGTGTGTGTAATACACAGTTATTTACACCACCATTAGGAAAGAGATGTAATAAACACACCTGTGATGGCGACACATCATTTGTTTCCTTTGAATACTTCAGATGAATCCCAAGAGCTCTCACTGATGAGAAGATGGTGGATTTGATTTGATTTTCATCCTTCACTCACATACAAGTTGTTTTTCAGATAGAAATTCCATTATTTTCCAGACTTAGTTTTCCAGAGTCCACAGCCTTAAATTTCAATTTTACATAAAAAAAAAAAAAAAAAAAAATTCACAATTTCTGAATTTAGGGCATTAGGAAGGATAGAACAAATGGAAAGAAGGACAAGAAATGGAGGATGAATGATGGAAAGACTCAAAGTTTATAACAAATAATGAAAATAGAATAGACACTAACAAGAATGTTTGGATAGTTGTGTGGGACTAACCTCTCCCATACTCATCTTCTGTTTTCATACCAATTTAGATCCATAAAATACAGACATAAAATTCCATGTTTTTCAGACTTTTCCTAAATGTGTAGGGACACTGACACAAGCTGAAGGTAAAAGTATTTCTTGTGTCTTCAGAAAGTTTTGTTGGCAGGTTCTGGGATTTTTCTCACACACACACTTGTCTTTGCTCTTTCGTCTACAGTCTCAGCTGTCCAAGTATGCAAGATCTTGATGAATAGATGGTTATGTTTTAAACAACACTGCTTCAGTAAATTATCTTTCCGTTTTGGTGTCCAATGGCTTTCATTTGATGTGAGATTTTAATTTAAGTAGCTGAAGCATTCTCGAGATAGTCATTGTGTTTTTTGATGTGTGCCATCTGAATTTCATGCTTCATCAGAATTGATATGCAGCTCAATACACAAATAATTGAGTAAATGAAGTGAAAACTGAACTTCTGAGATAATGTCCATCTGCTGGGTTTCCAGGCATGAAACTTCTGCAAGAAATGTTCTTTTTTCCCCATTTTTGATTCGCTATATTTATTTGATGGAAGATTGTTCTTTGGATCAACAAAACTGTCTGATTATATGATAACTTGTCTCCACATTCAGTTCGTTGATGACTAGCTGTATTTAGCAAAGGCTCTTCTTTAGTTTCTTCCATTTGCCTTGGTTTGTTTGCTCATATTTCACAATGTTTCAATGTTTCAAGTCATTAAGAACCCAGTATAATGTCACAGATTACAAGATGGCATTAGCCAAATCCTTGTTTGAGTTTGTATTTTTATTACCTCAGCTGTACTTTATTTCTGCAATGCAGTTTTGGGGGGATTTATGTGAATGGACATCCAGCCTTGCCTCACCCTTGAGCCTTTGGAGGCTTTTAGGCTATTTAATAAACACAGATAAAGCCACAATAATAACCTTATGCGTAATACAGGATGCGGCATTATATTATTCAAAAGGTTGTTTTTTTGTTTTTTTTCAGAAATAACTCTCAATAGCCATTTCATGTCTGACTTTATGTCTCAAAAATTCATGGAGAAATTTTGGTGCACTTTTCTTAAATCATTTTATGGTGTTTTCCAGAAATTCATTAAGCAAAGTACAACCACAAACTGGATTTTTAAGAGTCTAGTACAGGCATCCATGATCTTTTTTTTTTTTTTTCCTTTACTTAATCAGGTAAAACTGCTTGAGATCCTGATCAAGATTGACTTGATATGTAGCTGAATACACAATTATGTATTCACAATTATTTGTGTATTCAGAGGTCTGAAACACACAAAAGTAAAACAAATGAAAGCATGAGCAAAATTTTATACAAATTGTAAAAATCAGTTTAAAAGCAATGCACTAATGGATTGAATTGCATTGAATGTTTTTAAGAAACTCTCAGGGAAAAAAAGTCCAATGAAATAAGATCCAACATCTTTATTTCAGGCTGGAGCTGATTCCGTGTTGTAGGAGCCGTCACACTGCATGCTTGCTTCCCTTTTTCTGTTTGAACACATGGAACATGCAAGAAAAAAATGTTGCTGGAACATAAAACCTGAGGCTCTGGAGCTGGAAGTAGCACAAAATCTTAACAATTGACTAAAAATGATAAAGAATCAACAAAATTGTTTTAAATGTAAATGCAATAACAAATGCAGGAATTATCATTTTGTTGTTGTTTTTTTTTATTGAATAATTGCTCTGAGCTAAACATCAAAACTGAGTTTAAACACTAATTTTTCCATAGAACTTCTTTACTTGCCATTAGATCAGAAACAATTGGCTTTTTTTTTTTTTTTTTAGCAGATTAACCTAAAAAGGAAGGGGAGAAACTGAAAACATAAATTACCAGCAATTTTGTGGAGAGGTACTCCAGAGTTTTAATTCGGCAGATTGAGGGGAAAAGAACTCTGGATTGTAGATGTTCCAGATCTACTGCAAAACCTTTTTCACTCTTTCTGTGGTAGCTTTGCTGTTGTTTATGGGATCATTATTTATTAACCAGTGTTTGGAAAAAGTTCAGCTGCCATATGATGACCTCACATTTTATTCTAGAACGCGTTAATGAATATACAGAGGCTGCTCAGTGGCTGCAGGTTTTTAAACAAGCAAAAGTTACCAACACTCCTCCTCCATGTTGAAGGTTTCTTTGAAAGGTCTGGGTTGATGTACCATATTGGGAGGATTGGCAACTACCTTAAATGTTTCCCACTTTTAGATAATCATACTCTTAGGAAAATGATGGACTTCACATAGTTTGGAAATGGCCTTATTGTCTTTTTCTGATTGAAAGGTTGAAATTGCTAATCTTCTAAGGTCATTGGCTTTTTCTTTAGACTTTGGCATTGTGTTAACACACATGGTCATAATCAATAAATTATAATTATTAAATTATTGTTTGTTCCAATTTGTCATTTGTCAGGCTTAAAGTATCTTTGGAAAAACAGAAACCTTTAAGCAGGTATTGAAACACTTTTCATTGAGGTCACATTTCTGTATTTAAAATGTTTTTTTTATATATATATTATTATTTTGATCTTAAATGTTTTACTTTCGTTAGCAGTATGTGAAAATCATTATAACTAACATATATAAACACTTTCAAACATCCACTGGTGTGTAATTTGTATAATGTGTTTCACTTAAGGTTCCAAAATATAGGATTGTTCAAAAATATTCTACTTTATTAAATGGGTCTGAAGATGTCAAGATTCTCAGAAATACACATTTTAATAAGTCTTAAACAAGTTCACAAATGGAAAATAAAATGGAATCAAATAATTGTATGCTAAAATCCACATTAATTCAAACAGAATAATTAATTGTGACTATAAAACTGAATGGAGGTGATTGCTGATGTATAAATAACGTAGTCTAAAACTTGAGATTAGATTATGATCATTAAAATAATATAAACTTGAGGCTATTATAGACAACACCAGCCACCCTCTGCACACTGTCATCAGCAGCCAGGAAAGTAGATTCAATGCTTTCCTGGCATTGAATCGGCTTCTTCTAAAGTGCAGGACCAGTAGACTAAGGGACTCCTTTGTCCCTTGTGCAATGAAATTCTTCAACTCGTCACTGGAGTACAATAAAAACGGAGTGACCATAGAATGTTAAAAAACAAAGTTTAAGTATTTGATGTATTGGTGCTGTGTGGGAGACTGAACTACAATTTCCCTGAGAGTAAATCCCAAAGGAATGAATAAAGTTTCTTTCTATTCTATTCCTGTACTCTTTCTAATTTCTTGATTTTATAGCAGTGGTCGCTTGCTGGTGATCAGTTGATCCAATGCACTGGATTAAACAGCATCACATTGGCTTCATTTTAGTTTAATAGACAATGGCAGGGTGGAATGTATAGTGCATTCTTGTACTAAAAAAGTTGGATTGAAATGATTTCTCCTGGTAAATGATCAGTTTTATTACACTCATATTTATAGTTGGTGTGAAGATAGAAAATACAATTTCCAGATGTAAATTGGTTTGCTGTTGTGACTATAATTGCGTAACATAAAGTTTTCCCAATCAAGTTCAAAAACAACCTTAGGTAAACATTAGTCGTATCCGGTTTTTTGCTTCCTCCTCCCAGTTTTGCTTTAAAAAGCTGAGCGCCCCCTGGCGGCGGAGCTCTGAGATTCAACAGCGTCACACAAGCCGGTGTCCGTTCCAACAATCGGAGTGAAACTTGTCTGCGCTTCGGGAAAAGAAGCGAGGTTCGGGGGCTCGTCGCTTCATAGGCTTGTTGTTTTTTCCTTCTCCCAGAAGAGACATGAGGCGGAAGGAAAAGAGGCTGCTGCAGTTCGCCGGGCTGCTCATAGCGGCTTTCTTATTCCTCCCTAACGTCGGTCTATGGTCGCTGTACAGGGACCGAGTGTTCGACAACTCGCCCGACTCGGTGGACGGTCCGGGCGGCATCCCTGCGATTCAGGTACGGCACCGTTCGGCTTCGGCTGCCTACTGTTCTCTCGCCCGTTTGTGTAAAGGCTTGAACGGTTGACCGTTATAACACTTCACATGTATGAGGCAGAGATTCAGCGCAACACAATATCCCCCGGCTCTCCTTCCACTGCTGCTCTGAGCGTCTGAACTGCAGGAACTTTTACTTCATTCCTCCACTGTGACTATTGTTTTGATAAAAAAAAACAAAAACAAAAACAAAAAACAACCAAACAAAGAACAACAAAAACAACAACAAAAAAAAACACGAAGCGTGTTTCTATCTGCGTTTAAACGTCAGTTTTACGTCCAGGTTAAGCGGCGGAGCCACGTAGTTCACCCGGAGCCAGACGTCACAGAAGTTACAATAACAGCGACTTCAGGAAGTTGTCAAAAACGTAAAACAGTATGGTGCGTTTACTGGTTATAGGAAATAGCAAACCTTCATTCACTGAAGAACCGTAAGAAAGATATAAAAGCATGACTATTGAATATTAACATGCTTAACTTAGGCACGGGGTTAAAAGTATTGCAATAACTCAGGGACTTGTGGCTCGTAACGTCCTCATTTTTCTCCAGTTTTTAAAAACAAACCATCACTGCACAGCAAAAATAGTTTCCATCTATCTCATGTGTTTCCTCACTCTTTGAACCCTTTGACATTATCTTCTATCAGGTGCAGTGGGAAAATATGCAACAGGCTGAATGTCTTACTGGCCTGTAAGACATTCAGACATGTCTTACTGGTGGGAATTCATGGCACTTAGAAAATGATAGCCAATAATTGTTGCATTCTAAGAAGTCTTTTGAGATATTAATATTGCACAAAGTGATATTGTAATGAATTGGTCTCTCTAACTTGCCCTTAGGTGTGTGTGTTCATGGCTGTTGGTCCTGGGTTTCTCATTGCTGGCCTGTGATGGACAAGGAATACAGAGGAGGGCTGGATAACAGTTGTAAGGCAACACGCTTTCGAACGAAAGTTAAAATCTTCACCCTTACAGAGTTGCTAAGAGGCTCATGGACTTTTAGTTGACTTATCCATGTGTTTTATATGGATCTAGAGTTAGCTGATGATCACATCTGAGATATTTGTGGAAGTGGTGGAATGCTGTGAATACTCTTAATGAGCATTCAGTCATTGTGAGGTCTGTTCTCCCCCTTCTGCTGGACAAAAGTGGGAGTTGACATTTTTAGATTATTATATCCAGCCATACATGTTTCTCTGACAGATATTTTATCGTCTACACACAATCTCTAAGGACACGTGAACATTTGAACTGGAGTACTTCAGAAAGAAATCCTAAATTTCTGGCCTCCACAAGCCTCAACCAAACCTGAATGTTCTGCTTTAGTGTTATGAATGTGACTGAACCATTGACTTGTGTCTGAATCTCTTGTTTCCAAATTGTTGTTTGCTGGAAAGGATCTGCACAGAATCAAAATTCTGAGATTTTTTTTATGTCACACTACAGTGTATGTTTCACATGCAAACACTCAGCAGGGATGATTAATGTCATATGAAGGTCTCATGTATAAAGCTGCAGGTCATTCAAGTTATAATGGGCACTGACTGTTTAGTGGCTCAGTTTTTTCATATTTCATATCATAAATGTTATGGTGCATGGTGTGATTGCATTAATGTCCTTCAGGGTGACAGTTGCTGGCCATCAATCCAGTAGTCAAATGTTCATAACCTTATCAGACTTAAGTTAAAATGAAATGTTTCTAAATTCTTAACAAAATTCCATCTTGCCCCCCTGAATCAAAACTTTGTGGAATAATCTTTCGCTGCAAGTCTTTTGAAGTAAGTTTTTAGCAACTTTGAACCGTTGGAAACTATATATATATATATATATATATATATATATATATATATATATATATATATATATATATATGCCATTTGCTCTTTGTGAAAATAGTTGAATTTGACCTCCTGCCTTGTCTCAAGTCTTTTGTAGCATCTACAATATATATATATATATATATATATATATATATATATATATATATATATATATATATATATATATATATATATATATATTCAGAGGACTTCCTGTTCCTCTGGCTGTGCAATGCTGACTGATTATGTAATGCCAATATAATTATTACATGTATACAATTTTCCTCTCTCTGCTCTTTCTCAAGAATTTGCACAATTTAGCTATTTGTATGTAGCCGTGGTCTCTAATTCTTTCTTTGCTATTATTCACTGGCCCCACAACTCTTCAGAAGCTTCAGCATCTCTACTACTGAAGATATTCTTTGTGGGCACTGATCCAAATGGCCAAATATATTATCAATGTGCAGTTTAAATGCCTGGTACTTGAAATATAATACCAACCAAATATTCTATCCAAAACTATCCTTTGCAATTACAATATTGCACTTAATAATATTGTAAGGAAAATAACAAAATAAATATATTGAGCTTTATTTTCAATATTACGAGCCACAAACATTGCACTCTAAGCTGTACTTTTACTTGATGAATGTTGCATATATTGATGGTCTGATAATGACATGTTTGTGATATTGTGCAGTCCTACCTTACCTCCATCTTCTTCCCTGTTTTTGCAAAGAAAAAAAGTCTCACATTTTCTCTTTTACGTTTTCGATCTTGATTTTGTGCTTGACTTGAACATATTTTATTAAAAGTTTTCAACAGTGAACAAAAATATGCGACAATGTTGGTTAGTTGTTAGTCTACACTATAAAAATCTTGCTTTTCCCATTCCTTTTTTTTTGGTGAGGGTGAAGGTGATTTGGGAGTTAAAGCTCCCAAATAAACAGAAGCCCTTTGGCAGAGAAGAACATCTTCTCCAATTCAAATGAGGCTAAATGTGCTGAATGGAGGCTTTCATGAATGGTATGTGTGTCTAATTTAGTTCTGGAAAAAATTCAGCAACGTGAGTGACCTGGGAATTGGAGTAAAAATAACCCAACTCGTTTAGGGTAACTGTGAAACTGATCTTCTGTAAATACTAACATTCATTGTCAGCACATTTCAGACCTGGAAAACACTTTCTACTGAGATTCCAAAGTGATTTCTTTGATGTCTTATCAGCAGATAAAAAGGAATTGTGGGGATAAGACGACCAGCTGACCCAGCAAAACTTTCCTACCTGGTTACATTTTTCTCGCTTCATATTTAACATCTTAAGTGACAGCAGGATGCCATAAATGGAGATTTAAAAAAACACTTTGCTGCAGCAGGAAAGGCCTAGAACATATTAGCAAGCGGTAAGATAACTGCTGTCAGCCTCCAGAACCGTTTGATAAGGGAGCGATGGGCTGATATCTGAAAAATAAAATAGAAAAATAGAATAAGGCCAATTGTTGCCAGCAGCACAGAAGAATTAAAGAATTAATAAATTCATCAAAGCTTGTTTCACACATCAGAAATTATTGTGCAGCTATTTGGTCAAAGTCTCCTGATGCTAAAGCTTAGAGGCAGACAATGTGACAATGTGTAGAAATAATAATTTATGCATTTCATTTAAGGACAGCTTGTAAAACACTACAGGTCACTGTTTAGTAAAGTTTTGTTCAGACAGTTGGCAGCGTATGTTTGAAAGTGAATAGCTTTTATTTTCTCAGTTGCAAATACATTGCTTTTACTAGTTGAAGCATAATGTTTTTTATTTGGTGTATGCACGCATTTTTGCTATTTTACTAACAGTGGTACTTTTCAAAAGAATATATATATAATTTTTTTCTACCAACCCACCCACACACACACACACACACACACACACACACACACACACACACACACACACACACACACACACACACACACACACACACACACACACACACAAAGTTTAACTTCCCTTTGAGTCAGGTATTGCTGCTTCTGCATGAAGTTCACCAACTTTTGGCAATACTTTTTTTGATGCATTTTGACAACAATGTTCTTGGAATAATTGGGTGTTTTGGATCCTCATGTGATGAGGACAGGATAATGGAGCTTGTGTCTCGATGGTTAGCTTGCTACCATGACTCAATGATTGTCATCTCTTGAGCCACAGCCAAGGGTTGAAGCCCTGTCTTCTGCTTTAGTGATACTGTGGATGGTTAAACTCTTTATGCCTAAAGTCTTTAAGTCCTTGGTCAAGAAAGGAGCTGTGAAATATACAACTAAATTGGTGGTGTTCTTGGAGGGATGGAATTAGTTTGCCCACTCAAGTCCTTTGCTGGTGATAGTCTGACATTGTCCTTCTCCAAGTGCAGGTTATTTAGTACAGTAAGATATCTGGTCTTTGTACAATATATCTGAATTTGGATGCACATAATAATCACCTGAATGAGGAATTCAATGTGGTGTGGCTCGGCTTTCTAAATCTTAGTTCTGGTCTTTCAGTTCAACTATGTTTTCCCATTTTGTCCTCCTGTTGCCTCATTTCCATTGCCTTGTATGATCTCCTCCACAGTTGCCTTCACGTCTGCTTGGACAAGGGATTTAGGTAGTCCAGCCAAGGACGTGATTGGACTAGATTTCTCAATTCCCATTCTTTGTTTTGTTTCAAAATCAGGATGCATGGATTCACCCAATAGGTTTTCTATCGCTTTAGCGTCAGAGGATTTGACTGGCAGCAATTATCTTGTTGGTCTGGAACCTAGATGCTGCTCCCTTTTTAGTGGTCATTGTTTAGGCATTCATTTCAACAGCTCTCTCTTCAGCAGCAAGTACTGTTATATATATATATATATATATACACTCCTGATCAAAATTTTAAGACCAGTCAAAAAATTGCAAGAATTTGGTTTATAGAATCTTAAGAATAATAGAAAAAATCAGGTCAAGAGACAAGAACATTTGAGCAGGGAATTTTCTGAAAACTGCATTTACACTCAAACATGATTTTTTCAGCTGATCAAAAGTTTAAGACCATAGTCTTTAAAAGCCAAAAGCTGTGCAAAAATCTGGATTCCATGTCATGTTCTGTGAAGTCTTAACACTGTCAAGACCTCCTGATGGCAAAAGCAAAAAAGCTCACTGACTTTTGAACGTGGTAGGATTGTTGAGCTGCATAAGCAAGGCCTCTCACAACGTGCCATCGCTGCTGAGGTTGGACGCAGTAAGACAGTCATTTTGCATTTTTTAAATGATCCTGAGGGTTATGGAACAAAAAAGTCAAGTGGTAGACCCAAAAAAATTTCACCAGCTCTGAGCCACAGGATCCGATTGGCTGTCCGTCAAGACACGGGACGATCCTCTACCCAAATTAAGGCCATTACTGGTGCTGACTGCAGCCCAATAACCATCAGACGGCATCTGCGACATAAGGGCTTCAGAAACAAAAAACGTCTTCAAAGGCCACGTCTTCTTCAACGTCACAGAATTGCCCGCTTGGACTTTGCAAGGGTGCACCAAACATGGGACATTGAAAGGTGGAAGAAAGTTGTCTTCTCTGATGAGAAAAAGTTTAACCTTGATGGTCCTGATGGCTTCCAACGTTACTGGCATGACAGGGAGATCCCACCTGAGATGTTTTCTACACGGCACAGTGGTGGGGGCGCCATCATGATTTGGGGTGCGTTTTCCTTCAATGGAACAATGGAGCTTCAGGTTGTGCAGGGGCGCCAAACAGCAGCTGGCTATGTGGAGATGTTGCAGCGGGCATCCTCATGACTGAGGGCCCTCGCCTGTGTGGTAATGATTGGGTTTTTCAACAGGACAATGCTGCAGTTCACAATGCCCGCCTGACAAAGGAGTTCTTCCAAGAGAATAACATCACTCTTTTGGACCATCCTGCATGTTCCCCGGATCTAAACCCAATTGAGAACATTTGGGGATGGATGGCAAGGGAAGTTTACAAAAATGGACATCAGTTCCAGACAGTGGATGCCCTTCGTGAAGCCATCTTCAACACTTGGAGCAACGCTCCCACTAGCCTCCTGGAAACACTGGGCATCAAGCATGCCTAAACGATTGTTTGAAGTCATCAACAAGAATGGTGGAGCTACTCATTACTGAGTCCTTTTTTTGGACACTTTGATTTCTGTTTCGGGGGGTTTTCGGGTTTTTTTGAGCTATGGTCTTAAACTTTTGATCAGCTGAAAAAATCATGTTTGAGTATAAATGCAGTTTTCAAGTTAATTGCCCTGCTCAAAAGTTTTTGTCTCTTTCGCTGATTTCTTCTTTTAACATTGTGAAGCTCTACTTAGAACCTTCTTAAGATCCAATAGTGCAAAAAGCAAATTCTTGCAATTTTTTGACTGGTCTTAAAATTTTGATCAGGAGTGTATATATATGTTATATATATACATATATATATATATATATATATAATTATTATTATTATTATTCCTCATATCCATAGAAATAGGAAGTTTTGTTTTCTTTCATGTCTGTCTGGATTGGGTTTTCATTTTAAAGCATTTAAGATAATTTCTGGTGAACAGCCTATCATTTTATTCACTTTGTACATTTTCCTCTAAACTTTTTAATCAAAGAACGGTGTTCTCCTGAGCAACGTTTAGACTTTTGGAGGAATGTACTATAACAGCATGTGCAACATTTGCTGCCTTCATCCTTAAATAATGGCCCCTTGCTTGACACGTTTTCACAAAATAAATGGCTTCACTGATTGTACTCCACACAGCTATTATTTTTGAAAAGGCGCTTTTCTATTGATTAATTTACTCAGAATCATCAGCCTGCATGTTATGTCTGCTGGGGCTGTTGGTTTTATACTACTCTGCTTCATCTATTAGATTATTTGTCATGTAGAAATGTAATTTCCATTAAAAATGGTGTTGGAGCGCTGTTATTTTGAACACAACTGTATGGTGTGGAATAAAAAAATAGGCAAAAACATTGAAGGAAGGTGATAAGATGGTAGAAGAAGTTAGTGAAACGTGCAGTGGATGATAGATGGATTTTTAGATAGGATTTGAGAATGATCCAGTGACAAAGGTAGAGTTCCAAAAGTTGGGGACAGAGTAACATATGGCTCTAAATACCATGGTCTAACACAGCAAGTCGGTGTAAAATGGAGATATAGTGATTTGAAAGGACAATTAGAAGAAAATGAGTTCTTCTAATTGTTGAGGTTTTTTTTTTTTTTCTTTTTTTGTCACTGAAAAATTTTAAGAAATTGTCTTAAAATTTCTTAAAATTTAAGACAATTTTTATTGCTGGAATTGCTTTAGTGGAATTGACTGGAACAATTCCACTTTTGTTGGAATTGCTCCAGTCCTTGATTATTGTGTGCTGTAATTTGTGACCATACCTTCAGTTGTATTATTATATTCAACAATGATGATGGCCATGCCTTGTGATGGTACTGACAACCTATCCAGGGTGTAGCCCGCCTCTCGCCTGTTGACTCCTGGAGATTGGCACCAGCACCTGTCCTGACCCCACCAGGGTAAGGATATATGGATGGATGAAAAATGGCAGCAGGTGGATGATAAGTACTTCAGAGGCCCCAGGACAGAACCTTCAGGAGCACCTTATGTAAACAGGGTTTGAAGGATCTCAGTTAAAATGAACTGAGCTGTTGCTAGAGTGCTCAAGAGGATGTTTAGTTATCAACAGCCAGACTCAGCTCCAGAGGACTGATGATAATTAAGCAGTCCACAATCAGGAATACTGGATGCCAGATTATTCTTCAGAGATTGTTTTAAAGATGAACATTGACAATCAAGGCTTCTATATTTAAATGGATTTTGGAGTGAAATTAAATGTTCAAGACGGCATGAGTTTTTGCAATTGTTGGTCTCGGCCCTGTAGGACGTAAAAACCTAAAAGTTGTATCTCAAACCCAAAGATAGTGTAAACTGATTGAAATTCTTTCATGCATATGGTTGTTGAGTGAGTGCTCCATGGTGCACTGGGAAACAAGACCTGTCTCAAAGCATTCCTGCTGTGACAGTGACGGAAAGGTCATTTGCACATTTCGTCATCTTCCTCATTATGAGGCAAGCCATGGAAGCGGAGGTGGCTTGGCTTCAGCCTCGTCCCGACTGCTCCAGACGCTCAGGTTAAGTGCAGGTTTGAAAAGATGAGAGCAGAGAGTGGAAGTGAAAGGAGGCTGCCTGTTTTGACCTGCTACCTGCTGTGCTGCTCAGCTAGCTGCCTGATTGACTCAACAAGCTTTTCCCATCCTGCAGGGGGAAGAGAGTCTGAAAATTTCAGGTAGTCTTAAGAGCTCTTTTAGTAAATCCTTTGCTGTATGACATGCTTCAGAAAAATACCTCAGTAATAAAATGCAAATGTCAAATTGTTAAACATTGAACTGGATTTATTTAGAAAAATGAATGTCCAGTCTCTGCTGCTATTGAAGTATTACCAGATATTATTTCCATTTACTACAGTAGCCAGTGGTAATTACTTTTGGGTCATTTGCGCAGGGAGTGAGAGAACACCAGTGAGTTCGTCGACTCTGACTTTCTTTAATATCAGTACCCATTTTTGTTGGTATGAACAGGGCCGTGAAGCACCACAACATCTTCTGTGTCAATGTGAGTTAATCTGTATTTACAAGAAATGCTCAGTACAATTGGTTACAAAAGTGGTTTGAAAGAACATCAAGCTGGTTTCCAGAGAGAGCTCATTCCTGATTCCACCTGGAAAGTTCTGGCTTTGGCACTTGGTACTGTCAAGCTGGCAAGACAGAATCAATCATTTGTCCTCATTTCCCATTTTCACATTAGATCCTTTTTCAGTTCATCTCCAGACAAATGTTTAAGTATTTTGTAGAGATTTTATGTGTCAGATTAGTGTGGAAACATGTGGAAGGACACTCAGTGGGGAAATTCAACCACTCGCATGAGTACGCAAAGGAAAAAACAAGTTAATTAAATTTTCAAATTCAGGTTGCTGCTCAGGATGAGGTCGTCAAACACAGCACTGAGAAGAGAGGGGAGAAGGCTGGTGATGCACAGCTAAAAGAGGGGTATTTTGGAAATGCTCAGCTTAACTGACCTGTAGAGTAGTGGACAGGTGGAGCAATGAAATCAAGGGTCTGACGGCAGGGAGGTGCAGGGAACCAGGTTGAACAGGCTACTGCAGAAGCAATGAAGATCTCCATAAGGAGATCCAAGAGGCAACACCCAGGGACTATGACGATATTCAGGCAGAGGTCATACAAAGCAGGACAGAGAGAGTTAACTTAGCTTGAGGGGCAGGGAATATTCAAGCTGAATTAGCTTGAGTATTGCTAACTTTGCTAACTTAGCATGAGGCAGAGCTTGGGCCAGGGTCCAGAAATCCAGAACACAAGGGATCCATGAAGGGCTTGGCAGAAGGGGTCAATCCATGGACAGAAAAGGGTTGAGGAAACACTGAAGGCTTGGAAGGAAACACTGGATCTCTACTGGCTCATGGCTGTCAGTAATCTAGCAAGGAGGCAGATGCTGAGAGGTGTTTAAGTAGGGTGGGGTGCATGTGGAATAGGTAAGCAACCGGGCATGGCAGGTGAGCTGAATAAGTGTTTAAACACAGCATGAACAGGACAAAACACGAATCATGACAGTACTGGTTAAACTTTCAATCTACTTGCTAAAATGCTTTGTGTAATGTGTTTTAAGAATTGTAAAACATTTCAGTCTTTAGATGTGCAAAACTGATAAAGGCATGCGTGAAGTGCATAAAAAGAATAAAGACTCAGCGGAGGTGAAAACACGCATAACAGTTTTGGATTTGTAAAAAATGTAAAACATTGTTTTGTTTCTTTTTTCAGATTGCTACCTTATGTTTTTTCCACATAAAATTCCAATAAAATACGCTTTTTGGTTGTAATGTAATAAAATGTGAAAAAGAGGCACGGGTAGTTTGTCAATTAACCTCTTTCATTTTATCAAATGCGTTACCACACTTTCTATTAGAAACACTTGTTGGTGTAATGACTTTTTTTTTTCTTGAAAAAGAACAGTTTGTTATGAGTAGGTTTGTAGGGGTTTATTATGACCTAATAATCAACAGATCCTAGAATAAACATCAAGCTTTACGTCTTCCCTGTTCCAATAAACAATAGAAAACCGATTCTCTTGGAATGAAGCAGTTGTAGATCAAACTATTATGAAATATGGAAACCGTTAATTAGTTATTGTATTTGTGCATCGTACACAGAAGAAGCTCAGGCAGATCAGGTAAAGATGAAGTCCAAAAGTGCAAAAATGTTAGAAAAAAAGCTATAAATTATATAACATAGTTTTATTGATAAAAATAAAATTTCATAGCTTGAGTTATTGAACCAATTTTAGCTGCTGTTCTTTAAATGAAATGGAATTAAAATCCGATTAAAAACACAAAAAGAGAAGAAACAAAAATGATTAAATTCAACTCCATGCATTTTTTGAGCTCTGGGGGAGCTCGGAACATGTTGGTCCATCTTGCTCAAGGATTTTCTTCCTGAGTAGATTTGATCAGCCCTGACAAAAGTCCACAAGATAAAGCGTACTCTTGAGAAACAAATTGGCTGAGATTCAGAGGCCAGTCGTGGAGACGTAGAAATCCTACCAGCTTCTGTTCATGGGAGGCTGCAGTTATGAGCAACACACAAACACTAAGATTACTATTCATTTATCACTGCAGGACACACACATTAAAATCCTTGACTCATGCACTGAGATGCATGTCTCCATGTTGTAGAAGGTCAGCCCGTGGCAACTTTGGTCTTATTAATGAGCAGACCCTCTGGAGGTTTATGTGCAGCAAACATTATGAAAGGGGGAACTCCTAATGCAGTGGATTTGTAATACTAACCATTATAGAATCCCACTTTATAAAACGTAAGATTTTTCAGCCACTTAATTTTATTCAGTATTTTTTTTGTGGTATCAACCAGCCTTAGTTGGAGATGTCAAATAATGTTTGTTCGCAACAGTTATTTTATTTTATTGAGAAATATTCCTCTAGTTTGATTAAGTGAGCATTTTCATTTGCTAAAGTGGTTGAAGCTTTTTCATGATGAAAGGAGGCATGCTGTTAGTAGAGGAGTTGAGTCTTACCTGTCTACTTGCACATGCCCTCCAACTTAGTAGATGAAGTTTCCAGTGTGTTGAGATTTAAATATACTTTTCAGTGAGTTCCAGATTTTGATTTAACAGAATGGTCTATATGGACTATTGGTGCTGTTACAGTTAAACCTAGTTAACTACAGGACAGTTCAACAGAGGCGACATTTTGACTGCTCAATAAATTGACAAATCTTCATCAGTGATGATGAAGATTTGTTAATTGTTAGCCAACAATTATTGCACTGTTTGGAGTGCAATAATTGTTGGCTAACGTATTCCAACTGTTATGAACTTGCCTTTTCCATGCTAATGTAATATTTAACCAGGTGGACAGAGGCTTGTGGTCGTAGTTGCTTACATTGGGCACAGATGAAGTCAGATTTGCATGAGGTCAGGTGGTCCTGTTGTACAGGGGCAGCGCAAACAACATTAGCTTCTGTGCAAACTAACAGAAAATGCTACAAAATTTTACTTTTAGAAGGGTTTTTCTCTATTTTATCTGCTATTTATTATATTTGTTTACCGTAAAGAATATTTATTGCTCTATAGCAAACAAGAAAAGACAACACAACAAGGCAGGGGTTCAGGAAGTCGTTGTTAAAAGTAGCACCTGGGTTAAATACTGAAGTTGGATAAGGACATGAAAAAACATTTTCCTTAAAAATATATTATCCTGTCAGTTCAACTTCAATCTAAAAGTTATAAATGAGAATGGTACAGTAAGCCGGTGAGCTAAAACATCCTCTAATTAATGTCTGGCGTTTTCTACTGACTTGCTATCTCTGACATTAAAACAGATTTAGAATTTCAAGGCCTGGGCACTCGAAATTCCAAGTGATGACTTTATAAACAGGCCCCAGAAGGGTTAGGAAAGTTACGGAAATCTTTCCTCATGCATCGCTTCATGAAGTTGGTCACCAACATTTTATTAAAACCAAATCAGGATTCTGAGTATTGTGACTTTTGCCTCAGCATGGAGTTGATTTGATGTGTTTTCTCTTGTAATTATTCAACCATGGGGCCAGAACTTGTCGTTTGAGTGAGTGGGTTTGTAGAGTATAAGTTTTATCGATAAGAAATGTGTGAAACAGGAGGTGATATTTTTCACATCTCCACAGCTAAACTCCAGGAACTGGGCCAACTCAACATAGTCATCTAAATGTCCTAGATTCTAACGACTTTGTACAACTGCCTTAAAAAGCGCTCTCTGCTTTTCCTCGGCAGTGTCAGAGTGTTTGACCTGCAGCTGACTGTTTTCTGTCTGTTGCTATTCTGATAAACATTAAAGTTGAATAAGATTTTAGCCTGGAGTCCTCTGAAAAATCTTTCCTTTCTGCTCTATTGACATCATATAGCAAAAAGTGAGTGATATTTCAAGCCAATAGCAAGCAGTGATTTCAGAACACCGAGGGACCTCGAGGCTGCGCCTACAGGAAATATGAATCCAAATTGAAATTGAATGGATTCAGGCTGCCCTAGCAAAATGGTTCTTGTGGATTGCACCACACATGTGTGCTACAAAATTGGTGTCCTTAAGGCACATTGTGGAATTGTTTGCCGTTTCAACCTGCTATAAATTTCTTCATATGGCAGCAAACAAGTGTGGGGAAAGGGAGGATGTCTGCAATTAAAGAAAGCACATCAGCACTTTATATCCTAAGGGTTTAAGAGCAGTTAGAGCTGCAGAGACAAGAGGATTAAGACAGTTTAACCATGGTTTAAGAGAACTGTTGCAGGAGTTTATTACACAACAATAAATGATCCTTGTAAAATGATCATTTATTGGTGCTTTAGCAGTGTGCACAAGCCAGTTGTGATCTTGAATGTGGCAACATAGTGATTTTTTTTCTTTAATTCTCACATGAGAATTAGTTTTTAACATGTAAAAGGTGGTATAATTTAAATTTTTAAGTAAGGATAATTCCTTCACAAGAAAGTCAATGATTCAATAATTTCTCGATTTATGTATGTGTTCCTAATATTAGCTTTTAATCCACTTTATTGAGTACATCATGCAGATTTGTGCATTCTGACAATATGAGTAAATGTTAGGTATGTGCCATCTTAAAAACTGAAATAGAATGTTGTTACATTTGCTCTTGCCCCAGTAGGAACCATTTAGACAAGACTCGAGGAAAACCTTGTCACACAGACTTTTGTTCAGGCAGTTCCTAGACCGTCTGACAGTTCGTCCAAACTGCCAAGGTGATTTATGAACTATATGTAGCACCGGTATCAAACCGCTAACTGCGCCACTGGACCAGTTCTAGGCTCTAAGGAGTGGGGAGCAAGAATGACAACACCAGAGACCGCTGCTTTAAGTGAAACAAGCCGGCAATTTACTGAATGTAAACACACAGATAAGATACCATAAATAAATAAATAAATAAATAAATATTTCGCAGGTTCTTAATAAGAAGGTAAATGAAACAAAAAAAAAAGAAAATAAATACATAAAGAGTATATCACTCTTCCTTTTTGGTCTTTAGTTTACCTAGTTTATTTTAGTAAGGCTAATCTAATTTAATCAGACTGATCTCCGTTCTCCTATTATTTTAGACAGACTAATTTGATTTAATTAGACCAGTCTCTTTTATTTCCTAGATTGTATCTATTTTAAGATTCCTATTTTTTCCTGAGTTAACTCGTTTTCTTTCTTTTACAGGTAAGAAAATAAAAATAAAAACAATCAAATCAAAATAAATTACAATTGTTCAAATCACATTTAAAGATATAACATATAGAAACCAAAGTATATCATTTTAAATTCAAGTACAACCCGAATATGAAATCAGCTGTTCAGTTCAATGAAAAATCTTAGTTGACTTTATCCAAACAAAAAAATAATAATTCAATCAATTATCAGTTCCGTTCAGTTCAGTTCGTCCCTGGCAACGAATTACCACACGCAGGAGAGTCCTTCCTTAATGTGATGGAGAAGATGAATTAAAGGTCTGGGTCTGGCTCGCCATCCTGAATCCCGTCCGTGAATCCCGTCCGTGAATGTGCGCGCCGCACAAGGCAGACAAATCCTGGCTCCGACCGAGCTTCCAACCAAGCAAAAAAACCTGACCTGTATGACAGGTCGCAAACACAATAAAACTCTTTTTAAATCTTCAAATTATACAAATAAATTCTTCTTGAACTCAATATGTTAATCGGTTAACAATTTATAACAGCTATCAACGGCTATCAACGGCTACTGTAACGGCTGTTTTTTACAATACAATTTTACAGCAAAATACAGTGAAAGTGCGAAAAAAAATAAACATAAAACTCACCAAAACCGATTTAGTTTAGCGCTCATAAAATTCCCGTCAGTTCCCGACCGGATAGATTATGGGTTTCAAATATAATGTTAACTTTTGTTGTTAACTAATCTGCGCTTTCCTCTGATTCCTCCTCTGCTCTCTCACTCCGGGCTGTGTGCTGCGTCACTACGGCGCTGCATCTGTAACGCTAGTTCCTTAAAGGGGCAGTGACGTTATTTTCTGTCTACACATACTTAATCAACTATTTATCCTATTTATGTCAGATTCTAACATGGGTTACATCCTCCCCTCTTTACCTAATGCACGTCCCTGTGCATTTTTAAATTTACACCGTCAGAACTCTAGGGGTTTTTGGAAAGCTAGGTCCTTCAAGGGAGTCTGTAAACACATCACTCAAAGTGTGAAATAAAGACTGAACTATTGTCACCAACGGATTTCCTAGCTCAGGATAAGTCAGTCTCTTAATCGGTTTTCTGTCTCTAACAGGTCTTCCCGAACAGTCTCTTTCGGTCTGAAGGTCCACTTGACTCAGATCACTTGTGTTTTCTTTGCTCGCCTGAGCAGGTTCAGTAGAAGGATGGACATTATCCAGATCTTTCTCAGGTAGGTTTCCAATTCCTTGTTCAGTGATTGAGTTCCTCTCCTCAGGAGTAATTGAGTCATCTTTTCCAAAATCAGGTGAGTCTCTCTCTTCAGAATCAGGTAAGTCTTTCTCTTCAGAGTCGCGTAAGTCTAGATCATAAGTTTTTGCTGGAGCATCCTCAGGGAAAGCTTTGGCTACGTCTGAAGGATCTTGTTCAACAGCAGTCAAATCAGGTTCGGGTTCAATCCTTTCAGGTAAGTTCAGAAGTCGGGTCGAAACCTAGTGTTTCTACTGTTAGGTTTCTGTGATAATGATATTCCTCGGAATCAGATTGGGATTCATCCCCATCAGCTCCGTTTGATGTGTCATTTTCAGAATGTTGTCGAGTTCTTGGTCCCCCTCACTGCCTTTGGCGGGTTAGTTTCGCTTTCGATAGGAGTCACGGGAAGGTAACCACATGGCAGCAGGAGGTCACGATGAAGAGTTCTTTGGGGGCCATCTCTTGTCTCAGGTTTCACAACATACACTGGGACGTCTCCGGACTGTCTCAGGACAACATACACGTCGGACTCCCACCTGTCAGCTAACTTGTGTTTGCCTCTGAGTCGGACATTTCGAACCAAGACTCTGTCGCCTTCTTTCAAGCTGGAGTCAACAACATGCTTGTCAAACCTTGCCTTGTTGCGATTGGCTGTCTTTTTTGGCATTCTCAGTTGCTACTCTGTAACTGTCTTCAAGTTGAGATTTTAGGTTGCGGACATATTGCGAGTGAGAGCCTGGCTGATGATTGACTGGTAGGCCAAAGGGCTAGGTCAACTGGTAATCTCGGCTGACGCCCAAACATTAACTCGTAAGGGGTAAAGCCGGTTGTCTCGTTCTTAGTACAGTTATAAGCGTGTACTAAAGGCTTGACATACTCCCGCCAGTGACTCTTCTTCTGGTTTTCAAGGGTTCCCAACATGTTGAGCAGGGTCCTGTTGAAGCGTTCAACAGGGTTCCCTCTCGGATGGTATGGTGTGGTTCTTATCTTTTGAGTGCCAATGAGCTCACACAGTTCTTTTATTGTTCGGGACTCAAAGTCGGGACCTTGGTCACTGTGGAGTTTTTTCAGGAATGCCATAATGGACGAAAAAGTGGTCCCACAGGGTCTTGGCCACTGTCCTGGCTTTCTGATTCGGGGTGGGGACTGCCACTGCATATTTCGTAAAATGGTCAGTAATGACCAGGATGTCTTTTGTGTTACTTGAGTCCGGCTCCACACTGAGAAAATCCATGCACACGAGTTCGAGTGGTCTTGTGGCCACAATGTTGATGAGTGGTGCAGCTTTCTCTGGCATGGTCTTACGTCGTATGCAACGGTTGCAGGTTCTGACTTTATTTTCCACCTCAGTTGACATTTTGGGCCAATAGAATCGCTTCCGGACAAGATCTAGCGTGCGCTCTGTGCCCATATGGCCCATGTCGTCATGGAGGCTCTTGAGGACTACGGATCTCAGGGCTTCAGGGAGTACAAGCTGGTAGTGAGTCTGAGCACCCTCTTGTCGCCTGCGATACAAAAACACCATTTGAGACTTCCAGTTTGTTCCACTCCTCAATAAGAGACCAAGCTCAGGGAGTTCTTTCCTCAGGGAGGGTGGGGGTTTCTCTCCGGATTCCACCTGCCTGAGGACTTCACCAATGCAGGGATCAGCATTTTGTTTGTCTCTTAGTTCAGCTGGTGCCAACGGGGGGAATGACAGGTAGGCCACCAAGCTGATCCTCCTCTTCAAAGCTTTGAGGGAGAGCCGTTGGATGGTGGGCAAGTGACACGACCAAGGTGGTGCTGGGTGATGTTTCCCCAGGGTGACTGTTGATTACTTTCATGGACCAAGTGCTTCTCACAGATGACTTTGATGGTGCTTTCCATTCAGATGTGCATAATCAGCCTCTGACAGGTGTCTTTTTTGTGAATTGTTGTATCCTCTCCAACTCTTTTTTGTGATGATGTGTCATCAGGTACTCTGCCATGAGGACGTCTGGACAGTCCGTCCGCGTCCTGATTCTGCTTACCAGCTCTGTACTGTAGCTGGAAATCGAATGTCGACAGAGCGGCCAACCATCTGTAGCTCGTGGCTTCGAGCTTAGCTGAGGTAAGAATCTATGTTAATGGATTGCTATCTGTGACTGCAAGGAATGTGTTTCCGTACAGGTAATCCTGGAATTTCTCTGTTACTGCCCACTTAAGGGCAAGAAATTCTAGCTTATGAGCAGGATACCTGGACTCACACTTCGACAGACCTCGGCTCGCATAAGCAATGATGCGCTGCTGTCCCTGTTGCTCCTGGTAGAGAGCAGCACCGAGGCCCGAGGTGCTTGCATCTGTATGTAAAATGTAGGAGAGCTTGGGGTCAGCAAACCCGAGGATGGGTGCGGTTGTCAGCTTTTCGATTATGGTGTCGAACGCTGTTTGGCAAGCTGGTGTCCATCTGTCACCAAAGACGTCCTTTGGATTGAAATACTTCTCAGGGTTCACTGTAGTTTTAGCATGCTTTCTTAGCGGTGGATAGCCAGCAGTGAGCCCGTTGAGTGGTTTCACGATTTTTGAGTAGTCTTTAATGAACCGGCGGTAGTAACCGCAGAAACCCAGGAAGGTTCTTAGCTCCTTCAAATTGTTTGGTTTTGGCCAGGTTTTTAATGCTGCTATTTTATCAGGGTCGGTCTCAAGGCCATTTTCAGACACAATGTGGCCGAGGTACTTTACAGAAGTTTGGAAGAACTTGCATTTCTCTGGTGACAGTTTCAAGCCAAACTCTTTCAATCGGTTGAGCACGCGCATCAACCTTTCCTCGTGCTCCTCCAATGTAGAGGAGAAGATGATTAGGTCATCCAGGAAGACTAGGGTTTGCTTCAAATTCAACTCTCCCATACAACGCTCCATAAGTCTCTGGAATGTGCTAGGGGCGTTGGTTATCCCCTGAGGCATTCTGTTGAATTCGAAGAATCCTAGAGGACAGACAAATGCGGTTTTGTGTTTGTCTGCTTCCTCCATCTCTATTTGATAGAAGCCTGATTTGAGATTGAGCACCGAGAACCACCTGGACCTGGTCAATGCTGAGAAGGATTCTTCCAGATTAGGTAAGGCGTATGAATCCTTTACTGTTTGTGTGTTCAATTTTCTGTAATCTATGCAAAGTCTGACATCGCCGTTCTTTTTCCGGACGACTACGATCGACGAGGAGAAAGGTGACTCTGATTCACGGATGACTTCTGCATCGAGGAGTTGCTGGAGATGGGTACGCACAGCCTCTATATCCTGCGGATGTATAGGTCTTGGCCTATGTTTGAACGACGTCTCATCACTGAGAGTTATATGGTGTTTGATTTTGTCAGTGCGCCCAAAGTCAAGCTCGTGCACTGCAAACACCTCTGGCATGGAACTCAATTTCTCTGTTATCCTCTCTTTCCACTCGTTGGGTACAGGGGAATCAGTAAAGTCAAAGTTGAGGCTTGGTTTTTGGTCAGGTTTTGTTGGAGAGTCTGAATCAGGGGTCTTGACAGGTTGAACACTCTTGACAGCGTGTATCTCTGCTATCACAGTCTTTGGGGACAGGGTGATGTCATGCTGTGACTCGTTTTTGAGCATGACTGGTATGCAGCGTGATAGCTTTGGTGATAGACTCACCAGGCTATCTGTCACCAGGATGCCACCAGGTAGGGACGATGACTTTGGTGACTCTACCATCACCCACCTTCCAACTTCAGATGTTCTGCAGCTCACTGATCCTTGAATTACTTTGGTCTGTCCAGCTGGAATGGTCTTGAGGTCTCTACTATTAAGCCTCACCTCTCCCAGGCTGGAACCAACAGACTGTTTTTTCCGGATCTCAATGGTCTTTAAGACTACTTTGTAGCCATAGGGAAGAGATTCAAAGTTCTGAGGTGAAATCTCCTCATACTTTTCATAGAGAACATCCAAAGTGTTTGTGCCTATAAGCACTGATGACAACGTGGAGCGCATGTCAGGTACAACTAATACTAGCGTAGGTACCTCGATGTCGACTCCAAGCAAGCTCTTTGGGAATCTGATGGTGGCCTCAACATAGCCAAGATAAGGGACGCTTTGACCGTTGGCTCCTTCCACTTCAAGTAGGTCGTTCAGCGAATTGAGAGGCAAGTGAGACAAGTTCTCTAGATAGAAGGAGTTGGGGATCGTTGTTACTTGGGAGCCTGAATCCAACAAGCAACTACAGTCTTTGTCAGCTATGGTCACTTGTGCGGTGCACTTGGCTTCAATCAGCCCTTTTGGCAAGGTCACTGACTGTCTTTGTGTGTGAGAGTACACATGGGCTCTGTGCAGCTTCTTTTTGGGACACTTTGCCTGTGTTCCAGTCCCTGTTTGTCCCACAACCGGAACTGGGTCTAGTTTAAAGGATCAGGCTTTGAAGTGCCATGTTGACTGTCCCATGCTAACTGCTTTTCTTTTAGCTGCTTGTTCTTCTCAGCCACAAGAGATGGGTTCGGCTCACTTTCACACTGGGGCTTAATGTGCCCATCCTCTCCACATCTAAAGCAATACCAGGGCGTTGGTCTATTGCTTGTGGTGTTGTTTGCATCTCTGCTGTGGGGTTGCAGCCTTTGAGATGTATGAGTGATAGCTGGGGAATGTGTATTAGCTGTTTGGGGAGCTAGTGGTCTGACAGCTGATTTAGCTTTTCTATTGTCTTTCTGTGTGATATGTGTGAGCTGGGACTGTAGATCAGCTATTTGTTTCTTTAAGTCTTGTATTTCAGACCTGTGATCTGGAGCTGGCTGAGATGAGCTGCAGTCTTCTTCACCCTGCACATAAGCACCTTGATAATAAGAAGACACTTTTGGTTTTGAAACACTGAAGTGCTGTTTCATGCGTGAAGCTTTGAAAGAACGTTTATCTTCTGCTGTGCGGAGTAACAGGAGAAGTTCAGCAAAGGTAGGTGGCTTCTGCTTCTTTTGCTCTAGCTGGAGTTCAGCTATCAAGATGTTATCCCAGCAGCCTCTGACAAACTGTCTGAGAAGGTGCCGGTAAAGGTCGTTTGCAGTTACACCTCCCCTTCTGAGGGTGGTGCTCAGCATCACCTGCAGCCGTTGTAGATAAGCTGAAGGTTTTTCACCATTATCCTGCATTGTGTTGAGATACTTTGCAAAGAGGTCATCTCCATCCTCGACTGTGCCGAAAGCAGAGTCCAAGATCTCCAAATATGCATCAAGAGGAGAATCAGGTGTCAGGTGCCTCACAATATCAAGGGCGGGTGATAAGAGACTTTCGAGAAGCTTCCGTGACTTGTAAAGATCAGACTGTGTTGTATCTTTAAGAAGAAGTTCCACATTGGAGCGCCATATCTCATAATCCACTTCACTGTTGGGACGTGGGACACGCCCAGAGAAGGGTCTGAGTCTCAAGGAAGTGTGCACCTGCAGAACAGAGTCTTCATTTCTTACTATGTGCTCAACGATTACTTTTTGTATGTCAGGTGGATTGACATCAGAAAGTTTCAGAGCAGGCTGTCTCTTTTCTTGAGATGGTGTCGGTGGTGGAGACCAATGATGTTGAACACGCTGATGCAGGGCCATACTGGGCAGGGGGGCTACCTGTACAGTATTTTCAGGGGCATGTTGCTCTGGGGTATCAGGTGAGTTCTGCTCTGCATCTTCATCTTGGGACTCTGAGTGATCTTGATCGAGAGTCTCACCGATGAGGGAGAGCTCTTCTCTGAGGACAGCTGCAAAGTCTTTACCAGCCTGTTTTGCAATATCCTTTAACTCTGAAAGGTAAGTCTGTGTAGCTGTCTTGCTAGCTACAGGTGTGTAAACATTAGCTAGGGCTCTAATGTGGTAGGTGACATCATTCTTAGTTTTACCTACTATATGGTAATGAAGGTAAAAGAGATTGCATAGCTGTACCATACACATACTCTACGATAACCTGTTTGGGTGAATCTGGTTCAGTGAGATCTACCGGGATTACTCTTTGAATGGAACGATATTGTCCCAAGAAGTCGCTTAGTTCGTCATCAGTTTCTGTATTGGTCATGCCGCTAACTATGACAGAGTTAGGGATTTTTACATTACTGGTTTGAACGATATCCATGTTTTTAACACTAATAATGCTATACGGTCTCTGGTTTCTAGTTTAAATGCTTTAAGCCACTCCTGGCTGGCTCGCCAAGTTTGTAGCACCGGTATCAAACCGCTAACTGCGCCACTGGACCAGTTCTAGGCTCTAAGGAGTGGGGAGCAAGAATGACAACACCAGAGACCGCTGCTTTAAGTGAAACAAGCCGGCAATTTACTGAATGTAAACACACAGATAAGATACCATAAATAAATAAATAAATATTTCGCAGGTTCTTAATAAGGAGGTAAATGAAACAAAAAAAAAGAAAAGAAAATAAATACATAAAGAGTATATCACTCTTCCTTTTTGGTCTTTAGTTTACCTAGTTTATTTTAGTAAGGCTAATCTAATTTAATCAGACTGATCTCCGTTCTCCTATTATTTTGGACAGACTAATTTGATTTAATTAGACCAGTCTCTTTTATTTCCTAGATTGTATCTATTTTAAGATTCCTATTTTTCCTGAGTTAACTCGTTTTCTTTCTTTTACCGGTAAGAAAATAAAAATAAAAACAATCAAATCAAAATAAATTACAATTGTTCAAATCACATTTAAAGATATAACATATAGAAACCAAAGTATATCATTTTAAATTCAAGTACAACCCGAATATGAAATCAGCTGTTCAGTTCAATGAAAAATCTTAGTTGACTCGATCCAAACAAAAAATAATAATTCAATCGATTATCAGTTCCGTTCAGTTCAATTCGTCCTGGCAACGAATTACCACACGCAGGAGAGTCCTTCCTTAATGTGATGGAGAAGATGAATTAAAGGTCTGGGTCTGGCTCGCCATCCTGAATCCCGTCCGTGAATCCCGTCCGTGAATGTGCGCGCCGCACAAGGCAGACAAATCCTGGCTCCGACCGAGCTTCCAACCAAGCAAAAAAACCTGACCTGTATGACAGGTCGCAAACACAATAAAACTCTTTTTAAATCTTCAAATTATACAAATAAATTCTTCTTGAACTCAATATGTTAATCGGTTAACAATTTATAACGGCTATCAACGGCTACTGTAACGGCTGTTTTTTACAATACAATTTTACAGCAAAATACAGTGAAAGTGCGAAAAAAAATAAACATAAAACTCACCAAAACCGATTTAGTTTAGCGCTCATAAAATTCCCGTCAGTTCCCGACCGGATAGATTATGGGTTTCAAATATAATGTTAACTTTTGTTGTTAACTAATCTGCGCTTTCCTCTGATTCCTCCTCTGCTCTCTCACTCCGGGCTGTGTGCTGCGTCACTACGGCGCTGCGTCTGTAACGCTAGTTCCTTAAAGGGGCAGTGACGTTATTTTCTGTCTACAGATACTTAACTATTTATCCTATTTATGTCAGATTCTAACATGGGTTACATATAATTTAAGCCAGTAAAGGTCACCTGTTGGGCATATTGCAAAATTTTTATGACATGAGATCTTGCCATCTTAAAATGCGACCATATTTCTCATCAAACTGAAGTTCATCTGGCGATGCTATTATGATAAGCCTGGGATCTGAAGGTGAATATTTTACAGTTTGAAAAACCTCCAGCACTTTTGAATAATTCATGGGTCATTATTTCAGCAGGAAAAGGAAACATTGATAGAGTAACAGCAACGATTCTTCAACAATGTGAGGCGATGTTGGTCATATACAAGTTGGCATCTTTTAGGCAGCTTCTGATTGACTATTTAGATGGAAATTTCTACAGTGAAAACAAGTTTATCTTTATTATTTTTATAAAAACAGAAAACATTTTTTGCAATTAGAACAACCTTTATCTTCAGTGTGTGAAACATCACAACATGAACTGGTCAAATGTTGAGTAAATTTATTACTGATTACAGATTCTTTAAAACTAAAAAGTTTAGAATTCCTAAACACTTTGGTCCATCTGTAATAACAACAACAAAAAGAAAATATTCTTTATTGAACCTGAAATATTTTTTTTTCAAATATTACTTTGTCCATTCTGTAAAACCCAGTTATGTATATTTTCTCATTTTAATGTGCTGGATATTTAGCTCCACCTTAAGTCACCTAATGTCTAGACAGGAAGTCTGTCTAGACATTATTACCAGCACATACTATTGCTGTCTGAAGCTGTACAGAATACGACATTTACATAAGTTACTGGACTGCTTATAGTAAACCATGGTGCTCAAGTCCAGTCTTCGAGAGCTACCGTCCTGCTACTTTTAGTTGCAGCCTTACTCCAGTAGAGCAGGCTCAGCTATGAACAGGCCTGGTAACGAGCCATTCATTTGATTCAGGTGTGTTGGAGCAGGGATGCAATATGTACATGAGAGCACCAGTACATAAGTTGTATCTAGATGACAGTTGCAATATGGCATTATGACATTATTTTCTGCAAGTTTTTTTTTTTTTTTTTTTCGGATCCATCTGTCCATTGCCCCATTGCGTTTTCAGTTTTACGCAACCTTCACAACAGAGTGTGGGCGTCCTCTTCTTGAATCCAGACATAATTTTTTCTTCAGTACACCCTAAGCATGTGCCTTACCTTTACTGTGTTTGCCAGAGATGGTGGAAACATTAAGATTTGATATTTTTTTGTTTGAGAACGAAGGCATTTCAGGATGTCTTTGAAGTCTGAAAAATAATTTCTCAGGCTACAGAGCAGCTTAAACCTAAACCCTTTACCTCCCAGTCATAGTAGTTTGAGTCATCACACCATTGTCTGTTTGCTAATAAAGCCTCTGCCTTTGTCAGTACTTCTTACAAAGCTTGATTTGCTCTTTCACACGCCTAGCCAGAAGCTTCAGAAGCTCAATAACCTTTCTGTAATCATTGTGAAAAAAACTCTCATTCAATTATCTTGCGGCTCTCGCCGAAGGCCTCCTCAGATTGCTTCATAGCCTTGTCGGTCTGTTTTCTTACATCAAAATGTCAATACATCATGTGAATGACGGAAATACCATTATTAGTTGGTGATCCGATGTTTGTGTTCTTGATTCTTAAATCAGGGCATCGGATTGTCCTGATAACCTCAATGGGATCATAACCCATTGAGATTATGGTCCTCATAACCTCAATGGGTTATGAGGATCCTTCTTTTTTGAGAAAGAAGTGATAAGCATATGCCTCACAGTCTGTAATCCTAAGTACATAAAGGAGACATACATTTACAGAGTTTAGTGTGAGACTTTGTTAGATTTGTCAAAGGAAATAATCAGTGTAGCTTCAGGAATTTGTGAGCAGGAGAAAAGCTGTTAATGCCAGCACCTGATGCAGCCTCACTAAGCAAAGAGCCAGTGATGCTGCTAGACAAGGAAATGAGATTTTATCTTTAATGTGTTAAGCCTCTGGAAACGAGGGCGACTGAGGGGTGAAAGTCATTTGCAAAGACAAGTGAGTTACTCGTCGCAGACTTGAGTCGTTGCGTTTTATCACTCAGAGCGACTGAATAAAAGGAGGAAGAAGGGAGCACCTCTGGAGGAGCAGGCAGCTAGAGAGGGTAAAAGAGGTGTTTGTTCCTGGGTGACTTTGTTAGAGAGTGTTTCCTCCCCAGGTTCCCCATACAAGGCGCACGTTGACTTGCTGCTGGCTGCGGCTCAGGCTGAGCGTGTGCAGAAGCTGTTCTGTATGCCTGTCAGGGATCTGCTGCTCCAGATCAGCGGAAGGAGCCAAATGAGGGACAGGTGCAGCAGACAGCCTGAGGATACAGAGCGAGAAGTCAGGTTTTTAATTACAGCCACATGGGTTCTGAGGATCCTTCTTTTTTTAATTATTATTTTTTATTATTAATCTTATCCCAGGATCTTAATTTAAGGCCAACTCTGTTTTTCACTGTGCTAAGGTTCCCAGAAAAAAAAACAAAAAAACAAGGTAGACTTCATCATTTTATTCTAAACATAGCTTTTTTGAATAAAGAATAAATTTAAACAGTCTTTTGAAACAGCTATACATCATCTTTCAAATCTTCTGTGCTGTGCCGCATGATACAAATGATCTTTACTAGTTTCTCAAATTCTTTTCATCCAACCTCACCTGTACATTAATCAACAGATTCCACACTGTTGGTGTTTGCTGAACGTAAACAAGTCGGTTGGGATGCACTGATCCACTTTTTTCACTTCCAATATCAATATAGATATTTGAGGCTTAGTATCAGTGAATATGATCTGATACAGAAAAACAGTGTTGAATTGACTTAAAGTGTTTCTTTAAACACAGACTTAAATATATTGAATCGCAAATTTATATGATACCAATAGCTTTACAAGCTTGGTCAAACATGTTAAAACAACATAGTTTATCCAGTCAATTCAATAAGGAGTAACAGCCATTAAAATATAACTGCACGGAAATTGACAAAACCAATGGGTTGATTATCTTGGTCAAACATGTAACTATAAGCTGCAAGAAATCTTTCAAATGGTTCAGAAAGTGAAATTGGGAATTCCAAATATAATGTAAAATAAAGCGTGACATCACTCAGAGTACAAAGCATAGACTTGGACTGACTAGATCTACCATTATGGATCAGGCTCATTGTCCCCGATACTCATTCTAGCATATTTTTCAATATCACGACTGATACATATATTAATATTGGGTCAAAGGGTCTCTAATTATTTGGTGCTTCCCTTGAATTTAAGAAGGAAAATATCAGCTCGGAGATGCAAATCAAACTAGATTAACTGATCTTAAAACATCTAAATTTTGGTGCATTGGAGTTGGATAACTTCAGGGAGATATACATAAGGATGTGGAAACTAACAAGGCAGATAATGTGTTATTGATTTTCAGAGTGCAGGACGTAAGTTAAGAACTAATTATATTCTTGTGGTGTTTCTGTGCATGGTGCTTTGTTTTGTACTTAAATTTGTTGCACTTTGTAATTTCAACATGTCATGACTCCAGCCTTTCTGCTCCACCTCCTGTGCTGATTGCTTATGGCTCTCACCTGCACTGTGCTGCCCCCTATTTATACTGCTGCTTTTCACCTGCTCACTGCGAGATCGTCTGCCGCTCCTGTTGCAGTGTTCTAGCCATTGCTTCTTGTTTTGAGAGCTTGCAGATTTTTTCATCCTGCCTGTTTCCACCACAGATTCTGCCTAGGCCTTCGGCTGCTGATTTTTGTCCTGACCTCCTGTGAAGAACCCTGCCTGTCGCTGACCCTGCCTCCTTTTTCCCGTTCACTGTTTTCTTTTTGCCCTTGGCTCTCCCGTACCTGATCCCTGGTCATCTTTTACTCAGCGTCTGGTTGGTGGATTTTGCTCCTGTTTTCTGTTTGTTCCCTGAGCCCCCCAAGACCTCCCATTATCCATTTCTCCTTCTTCGTTCCACCCCTTGGCTGGATCCCTGACCCCTGCGGATTCCTCCTTCCTTCTCTGCTTGTCTTTTCCCTTCCCATTCAGCCCCATCTAAAACTTTTATTTTGTCATTAAACTTCAGTTGAAACTTATTCCTGTGTTGGCTGTGTTTTGGGTTCTGGCCAAGTTTGTTTTAACGTTACACATCATCCATAATTGGTCCAGGTATTAAGCTGTAATAGTCCTTTTTTTGGAGTGTTGTGATTTGAACTGTCACTCCACCATTAACAGTCCTCATTTCTGAGGAATTGTAACGTTCGCTGCTGTACCCATTATAGTTACCGTACTCCTCTGCAGACTTCCCGGGTTGCAGTATGCTACTGATGAACTCTTTGTGTCCAGACTCTTATTAGCTGCTGGATGGTGAATTGACCTCAGCTTTCTTTCACATTGACTTCTCTGTGTCGCATCAGGTTATTGTATACAGGCAGGAGGAGAGTTTTACCTCAGGCACTTGACCACCTGACCTGTGATGAGTTTACCTTCCATAAGGGAAATGCACCAGCTCTGTTTTTCTGGACATTTTTTCCCCTTCTCCTCCAGCGATCTGCTCTTGATATGAGAAACTCAAGTCTTTCTTTGGCATTTTTGTCTCTGAGTGTGTGGCTTCTGCTGTGGGCTTGGCACATGTGAGATAAAAGCTCTTTCTGTGTGTAAGAGGGACAACACTGTGGCTTTTCCACATCAACCGCCTGGCTGCGCAGCAGTAAAGATCAGTTGATAAGCCAAACGACAGGGTTTGCAGTTAAATCAGCCGAGCATCATGGGAAAGGAGAATAAGTGTCCATCGCAGATGAACCATTTTACCAGAGGCAGGTTAATACTGCATTATGCTCCCCTTACTCTGCTCTGTCATTAACAACTGAGCAGCAACATGAGGAGGGCAAGGAGTTTGTACATTTGTTTACTAAATGGTGAGCTTGTTCTTCATTTATTTAATGCTGAATTTACGGAACTGGATCAAAAATGTTTTACCCAACTGTATTTTACCCAT
Organism: Poeciliopsis gracilis; assembly: GCA_911649635.1. Classification (NCBI taxonomy): domain Eukaryota; kingdom Metazoa; phylum Chordata; class Actinopteri; order Cyprinodontiformes; family Poeciliidae; genus Poeciliopsis; species Poeciliopsis gracilis. The sequence continues at coordinate 82,977 of CAJVRI010000486.1, forward strand.
CTAAATGCTAGAAGAAATCCATCCATCCATCCATCCATCCATTTTCTAATCACCCTTCTCCCTAACGGGGTCGGGAGGTGCTGGTGCCCATCTCCAGCTGCGTTCCGGGCGAGAGGCGGGGGACACCCTGGACAGGTCGCCAGTCTGTCGCAGGGCAACACAAAGACAAACAGGACAAACAACCATACACACACACACTCACACCTAAGGAGAATCTGGAAAGCCCAATCAACCTGACAGTCATGTTTTTGGACTGTGGGAGGAAGCCGGAGTACCTGGAGAGAACCCACGCACGCACAGGGAGAACATGCAGGCAAGGCAACAGCGCTACCCACTGCGCCACTGTGCAGCCCGCTAGAAGAAATCCAAATATCTAAAAAAAAAAAAGTACCCTGCAGTTTGTGGAGGCAATATTTTCAGTGCAACTCATTTGTATTATTGTAATGAACTATTGCACTCAGTGGCACCCTATTAGCTCTAATAGTTACTATAGTCATAAACATCCTGTGAAGAGTATGTAGTAGCTAAGACTGCATAATTATAGCCATGCAATTATGGATACGAATATAACTATATAGTCAAGACTGTAGTTAGTTGTATAGTTGTAATTATGTCTACATAGACTATATTAACTAATAGTTCTAGGTTCGTTCCAAGATTGACAAAGTTCTCAATAAGCATTCTTATTGAGAACTTAGAATAGGTTCTCAATTGAGTTCCAATTTCTGGGGACTTTCTCACTACCACAATTTTACGTTTAGCAACTTTTTATCATTTCTGTCTCATAGTCCTCCATCATTCTACAAAACCCTTACATTACCAAAGGTTCTATTGATGACACATAATTTAGCTTAGTTTTACAATGTAGCTAATGTCCAGCTAATTTCTGCTTGCAGCAGAGTGTTGGGTCCATGCAACCGCATGTGTTTACCATAAACTTGCTGGAGTGCTGTGTTTCTGACTTCCGCCTTTATCATGTCTCAATTTACAAATTCTAATTTGGAAATCTATTTTGATGAATAGTAAAATAATTTCATCCCCTAACCTTATGACACAGCTCTAAATTGAGCTCAATAACCTAAAAACTATTGAGAAAGTCACAAAAATAATTCTTTGGTTTCATTTGTAAGTGTTTAAAACTTTAGTTTAAATCTTTTTTTCAATTAATGGTAGTGGGTATTTTGCACAAGTTCTGTTTCAGTCCAAATGTTCACAGTCCTTTGTAGAATTAGTTGTGTTCCTGAGGTTTAGATATCTTCACAGGAAAGGTGTGAGCAGAGCCATTTCATTCTGTGTTTAAGTCTTTAACGGTATTTTTGTGGAGAAAGGCCACAGACCCATGAGTGATGCTTAGCAGCTGTTTGAACACGGACGCGCTGCCTCTTGAAGAAATTGCTGTATTTTTTGCTCTGCTAGGCCATGTCTTTGCTTCTTGAGGGACTTCTATAACAGCAGGTGCTATTAATGTCAGAATTTATGAGGCTTAGATTTGTTTTTCTGCTCTTGTCAAATATTTTCATTGACATTGAGAGATACAAAATGATTCATGATAACACAAGCTGTGAGGAGCTGGAGAAGAAAGAAATACCTGAAAACCAAATTAGGTATGGGTGATATGGAATTAAAAATACATGACTAATTTGTGGTATTTATTGTGGAAGTATTCTAAAAAGTATTAAAAAATCTATTGAATTTTTTATTTTTTTGGCTTTCTGCAGTGAAAGCATTGAGATGCTTGTTCTTAAAAAACAAATTTCAACAAAGGGCAACTTGCTGACTGCACTGGAAATAGCCACAAAATAAATAGTTGATAAAAATAATTCCTACGTACTGATAGTAACAACCTTTTGTGTTGCTCAAATCAAAATTTGTTTCCACTTCTAGAGGAATATCCTGATCCTATCCCAAATCACAAGATTAGGATATTAGTCCCCTAAGGATATTGCTTTAATACAGTTTTGTGTACAGAGCTGAAGCTTGTGTAGTTAACAGATTAATTAGCAGAACTTTGCCTTTTTATGCTTTAACATGGATATGAATATTTATACCTAAACATTAGCACATACAGGTCCTTCTCAAAATATTAGCATATTGTGATAAAGTCCATTATTTTCCATAATGTAATGATAAAAAATTAACATTCATATATTTTAGATTCATTGCACACTAACTGAAATATTTCAGGTCCTTTATTGTCTTAATACGGATGATTGTGGCATACCGCTCATGAAAACCCAAAATTCCTATCTCAAAAAATTAGCATATCATGAAAAGGGTCTCTAAACAAGTTAGAAACCTAATCATCTGAATCAACAAATTAACTCTAAACATCTGCAAAAGATTCCTGAGGCCTTTAAAACTCCCAGCCTGGATCATCACTCAAAATCCCAATCATGGGTAAGGCTGCTGACCTGACTGCTGTCCAGAAGGCCATCATTGACACCCTCAAGCAAGAGGGTAAGACACAGAAAGAAATTTCTGAATGAATAGGCTGTTCCCAGAGTGCTGTATCAAGGTACGTCAGTGGGAAGTCTGTGAGAAGGAAAAAGTGTGGCAGAAAACGCTGCACAACAAGAAGATGTGATCGGACCCTGAGGAAGATTGTGGAGAAGGGCCGATTCCAGACCTTGGGGGACCTGCAGAAGCAGTAGACTGAGTCTGGAGTAGAAACATCCAGAGCCACCGTGCACAGGTGCATGCAGGAAATGGGCTACAGATGCTGCATTCCCCAGGTCAAGCCACTTTTGAACCAGAAACGGCAGCAGAAGCGTCTGACCTGGGCTACAGAGAAGCAGCACTGGACTGTTGCTCAGTGGTCCAGCGTACTTTTCTCGGATGAAAGCAAATTTTGCATGTCATTTGGAAATCAAGGTGCCAGAGTCTGGAGGAAGACTGGGGAGAAGGAATTTTCAAAATGCCAGAAGTCCAGTCTCAAGTACCCACAGTCAGTGATGGTCTGGGATGCCATGTCAGCTCCTGGTGTTGGTCGACTGTGTTTTATCAAGGGCAGGGTCAGTGCAGCTATCTATCAGGAGATGTTGGAGCACTTCATGCTTCCATCTGCTGAAAAGCTTTATGGAGATTTCAGTTTTCAGCACGACCTGGCACCTGCTCACAGTGCCAAAACCACTGGTAAATGGTTTACTGAGCATGGTATCACTGTGCTCAATTGGCCTGCCAACTCTCCTGACCTGAACCATATAGAGAATCTGTGGGATACTGTGAAGAGAAAGTTGAGAGATGCAAGACCCAACACCCCTCTGGATGAGCTAAAGGCCGCTATCGAAGCATCCTGGGCCTTCATAACACCTGAGCAGGGCCACAGGCTGATAGCCTCCATGCCACGCTGCACTGAAGCAGTCATTTCTGCAAAAGGATTCCCGACCAAGTATTGAGTGCATAACTGTACATAATTATTTGAAGGTTGACGTTTTTTGTATTAAAAACACTTTTCTTTTATTGGTAGGATGAAATATGCTATTTTTTTTTAAATAGGAATTTTTAGTTTCCATGAGCTGTGTGCCACAGTCATCTGTATTAACACAGTAAAGGACCTGACATATGTCAGTTAGTGTGCAATGAATCTTAAAATATATGAATGTTAAATTTTTATCATTACATTAATGAAAATAATGAACTTTATCACAATATGCTAATATTTTGAGAAGGACCTATATAGCTTTGTGTGGATTTCTTGATTCAAACTTTTACTTGAGATAAAAACTGCAATACAAAAAAGAAACTTTGACTGATGCATTGGAAGAAATTGGCTGTGATTCTGGCAACTTTCAGGATGTTATTTATCTATGTAAGTATTTACCAAAGTCAATTGTTAGGTATTTTGCAAAAAATAATCAGCTGAACTTTGTTCAAGAGAAGTTATGAAAAAGCTGACCAACATAATTTCCAACTGTTTCGTCTAGGAGTTTCGTCTTTGTCATTAATCTCCATACCCCTTGTTGATGTGTGCACATGGCCTGAACAAAATGGTAGGAAATCTGTCAATATGTAGATTGATAGATTTTTCTGTATCTGTATTTTCCTGTTATGAAGCAGCCAATGAACAGTGATCCTTTCAACAGTTTGTGAACTGATCTGTTTCACATTCTGCTCCCATATTGGATGTTGTCTGTTCAGCTATGATCTGGTTGTCCCCATATTGAAAAATGATGGTAATTGCCTTCAAGGGCAACTGTACAGTCGTTCCCATCAAGTCCATTGGTTCAGTCATTACAGCCATTGTTGGGAAGAAGCAGCAAGCCTCAGGCCGTGTGGTTCAGCACAATGTGGCAAAACTTGGCGCAGTGAGACGAGGCCGCCGTGGGGAGATGTGTGGAGCAATGCTTGCAGGATTAGGGCCACTGAGATAAGTGATTTGCTGATCATTATGTAAGCCACATCTGTCCTCTGTCCCCTCAGTGGCACCCGGCCTCCCACGCTGAGCGGGATGCAGTTCTGAGTTCTGCTTACAAAAGGGAACATCAGGGGATGGAGTGAGGGTGGTGGGAGTAGAACATATTCTTGGCTGCTGGTACCAGAAACATGAATATGGTGATGCTAGTAAGCAAAAAAAATAAATAAAAGAACAAAAAAACATGGCTGAGAGACTGACAAGCCAAATGCTTTTAAATCCAACACAAAAGACTACAGAAAAATACAGTTAATCTCATTTGTTTTGGCCCCAGGGCTTCTAGACAATTGTTTCCTACAGGGATTAGTCTAGAATTGTCATGAATTAGTCACACGTGTGTGAGAGTTTTCTCAATATTCAAAGGCTTGACTTCGAAAATTAGTCTGATTGCCATATTTGGCAACACAGCCTGACATAACAGTCATATCAGTATGTTTTATGCTACGAAGAACATAGCACATGTACTTTTTCACTTTATTTTTCTTTCCTCATTAGTTTGAAAGGTTGATAACATAAAGAAAGCCTTCCCTTTGATCATAAAATCTGCCCTTTGTGGAATTTGTTCTGACATGAAGTTAGATATATTTGAACTGAGTCTTATCCTTTTGCCCTTCCGTAGCACTAAATTCATCAAGGTCAGTGGTTCAGTACTATCTTTGAATACCAAGTTTTCAAAGTCCAATGTCACCATCTTCAGACACCGTTTAGGAGTATTCTTAAACAGGGAATGGACTTCTGCAGTTAGTTGTGTATTGTGATTAAAAGTATATATTTTTTTACTGTTCATTCTGAGTGGTTGGTTGAAGGTTGCAGTCCTTTGAACCTTCACTGGAAGAAGCTGGAATTTTGCAAAACTGGAGTTTCCCTGGCTTCAACATCTTATATATTTCCCTTGAAATGTAGTTACTGCCACAGCAAGAGGTCTTTTTTACACTTTTGATGAGTTTGTTCATATTAACCTTGCCAAATAAAATCCTAAATATCTCTGCATGCCACTCTGCATGCAGAAATGCCTTTTTTCAATTGAGGTGGCAAAGAAAATAACATTCCACATTTCAAATGAACAATATGTGGGAGCTCCCACATATTCAAACATACTGAGCGGACTCCACACACGCCAACTGGATGGTTGAAATTAGTCAGACATACCAAATGCATTGATTTTTCATAATGATTTTACTTCCTTTCCCACTATCTGAATGGATGCTACCTAGTTTTATGTCCTAGCTATACCAGAGTAACCATTGCACAACTGTCAGCACAGCACAAAGTGGTAGTCAGCGTGCCGTGCGCCCTTACGACTATTTACGCTGACTCTCTCCTCGGTGTCACATACTAAACATTTTGATGTGAACGCTGCTTCAGATTCTGCACTTTACGATACAGAGACATGGATCATAAAAATGTACTTCCGGTGGATGTCCGCATTGGGTCGGTTTTGAGCATGCACACTCACTTCATCAAGTGACAGTGTAATTACTATGTCCACTTCAAATTTCTGACCAACTACAGAAAAGTTCCATCCAGATGATGTGAGAACAAGGTGCGAGATCAGAATGATAATGTTTTGCTGATCGCCTCTTAGAAAGATGTAATCTCCTGTTCCTGCGGAGCATGCATAGACCTTAAAGGCAGCCCAAGTACCACCAGTGACACTTTCATCACAGTTTGAGATCTATGGCAAACCAAACTGTGTCAGATAAATGAATCCCATCATGATAGATACTACATCAATGCAACAGTATAATTTGATGTTCAATGGCCTGAAGGAAAGCCAGCTCCATTGGTATCTGACTCAGCAACTAAAGTACATCAACACTGCACAGACCATCTAGTTGTCGTACAATTTGATAAGCAGTATTTCCCTTCTTCCTGCCCCAAAGTGAATGAAACTTTTTCTTAGAAGGGGTTGGAAACATGCCATCATAACCACGCTGAAGAGTCTTAAACATCCATCACACTGCTGCTTCTCTTAATATTCAGCTTCATTCTGAGTGGCATGAGGTAATCTCTCTTGCGTAATGCTGGCTGCGTTGCCACTAGCGTTGGAACATATGTTCTGTCGGTCACATTTTTCTGAGTTCTGGATCTGATAGTGCTGCTCTTCCCACGAGATCCTCAGAATTTTATTTTATTTTTTTGGGTTACACTCACTGTTTTCCCGCACACCTTCTGCAATGAGTGCTAAAGAATTCAAGTAATTTTTTTTACAACTTTAATCTAAGAATTTAGCAGAAAGGCGTCTACTGTTCCTGGCCTTTGTCAAATCCTATGCGTGGCATTTCTGGGTGTAGCAGAGCTGTGGATAATGACTCCTGTTGGGAGATGAGAGTGTCTTTGTGGCAAAAGTTGCAGGGGTCTCTCTTCCAGGGAGGTCTGAGTGACTTGATCTCTGCCCAGAGAGCATCATTGCTCTTTGGAAAAGCAGCCAAAAGCAAGGGAGCTTGAATGAGAGTAGAGAGTTGAAAAGAGCAAGACTGAAAACTCCCAACCAACTTTTCAGTGTTCTTTCTTTTTATGATGAGAAACTTCAAGTAACAACAGCAATGGAATTACTGGCAGTACAAGGAATCTTTTTTGTCTTAAATTTTGAAGGTGTACGTTTATTTCATGCCTCTCAATTAATTCAACTTATAAAAGAAAAATCAACATTTTCATCATGCCTGAAGACCAGCGATTGCTATTGACCTTTTCCGATTGTAGTATTGAGGAAATGTCTATAAAGTGATGTAATCTTCCTGTGCAAAGGTGGTCCTTGCAAAAAAAAAGCAAATAGCCAACCTCAGCATGGCAGAAATAAGTAAAATTAATGCTTTATTATTTACATACTTAAAAAAACAATAAAAACCTAAAGGTTATTTCAAACATGACTGCAAACAAAGGGAAAACCACCTTCTTTTATATCTTTAGCTTAAAATGCAATAATGACTGTAATATTCATAGAATGGTTGCATTAACATTGAGGTTGTGTAGTTTAAATATTCATTCAGATCATTACACTATATACACAGTTTATTGAACTTTAAAAAGGCAGAAGCAAAACAGATTTGGTTTGCTTGGTTACATCTTCAAAAATACACACTTGACACAGAGTTAATCAGCCAAGGACCCAAATTCTTTTAACATTTCCTCAAAGACACATTCAATGGCAAGAGTAGATGACTGCATCTTAATAGAGTGCAATTTGAAACTAAAATAACGTTCCCTCTTATTTTTGAAGTATTGTCTGACAATCATGCAGCACAGTTCACTTGTTCGTCAAATCAATAAACCTTGAAAAGCATCAAACTCCTGTTTATTGTCTCCTAGCTTGAAATATATCTATACTAGAGATTCCCTTGGTGTTCAAAAATTAAACTAAGATAAGTTAGCAAAATAATGACCTAGCAAATTTGTTATTGAACCAGGTTCCTTATTCAGTATGATCGTTTTGAAAATATGGTTTGGGCAGAATTGACCAATCATTGGCTTCACACTGTATTTATATACTCAGCAAATACACCCACCCAGCAGCCCATGTACACACGCAGAACTTAAAAAGTTCAAGACATGAAAAGATAATTTTATGAAATTGATGGGTATACTAAAAGTATTGATGTGGTATTGATGTGGATAGAATGCTATGACCAACATCATTGATTAGTCACAGCATTCCTAGTCTTTATAAAAGATGTTGTAGCAAAATTTAAATAAGATACACAATATAGCTATGCTATATTGAGAAGTTTATTGGGTCACACCTTCTAATCATAAAACCAACTTGTGCTTGATCAAAAAGTGGTAGGCTGAGCTAAGTCACAAATGGGACTGAACTGATGAAGAGGTATAGATCACTCAAAATGAACCTGATCATTTTCATTTAGCTTCATATTTTTTAAAGGGCAATTCCTTATAGAGACATCATAATCCATTTTATTTATGGCTGTGGTTGTGTGTGGTTTTTTGCTTGTGATTTTTATGTATTGTTTTTGGTTGTTGCTTCATTTTGGATGCTTAAAATATTTCCCGGTTCCAGTGTTAAGCGTTGTTCAGAAACTTGCATTATCATGCCATTGTTCATATTTTACTTGAGAATGGTCTCAAAACAATATTATTGTTTATTGCAATAATTACTTGTACAGCAAAATTTGTCAATGCGACAGGCCTAGTTATTGTTGCTGCAAATGGTGGACTGACATCAATCAAACCCTATATTTTAGTAATGAGATGTTATTGAAGTTCATATGTGTATGAGGTCAGACATATGCCTTTTGGCAGTAAGATGTTTATTATTTGGCAATAGTGATCTAGAATATTTCAGAAAAAACAAATAGGTCCTGACATAGAGTCTATATATTTTGTTTTCAGCTAATTCAATACTAAAAGTGTTTTTGTTTAAGGTTTAATCTATTATATGTAGAAATAATCAGTTTTTATCTCAATAATCCAATCATGCACTATTTAATTTGCACCAGATAACATGTCACCAAATTGTTTTTACACATAAAATGCTGAGTAATACATTGTTATATTGTTGTGAACTGCTGCTAATATTCTGACTGGCTTCTTTAGGAGATGCTGTATTTCCCACATTTTAATATGTCATAATCTCAATATCATTACTTGAGACCTTTTGTCAAGTATGATTCACATGTCACCCTGTATCATAAACAGCTTTTTGGAGTTGTTTCCTGGAGGATGTGTAGGTTGCTGGTTGATTGTAGCGGTATGGTGTACTATTTTAAGAAAGTGTGGGCACTTTACATGCGTGTTTGTCTGCGGCGAAGCAGGAAAGCTGGAGCTAATTATTTTGCCTGTGATGCTGACGAAGAGAGAACGAGATGGAGAAAAAGCAGCAGATGGTGAGGCGAAACACAGAAGACAGGTACAATAATTGTGTCTCGTGGGGTTGAGGTGGATCTGCTTGTGATCTGACAGAACAGGAAGGGAAAGAAAAGAGGAGTACAAAAGTTGCCTCCTCCTTTCACTTCAGGCTCCTTTTTGCTCTCAGCAGGAACACAGGAAACTGAAAAAGGGAGATATTGACCCAAGGTGGTCTGATTTGCCCTTCTGTTTCTATCAGACAGGCTGAACTGCTAAGAGAAACATCCTTTCTTTTTCAAACAAAGGCAGGCCTGAATTAAAAAGAAAAGAAGAATATGACTTTATTTATTCATGATTTGCCTGGGACACAAAGTGCCCTAAAGCAGATGGAGCTGCAGTGGGATGGATTTTCTTTTATATCCTTATTTAATGTTCATCTAATTGAAGTTTTTTGTACCACTTTAACTCAGAATATCTATAAGCCTTTTAGCTAAAGAAATGTGAAATCAGTATTTAGAGTTTAAGTTTCTTTTCTTGTAGAGTGCTTTAGATTTAATTAATGAAATGCTAAATAAATAATTTAATAATAGGTGCAATTAAATCTTCCACTATTTTCAAAAATGTTCAAAGTTAAGCTTGGTCAAACATGCAAAACACGTTACTTTTTTCTGTCAGTGCAATTAGAAGTATAACATTTAATGTATTCTTCTAAACGTATTTTACATTAGTATAACAGCTAATGTAAAATAAATAAAAAAAAACTGACAAAACAGTAAGTTGAGACACATGGTCAAACATTCAAATAGTTTAGAAAGTTTAGGAATTCTAAATATATCCAATCTAGAATTTTTTTCAATATCACTAGATATGTTGATGTCAGCTGGGAACATCTCCACAAAACGCAGCAGAATTAAATCCTTGATGATTAGTCACAGCATTCCTAGTCTTTATAAAAGATGTCGTTGTAGCAAAATTTAAATAAGATACACAATATAGCTACGATATAATGTGTTTGTTAACTCTTTTGTTAACAAAAGAGTTAACAGACTTTAACGCTTTTGCTGCCATTTAAAAAAAAAATTGCTTCTTTAATTGCTAGTTTCTTGTTGACTTGACCATCTCTCTTCCTTGTAAAATCAGATATGTTTCTTTAAACAAGTCAACCAAATACATTGAGAGTACCTAACATGGCAAATTGTGCTTAAATAATTACCTAACACTTATTGCACTCATACGCATACTGTGAACTGTGGTACTGTCATGGCAATAAATGTCATGTGTTGCACAACCCTAATTAAGAGCGACAACAAGCTTGAGGTCCAGTTTCAGGTCCATTTAGGAGACCTTTTATTCCATCAACCACCTACAGTGCATCTTCAAAATAAATAAAAAAATCTATCAGAAACAAGCTTTCAGATATTGCTTTATTTTTCTCTCTCTAACTTGGATCTTTCAGATCATTAAGTATAGAACCACAGTAAACAAACCTCTAAGATGTTGCTTCTCCTTGTCTCTGGTGAAAGGTCCTTCAACTGCAGGTCAAGCTCTTTGTACAAATTGATTAGATGGTGAGAGATTAAAAATAAAATATTTTGCTATTGAAACCACATTTTGTACTTGAAAAGTTTTATTTTGTTGATATAGGGAGTTTTACATTTTATACAATTGAAACAGACATGAAAGAAAATCATCTGTTAACAATAAAATATGTTAGTGAAAACTTCACAACAGCAAATATTGTCATTCATTGTTCCAAAGTGTTTTATTGTGTTGTATTTTCTTCTGTGCTATTTGTCTCCTGGAGTGTTTTGCATTGTTTGCTTTACTTTCAATTGAATTCTTCAAGATATGAAACATTTAATCCTCGACTTTATTCAGGTAAATCTGAATGGAGTTAGAATAAAGCCAAGAATTTTCTTTATTCATTATATATATATATATATATATATATATATATATATATATATATATATATATATATATATATATATATATATATAGTGCTAGTTAAAGCTTAAAGTTTGTGATATTTAACCCAGAAAGATTAGATTAAGTAGGGACTTCATGAAGAACTCTGGGCCATGTCAGTGCTGTTACTGTGCAGCATCCTCCTGCAGCTGCTGAGGGTTTAAAGGCTGCCACAGCATGAGGCTCGCTATCTGACCATAAAGCAGACATAATCTGCTGTTGGCCAGATTAACAGAAGACTACTGCAGCATAGAAACGAGGTTAGGCAGCCAGCATTTTAGAGAAACTCATAATCTGGAAATCCCTCAATCGAGGTCATTGGGAGCAAACCAGTCACTTTGGTCCTGCTGCTCACCATAATGTCTTAACTCTGCTGGTTGGAACAGATATGTTCGCTTTTGATGGAAGGTGTTCCTTTTTTTTTAAATTTCTGAAATCAATGTTATAAAATATACAAAATCCTTATTTATTTATTTTTGTCTAAAAAGCACTGAACACCTAAATACACTAATAGCTTCACAAGCTTGGTCAAGCTTGTAACCTGTGAAGAAGTTTTATTCATATTAATTGATGTTCCTTTATGTGTCATATAAATGTAATGTTTTTTGTATCACAGTCAAGGTGTTTTCTGTGCAGCTGGGAGAGGGGTACAAACTAATGAAACAAGATGTGTCTACTGAAGTAAGTTTCCCAGGGTTGCTAACCTTTCCCAGATAGTTGTTTTGGGAACTAGCTGTTTGTCCCGTGGAGTTTTTAGTTTTCGCATTCCATAAACATAACAGTGAATGAGCGTACAAGGTTCCGTATGTTTTCCATTGTTTCTCTTGTTTGGTCTTAGAAGATTGAGTCTCCGCCTCGGTAGTAGAGAGAGATGAATAAAGTAACTATGCATCTCTGAGTTTGTCAGAGCGAATCTAATTTGTGCCTAATGCAGTGTGTTTTTTGCTCTCCGTCTGCAGATGTATTAAAGATTGTTTTGCTCCCTGACTTTTGTCTGGACCTCAGTCTCTGAATTTTGTGCACTTCACAAACCCATCATAAATTTAATTTGTTCAGCAGTCAGTGAAATTCTGCCAATGTGAGATAAATCACAAAGAAACTGAAACAGACAGAAACAAGTTGACTGCCTTGGTCAAACATGCAAAAAATAAACTGCAATAACCATTTATTTTTTTCAAACAATTAAGAAAGTGCAATTAGGAATCCTAAATATAATCTAGAATAGTTTTCAATGTTATTAACCCTACCACGGCCACTCAGTTCTCTACTGCTTTTCTTCAACTTCATGGATCATCTGACTTCCTCCACTTTGATACTGAAGAGCTCTGGTCCTGGTTCTATTCCTCCTGTCAAACAATCCTGGACTCGGTTGCTCCATTAAAAACTAGGCAGCCAAAGATTAAACCTGAGCCTTGGTTTAATGACAGAACTCGTGCTGTAAGGAAGGAATGTTGCCGTGGTGAACGCAGGTGGAAAAAGGATAGACTGCAGGTTACTTTTCAAATTTTAAAAGACTGTTGGAGATTCTAACAGAACACAGTTAAAGAGGCAAAAAGGGAATATTTGGCTAATATTATCTCCTCAAATAGCCATAACCCACTTGTCTTATTTAACATCATTGACTCTATGCTTAATACTCCACAGAATGCCTGTTTGGACGCTTCTCCTGACATGTGTGATCATTTTCTGGGTTTCTTTATTGAGAAGGTTGGTAGTACCAGGGCTCTTACCATAGCTCCTGACTCTGACCCCTCTGTTTTGTCCCTTGCTCTGCTGCTTTCACTCAGTTTGAGCCTGTGACTTTAGAAAAAATTGTATAACGTCAGCTGAAACAGTTTTTAGATGAGAATGGTATTCTGGAGGTTTTTCAATCAGGTTTTAAAACTCTTCATAGCACAGAATCTGCTTCAATAAGAGTTTTTAATGACATCCATCTTGCATGTGATTCTGGTAATCATGTTGTACTGATTTTACTTGACCTAACTGCTGCCTTTGATACAGTAGACCACTGCATTTTAATATCGTGATTACAGCATATTGTAGGTATTGGTGACACTGTTCTTACTTGGTTCAGGTCCTACCTGGACGACAGAACATTTTCAGTAAATATTAGAGTCCCTGAATCATCTACTGCTTCAATACCATATGGTGTACCACAGGGCTCAATTCTGGGCCCACTGCTTTTTTGTCTTTATATACTGTGCCTCTGGGTTCTATCCTCAGGAAACATGGGATTTCATTTCATTGTTATGCTGACGATTGCCAGATTTATTTGCCCCTGAAGCAGAAAGATGTCCAGTCAATCAAACATCTCCTGGCATGTCTAGGTGATATTAAAGCTTGGTTGGCGCTGAACTTTTTAAATTTTAACGAAAAGAAAACAGAGGCGATGGTATTCGGACCTAGTGGCTCCTGTGAGTCCTCCTCTGTTGACCTGGGATCCTTGGAGGTGTATTTTAAACCTGTTATTACAGATCTTGGTTTTAAGGTGGACACTGATTTCAAATTGGACAGCCAAATTAGAGCCGTGGTTAAGTCCAGTTTTTATCATTTAAGGCGATTTGGCATCAGTGAAATCTTTTCTTTCCAGGCAGCATTTTGAAAAGGTGATCCACGCTTTTATTTCAACTTGACTGGCTTATTGTAACTCTCTATATCTGGGAGTGAGTCAGTCACTGCTCTCACGTCTGCAACTGGTTCAGAATGCGGCTGCACAACTTTTGACAGGAACTCAAAAGAGAGAGCATGTAATCTCTGTCTTGGCTTCACTTCACTGGCTGCCTGTATATTTTAGGATCCATTTTAAAATTCTTATGTTTGTTTTTAAATTGCTGCATAATCTTGCCCCAGTTGTAAACTGTGTGAAAGCGAATGGGATTTATTATGAGACGTTGGTTGCATCCATTTAACACCATGTTTGTGTGGTTCCTGCTGGCTGCTGGTGGCTGCAGCGCCGCTTCTTCTACAGCGAAATGGCAGATGAGTCTCCCAGGCACAGAGTACACTTTGAGCCATCTGGTGTACACAAATGAAAAAGTATGCTGCGAGAGACACAAGAAAAATGTTGTGACCTTAACATAAAGCTGCAGAATTAAGAGATTTGGTGAAACGCAGCTGTTTTCCATCGTTGAAGATTATTGGGAAAGATGCACTATTAATTAAGGGAGGATTTCTAACTGCTCTGGAGTTTGAGATTCAGCTGCTGTAACTGCTCTGCTTTGTGAAATAAATAGTAAAATAGATTTGAACTCTTGGGTTTCTTGAGAAATTGAGGGAAGATTGCTAAGAAAAACATATGATCCTTTTCTTATGGTAGCTCATTAAAAGTTTAAAGCTGAATTGATCCATGTCTTTTAAAACAGGAGAAAAATTAAAGCAGCTTAATGTTAAATATCCATCAATTGTGCATTCAGGTTGTGTGATGACTCAGTGTATCCAGCTCAAACTGAAAATTCACTGATATATTATTTTTCTGAAGCAGCCGCTCTGCAACCTTTGCTGCAGTTGATTTTCTCCTGCCTTTTCAATGTTTCTTGTTCAAAGAGTCTGCTGACTCAGAGCTCTTATTGTTTGTAAGAAGGAAAAAGTGGCCTGTTTTGATGTCGGTAGAGTTACACCTGCATACACTTTACTCAATATTTTTACAACTCATCATTTTGGCAGAATGAAAGCTTTTGAAGGCAGGCCTTTATAAAATCCTTTCAGGTTAACCTATGGAATCAATTCATGTTATGTTTACCATCAAATACCCAGCAATCAGAATTTTGTGGCCATTTTCCAATCTTTTGTGTCTTTAAAGCTTTGACTTGCTGATTTTATACCAAATTGATGTGCGACCACTTCTATCCTCAAGGCGACACCAATGAGGGTCAAATCAGAGTTCTTTTACAGAAATTGTAGTTTTGAATACAGTTTCCAAGAATTCCCCTCCAAAAAATATGAATTTGAGATTTACTGTTGTAGAATGTTACTTATTATTATTGTTATACAACATGGTATGAATCAGTGCTTGTGCAGATGATTAGCTATGTAGAAAAAACATTTTAAGTCATTTTAAGGTAAGAACTCCGGTCTGCCTAAAACCCTAGGTTTCTGTTTGATTAATTTGAACTCTGGAATGATTCAAATGCATATGTGCATACAAACAAACCACAGACCACTCCAAAAGGAAGACACAGACTATAGTGCTGGGCATTCTGGGTAAATGCAACTAAACCAAACGCTCTAGTCAAGGGCTAATGGGAGAACTGACTCATGGTCTTTCATCAAAGATCAGAGATTCCTACAACTACTAAAATGTGATGCTTCTACATTTTTGTTTACATTGTCATGTCTTCTTCAGAGGTTTTCATGCCATTTTCTTTAGTAGACTTTGATTCAGCGCTGCTACAGGTGACGGGAGAACAGGTTTTTCAATTATTCGGTTCGTGCAAAAGTGAAAATGTAACAAATTTTGCAATTTTGGATCCCATAGTTCAACATGTTTATTTTGTACAACTGTACAGGTGGAGAAGTCTTAAATCTTAAAATCACTAAATGGTTTTCTCTGACAGTATTCAACAATATGAGGATCACTGTAAAAATTAAAAATGCTTGCAATGAACCTGACTATTTTCTTGGTATGACCATCATTGCACAGTTTGACCAGACAGACTGAACAGCATTCCATATATTTTCCCACTTTTTTTTCTGAGCAGCCTCGTGGTGACTAAACCTGGGGAATATTAGACTTCACTTGTTGAACAGGACAACCAGAATGCACCTTTTACCATTGTGTCAATAAGGGAGGAAACCATCAGCATGGCTTGTGTTGCGCCATCCGGTGTGAGACATTCATGTGCTTTGATGGTGGCAGTTTGGACAGAACTAATGTCTCAGACTGACAATGTGTGTGTCCATATCCTATGCAAATATGCTCAGAAAAGTGTGAACTGAAACTATAAGACTCTTTTTATGAAACTATATGCAAACACTGACTGATATGTGGCCTTTTTTCATCAGTTAAATAGACCACTAAAAGGCCACATTAAATTTAATGAGGCCTCATGCTGCCTGCTGACAGGAGTTATGCTCCTATACTTTTGGGCTCTCTAAGCTTCCCTTCCAACCTACTGTGTGTGCATTATTGTGTTCTTTTTTGTGTGTCACTTTAAAGACTTTGCATTCCCATCAGTTGCTCTGAGAATGTTGAATGGAGACAACACAGCCACTGAGGATCGCATTGTCACTCTTTCAGTGTCCTATCAGTGTTTTTCTGCTGTGTCTTGAATATTAACAGAGCGGAAAAGTGCCCACAGTGGAATGAGTCTGTGTCAGCCTGGAGCCTTAGCTTTGTGATGATAGCAACTTGCAGAGTAGGGGAAGGCAATTCTCCGTTGTGTAGTGTGCAGCAGAGCTTGGCCTTGTTTTCAGCTCAGTTTCAGAGGCTCATCTGGGCTGGTAGGGCTTTGTGAGTCTCTTGGCAGTGAGGCTATATTACTGAGATCTGGATGAGATGAATTTAACTCCATCTTCCAAAAAGCTTATCACATTCACATCGTTAATAACAACTTAAAGCTGGAGTCAGAAAAAAACATGCACTAAAACTGTTTTAAAAGCATTTTGTTTGTATTGCTGGGGGAAAAGGTCCATCTTCACTTTGTCATTTGCTATATCAGTCTTCTCAATGTACCATTATTTGTTAAAAACACACTAAACTCTGTATTTCATATGAGGGATGTGAGCAAAATCAACTTTATACTTGATCATCATATTTTAAAGGCATTTTTCCAGCGCCGGTAGCTTATTTTTTATTTTTTATTTTTTTTACTGTAGTCAGAAAGGAAAGTAGGTTGAGAGACAGATGGAAAGTCACTTGACCAAGACTGTCAAGGACAAGGACTAAGGGCTCCATAAATGAGTCGCGCGCTTTACCCCTGTGACATCACTGCTGCGTCCATAAAAATAAATAAATAAGTGATGTAGGGCAGATGACTTGGGCTTGTTTTGCCCTTACCTCCCGATTGAAACCAACCTTTCCTCATCAGTAAGAATGATTTTAAGTTCAAATTTACTTGTATGATTGTATTTGGGCAGTAGTCAATAGACAATCTCCTCTACTATATAGGGCTGAAACGATTCCTTGAGTGATTCGGGTACCTCAATTATTAAAATTCCTAGAGGAACATTTATCTGCATTCTTTAATGCACTGTGTTCCGGCCGGGTTATTAATTGAGTTGCAGGAGCTCTCAGTTCTCAAGTTCGGCCTGGGAGGATTTTATTGATTCATGGTAATGTCCAGGTTTTTGTCGTTTTTCGGGGACCAGTAAGCATCCTTAAAATGACTGGCAAAATGCCTAGAGCTTTTCTCCTCCCAGCGCTCCTTCCTGGTGGCTGGTTCAGAGCGAACGGCGAGGACGAGCGCTGAAATTGTATTATACAGGACAGCGGATATTAACGCTGTGGGTGGCTGTGCATTAGATGATTAACGCAAGTGTAGCTTTACGGACGAACAGGTTGCAACAAATGGGTGGCGGAGCGCTTTGTGACAGCACATGAGTTTCTGTATGCAACGAACGAAGAAGTCAAATGCCATCGTTAACATGAACACAAAAGCTTTAAATGGCTGAGCAAGGTCAGAGGTCATCCATGAAACTGACTGGAGATGAATAGATTTACTTAAAGCTGGAGTATAGACATTTTTTTTACAAGCGTATTTGTGGGCCTGCCTGTCTATTATTGAATTGAATATGATTTAAGATTTTTGGATAACTTTTTTTCATGTTAACTTAGAAAGTGAGCTATTGCTGTTACAGGTTGATTTTCTAAACTACAAAAAAGTTATTGTTAGGGAAGCTCAAATGTGGAATATTGGATTGATTTTGATATCTGATATTAACTGCTGTTATGTCAGATGTACTAGTGTTTTATTTTATCTTGTTATTTTGTCAGATTCCTGATTAATCGTAAGAATAATTGATAGATTACTGGATTACTAAAATATTAGTTTACAACAGCCCTACTACCATATGATTACACACTATTTTTTACATTTTCAGAAATGAGACCTTGCAGTTATTGATAAAGAGAGACGTTTATGGTCAAAGTATGTTAAATAAAGTTAGGTTAAGATTGATATTGGTACTAAACTAGTGATGTTCCAAATTACGTGTTTCATCCATGATTCATGCAGCGTTTCTCTTTCTGACCCCAGTGTTCTAATGTATCTAATGTGTTCTAATAGATCTTAAGAAGTCTTCCTGCTTGTCTGACTGTTTTATGGTGGCATTGTTGAGTTTGCAACTGTTTTTCTATGCGATTCTTTTTCACGCTCAACCTTTCACTGTCTGTCTCAATTTCTGTCTTTGGTCTCAGTACCCGCCCACATTCTACTTCCACAAAACCAAACATGTGCACGCATTAGCTGAGAAGTTCCCCCCTTCTCCTTGTCTTGTTTTTCAAGGTCTTGTCGAGCAGCGCAAAACGCCCCGGAGGAATATCATGGCGACGTGCGATAAAATTTTAATCAGGAGAAAATGGGGCGGCACGCTCTTGCTTCTCTTTAGTATAAATTTGCTCAGATGGACTCCTGCTGCTTGTCAGACCCATATGGGACACACCGTGGGTGTCTGTTTGGGATGGAGTAAGGAAATGCGAGGTCAAATTAAGGGAGGATTGGATAGAAAGGAGGAAATCGGGAGTAGAGTAGCATGGGTTCCTATATGAAGCTCCTTCACACCATCATTCTATATTAGGAAGCCTTTCGTTCATTGTGCAGCCTAGAGCTTTTTAATGTCCTTTTGACTTAGACAGTTGGATATTGCATAAAGGAAGGCTAAAGCAGGGCATGTAAAAGCTTTCATTGGAAGAGTCAGGATAATGTGGGTTAATAAGCTAATTTAATGTCAGCAGCAGCATAAATCGCAATGCCAGAGGAAAGAAGTCGTCACCTGCATTTTGCCAAGCAGACGGAACGAGTTTTGCTTTGGAAGAAAACTGCAGTGATTAATACACTGCAGTTGTATAAACTGCAGTGTATATACAACTGCAACGTATGTAATGTATGTAACGTATGTAACGTTGTAACCCAAAGTTACATACGTTGGGTTACAACATATGTAACCTAAACTGGCTCTGTAACCCTTTAAAGACTGATAGAAGGCAGAGCTCTTGAAAAACCCGTCATGTCGACTGTGCAAGCCTGCAAGCCAGCATGATCCAATGTTTTGTTTTGTTTTTTCAGTTGTTTTGGTTTGCAGTCATCAGCAATCAATCAGATCCACTGGATGCCTGATCAGGTTTCATAAAGGGATTTTTAAAAAAAACAACCTATAATGACATGGATAAATTTCCATAGGTGAGTGCCATTCTTTATCAGACTTCACTCACTTGTTGCACTTCTAAAACAAAATAAATTGTCATTATACATTTTAATAAAATTTTGCTACAGTGAACTCTTGCCAAAGTTCAAATTAAAGATTGTCCAGCAAGGTGAAGAATGTTTATTTATATAACTCAGGACACACAAAAGGCATACATAAATCTAAGCAAAGAACATTTTAAAGAATGCGAGCTGTAACACGTACAAAGTTTTACCGGGGTGACCTGGAAATTGTTTAGGTTGGCACAAAAACATTTTACACATGTTGACGTCAGCATGCACACTGTGTGAGATGTTAAATGAAAGAAGATCAAGAATGGACCCTTGAGGAACCCCACAGTGATTTTTTTCTTTTTGTTCTTCCAAATTAATTTTTACTAAATGGCATAATGTAATCAGTCAGAACAAAATATGACTGTCTAATATTTACTGTGCTTTTTATGTCCCAATGTTTTACAAAGAAACAACAGTCACACATAAACTCTCAGCTCCATCATGCATTACTTTGCTATTCAGATTCCTGTTCCGCCAGTTCTGCATTGGATTATTAATTCACTGAATGTTATGCACTCCGTGATGTCACATGTACTTAAAGTGTTTGACTAATTGTTTCCTCCCTCTTTTTTGAGCTAATTATTTCTCCATTGTCTTGTGATCCGGTAATCATGACACAGAATCACTGAAAAGCACTCTGCGTGTGGAATGAGCGAGTGCAAGAAGTAACAGCTTCTGTCTTTGTATGCCGAGCTGTGACGTATTTCTGTATGTGTGTGGTTGTGTATAGAAAGCCTCAACAGAGTTGATTGTCGCAGCATTGATATTCCCCTCACAGGGTTGTCAAGCATGAAATAGAAGAGTGAGCTTTCTGTGGATGAACTCTCAGCAGAGCACTGTTAGATAGTGAGTGCTGAAGCCTTGGAGAAATAATGTAGCTGAAACAGATAGTGACTTAGGATCAAGGGAAGATAAATCTTATTGAATGTGTGGCGTGGTTGTAAAACCAGAGAACATTTAATTCATTTTAAAACCAAGTCCCTCAAACTCCATTTTGATTATCTTTTTTTTTTCTTTTCTTGTTTTTTTAAAGTTTTTGTGATTAATTTGGAACTGACTATTGCTTTTGTTGAACTTTTTTTGGGAATAATAAAAAAAATCTTTTCAAAACCATGTGTGTTAATTACCCTGCCATGTTAAATTAAAGTTCAAGATTTATTTTGCAAGAACTCAATATCATGAAAGCAGCATTCAGTATTGTTGCAAACATGTTGCAAATTAGTGTGTAAAGACATGCTGAGTTGCATTAATGCTCCGTTTTGTTGACATCGCCATAACCTTATAATCAAAGCATGCGTGAGTAATTGAGATGCTTAGCTTGTTCTGAAGACTGGTTGTGTCCACAAGAACTTCTGTTTTAGTCAGAAATGCTTTGGTTGTCTGTCTGTAGAAACATTCTCTCAACATTCAAAATCTGTGTTTTACTTCTTCAATACCTTCTTTCATAATTCATTGCACTTAATTTTCAAGTAACATACAGTGTGGTAGAATTCCCTCTCTGTGAAACTTGTTGCTACAGCTGTAAACAAGTTACATGAATTAAATGCAAAGTATTGAATCAAATAGATTCCCTCCAGACATTTTACGGTCAAGTTATTTGGTTATTTGATGCTCCATCAGCCTTAATTGAGAGTATTTTTCTTTGCAGGGGGTGAACAGGGTGGGGAAGGACACCAGAGTGGGACGTGATGGTGTACGACGGAAAGACTGGCATGACTACGAGGCGATCAGAAGAGATGCTGCTCGATCTGGTTGGTTCAAACCATCTCTTGGTCCCTCCTCATGTTTCTCTTAAGCACACCATGTCCTGTTCTTGCTGTGATGTAAATATAATGTCAAAATATAGTTTACACCATTAACCATGATCACCAACTGGGCGTAATTTACCACTCCAGGGAAATCAGTTTGTGAATGAGCTTAAATAGTTTCATACTATATGAGCCATAAAGACTAAAAATTGTCTATTTGTTTAGGGAAAATAGAATAATTTCTATTTAATCGATCATACTTCTAGATAACTTAGCTTGATTAGGGTCTCTGGGCATCCAGAATCTCTAATTTTGGGTTTTGTCTGAAATTTTATGTGTTTGGATATATTTGTCAGCTTCTCTAATGGCAGGGAAAAATGTGACACGAAATGATTTTTAGACCTTTGTGGTGGTAGATAAAATCAGTTTCCCACGCAAGTATAGGCCGATCTTTACTCCTGACTCCAAAAGTATTTAATCTAATAATTTTACCTTTTTTGCATTTCTTTACTGTCCTGTAGGTTTTAAATGGTCCCTAAATATTGAAACCTGTCTTTGTCTTTGGGGGACTTCCTTTTATAAAGCTCTTCTGCATCAACACAATGTCACACAAGACATACATTTTGACCTTATCTTTGTTTACCCTTTGAGGAACGAAAAAGTAGTTACAATAACTTTTGAGGATAATAAAACTGCCTTTTTTCTTTTCAAGTTCAATTTACTTTCTGCCTAAAGGAAAGAAAACAGCAATAACTTCAGTTTGAGGGTTTTAACTGCCATTCTATTCATGACATGATTTTGTGTGCACATGTTTTAGGAAACGGTGAGCAGGGGAAGCCGTTCCCGCTGACGGATGCTGACAGGGTGGATCAGGCCTACAGGGAGAACGGCTTCAACATCTACGTCAGCGACAGGATCTCCCTGAATCGCTCTGTCCCCGACATACGGCATCCCAAGTGAGTTGAGTACCAGCGTAGTCAACAAAAAGTTTAAAACTTTTCTTGTGGAAAAAGCTATGAACAAATATTGCTTCCAATCAGATTTACTTATGTAATATCATAATTTGCAAGGCAGTGGGGTTTATCTGACTTTGGCTCTGTAAGGCTTTAGGTGTTGCCTTTAAAGAGACATCAGTTGTTATTTTAATGTCAACAAAAAGCAGAACCTACAAAAAAAAGGGATGAATACACATGTCTTTCAATTTGCCAGACACAAACTATCTCCTAAACTAAGCAAAGGTCCAGAAGGAAACAATAATACAATTGTACAATAATGCATCACAACTCAAATTCTTTCCTTTTCTGTATATTCAAAACTACTACTACTAATAAATAACCTACAACGCATTTTAGTTCACCCTCTATGTCCATTACATTTAATAATGTAGTTTGTAGAAAATGAATGGATTAGAATGGATTTTGAAATTGGTCAAAATCTTAACAGCAGGTTAGATTTTAAAGTGGAAAAGAAAATGTTTCTATCATACATTTAAAACTTGATAAGTCCAGGCTTGTATCTATGAGGTGATAGGTTTAAACCTGTAAGCTGTTAATTTTACTGGCAGACATAGTAACTTGTGCAGCTTGTAATTTTTCCAGTTTGCTCCTTTTTGTAGTGTAGGTCTGTGTGGGCTTTAAGAAAATGTGTTTTTTTTGTCCTCCAATGAGAAGTGTTTAGTAGAATTTGCTTCCTTTATTTGTTATTCAGTAGGGGTAAAAGCTGTGCTGAAATCCACACCACTGGAGGTAGTGCTTTATCAAATTGATAAACAAAATTTTAGCATCTTGAAATTTTAAATATATTTTTAAAATATTTATTGGCACTAGTGGCAAAAAACTCTGAAGTGTGTGAAGAGAACCTATTCATACATTAACCTATGTCACTTTTGCAAAAGGTAGCAATTGTGCAACTATTTATTTTACAAATCCCAGATGATTTAGCACACATTATTTCAAAGCTGAAACGTGTCTTGGTTTGACCTGCAGTGTGCTTCTGTTCTAAACCATAATAAATTACTTTAGGCAATATAATGCAATTTCACTGGTGTAAACGAGCATTCCTGTAGCATTAGATTAAGTAGCATTATTTTGGGTCAGTTTCATAGCACTGTGTCTGTGAAATTTGTCCAAAAATATCTGGAGCCTGACTTAGTACTGCAGTGTGACTTCTAGCTATCAGACGTTTGTAGATATAAATTAATCTTGGATGTTTGGACTTTTACAAAACTTTGAATTTAATTTTTCTGAAAGAACTATTACAGATTTTTTTAATCAACCTGAAATTTAAATTTAAAATGAAAATTTTTCATTAAACATTTACAGTAAAAAACACAAACCATTAAATGTGGTCCCAAGCAGCACCAATCTGTAAAATAAACAGTGCCAGTCTGTTTATTTTACAGATTGGTACTCCATCTAGCAGAGAGGGGAGAAATTAATCACCTGCTGAAGTTATCCGTTGTATTGAAAACATAAATACTCTTAGTTCAGTTGGTGCAGGTTGTTGTTGATTTTCTAAAAATATTAAACACAAGTGCCTGAGTGTGAAATAAATTTATTGTAAAGGAGCAATAAGGGAAGGCAATCAGAAAAAGATGCATCTATTGGAAATATAGACATTTTGTAATTCTAGTCTGGGGTGAAGGTAGTGCATGTCTTTATTTGCTTTCCTTATCATGCCATGTCTACTGTAAATAAGAAAATGTTCTTATTAACTCACCTGGTTAAATAAAAACAAATGAATGAGTAAAACATATTGTGCTGCTCACACATGAGACTATTATCTTCCCTGATTAGGCAGAAGATAAAGGATAGATTAATATAAGAACATTACTGCGTACTCAGTGTCTGTGAATTAACTATATAGATCAGTGCCATAACTTTGAGATTTCCACATGACTGCAAATATTAGCCAATCCACCATCTTCTATGACAGATAACATTAACCTGAAAGCATGTAACTGATCATCTTGCTGTGATTCGTTTGGCTGAATGTTTAGACATCACTTTATGCCTCCATAGAATTAACATATAATTTTCTAAATATTCTCCAGCTTTCCCTTTTGTGCTTTCCCTTACTTTGTTTTTAAAAATCTTAATATGGGTAACTTTGAGTCTTCCTCCTTCAACACTGAGTTGTTGAAGGACAACATTTGCTGTCAGTGTGACCTGCTGACATTTCTATGGGGTATGTTTGCTAATCAGAAAAAAATATTTAGTTTACCGACAGGCAATCACTGATCAGGGCCTGTCAGGATACATTCAGTCAAGATAAATTAGCAGTTCTAAATGAAAAGTGGCAGATTGTTGCCACCAGCCCCTTTTAACTGTATCTCTGATTCACAGTAGGCTCTTCCAAACCTGAGCAGGTTGATGCATTTAAAAACTGATCCTGCTTAGGGACCACATGGACATGTGATTGGAGTGCAAACAGGTGAGTTTGTTCCCACAGACCTGTGATTTATCAAGAGAGAAGTACTGAAAAAATAGAGCAGAAACACTATAAATACAGCCGTCTAAGTATCTCCAGACCTGCTGACCTGCTTCTTCTCAGATCAGCCTTCAGCGCCTTCCTCTACCTGACAGGTGGTTCTTTCTGACCTCCACTGTCACTTTCATGTGGAAAGCAGTTTTAAACGCTTTCACTCTCAAGGTCCCCTCTTTACGTTTTATGCTCTCTTTCATTTTTATCCCTCAGACTTATAAATCTCCAACATCCTGTGACCTTACGTGGATTCTTTTTTATATCAAACATGCTTGCCATCCCACGTGCCACAGTCTCCACCAGGGTGGTGTCACTGAAGTGCACTCTATCAAACAGATCCTGTGCAGCTGTCAAAAAATTGCAGTTCAACTTTGCAAACTCAAGGTGGACTAAGCAGTTTTTATTTATTTATTTTACTGCAGTAAAACTCTGAAAAGCCTGACTGAAAGAAATCCAGTAAATGCTTAAACATCCTGACAAAAAATATGCCTTCATTTTGGTGGAATTTTAACATTTTCACTTTGTGAAACCGTCTTGTGTCAAGACATGTCATCACTCTCTAAAGAGTGGTTTTTGCTTTGTCTGTCCTGGCAAGATTTAAATGAAAATCAGGCTCAACAGAAATGGTTTGGGGCTTAAATCTTTTCAACACAACCACGTTATTGTCAGGTTCTTGGACCGACAATCTGGATGTTGGCATCAGTTACACCAGTTGAAGCGACAGGAGAGTGACAGTTGTCTGACAACCGTGTGCCACCTGGGTTCTCCGTGAGCCCATGGTCCTTCCTACAGCTTTTATTCACTTGTCTCCCTCACGCTCGCTACAAGAATGATGTGATGGAGAATCGCAGCGAGAGCCAGACGAACCTGAGAGCCTCCGAGGTAATTACAGTCTCTGCAGATTCCCCTTCTGATCTCACAGAGAGTGAACAGAGAGGAAAGAGAAAAGAGAAAGCAACTGAAGGGCAAAGCAGCAGGTGGTATGCTTCATTACATCCTATTAAAAGAGCAACACATTGTTCAGGTTGGACTGCTGCAGAGCACAGCTATACAATTAGGTAAAGGCCAGTGTCACGGGAAGGAGAAGGCTTCTTTTTCTCTGTCAATTAGCATTTCAAATATGGCAATAATGACCTATAAAATAATATAAAGAATAGTAATGACATGGAAATGTTGTGTCCAACATGGTTATTATAGCCTGGCCAATGCCTTACTATGCAATTCCACTCTACTGTCATCTCCCTTCACTGATCTGTCTGGGATTTCTCCCATTGAGCTGGATTTCTCTGTCTGAGTATCAGGCAAATCAATTAGCAAAAAGAAGTTTTGGAATGGCAGTGGAGGAAAAACCAAAGTCATATAGTTTGTGTTGGCCACACATCCAAGTATTTAGCTATTGAAGTTAAGACATTTTGTGTAAGACATTTTTTTGCTGGAAAAGATTTTGTGGCTCTACTTCATTGTGTTGGAGTATTAGATGTTACAGCCAAATGTGAGTTCTTGTTTCTTTGCTATTCATGAAGCTCTGACTTTGTTCTGCTTTTGTTTCAATTCAAATTGTCAAAAAGTGAAAAACAACCTCTGGAGTTTTAAATATGGCCATTCAAATGAACTCTCCTCCTGAAGTGATGCTATATAATACTAGAAATGGATAAAATATCTTCACCAAATAAATGTATTTTATTTATTTCAACAATGAAGCTCATGGACTTATTATTCAAAGCATGATTTATTTCAAGCATTTCTACCTGAATTGTTTTTACAGCTAATAAACACTGATATTGACCATCTCAGGTTTAAAGCTCTGTACACAGTCAACTGTTTCCCCTATGGAGAATCAGTAGCTTAGGTTCTGTCATCCAAGAGTAGCTCTGTCATCCTCTTTGTAAAGCAGAGATCAGCCACCTTTTGGAGGACGTCTCATTTTTCTGATAATCACCCATATCTCATGATCTAAAAGTCTATATGGAATGGTAAATCACCATCCAGCTCAACTTTTTCTTCGCTATGACAGACTACAGCGGTGCCCCAGTAAGTCTAACCATTACTCGCTCTATCCTTTCACCACTCATAAACTAGATATTGAGATATTTGAATGCTTTCGCTTGAAGCACATACTGACCCTCAACGTAAAGGGAACCTTTGCCATTGTAGAATTTTGTCCTCAAACTTACTAACTCTCACCCTTGCCACTTTAGACCAAGCTGCACACCTCTCCAGTCCTGAGAACAACCTTAAACTACTGCCTAGATTGTGGACACATCTTTTGCTTTGAGTATACATGGACCGGAAAGTCCTTAAACCAACCCAGGCACTTGGTGCATACATGCCACGCCCCACAAGATATCTTGAAGGAAACAGACACAAATCTTCTTAAGACTCAGAAAAATGTATGACTCCCTTAGCAATTCTACAAGGGTGAAAATATGGTTTACTGTTCTAGAACTCAAAACTAAACCCATGTTTCAAAAGCCATGCTGAATCAGAGATTCTGAACTCAGTCACAGATGTAATGTCAAACACCCTTAAGTAGTAAACTATAGGCAGGACTGGGAAATGGGATCCGTTGGTAGTTAGAACAGTTTCTGAATTTCTTGCAAAAAATCTGGACCACACCCATCCATGTCTGTCACTCTACATATATGTTTCCAGGCCTGTTTGACATCAAAGTGTCAAGTCAACCATGACAGCAACACAACGTTCAGAACATTCTGCATCTTGGCATGAATCTTGTGGACTGCTGTCCACATGTGCTTAAAAACCAAGAATTTGTACAAAATATTGTTACACATGCTGACCTCTTTAACACATCTTTGTCTATCTTTTGTGTGTGTTTGCAGCTGCAAGAAGAAGTTTTACTCAGAGAAGCTGCCCAACACCAGCATCATCATCCCGTTTCATAACGAGGGCTGGTCATCTCTGCTGAGGACCGTTCACAGCGTGCTCAACCGCTCTCCTCCAGAGCTGATCGCAGAAATCGTTCTTGTTGATGACTTCAGCGACAAAGGTACACATGAAATGCAAAACACCCAGACGTGCCCACACAGACTCTCATTAGCACAGCTGCCATTGTTGGGATCTAAGGATAATGTTTGTGTTTTTACAGGACCATGTCTTCTTTTTCATATCTTACTTTGCACACAGACATCTGCTCATGCTCACAAACCACTGAGTCATTTGTTTGCTAAGTCTGTTGACTGTTAGACAAATAATGATCTGCTCAGAAATAAAAGCACCAGCTTGTTTCTGCAGGGGAGCAAATGGATTCTCTAGACACTTGTGTGTTTACTTCATAAACGAAACAGGAACATACAGACATGCCAGAGAGTCGCAGCTTTTGAGACTTGTCCTGAAGGTCTTGTTTAGGATACACAGAATATTTACAGCATCAGAGATGTAAGACATTTATTTATCTTCCCTCAAAATGAAAGTGGCCCTGAATGGCCATGTCAGTCTTTCTTGTCTTGTTTGCTGGAAAGCTACATGTTTTCAAGATTTGTGATGCATAGAAGTTCATTCTTGATTACTAAAATGTTTGACAAATCTTCAGATTTTGGTTATGAATACAAAAGTATGGCTTCAGTGAGGCTATTTCCAACCTCAAAGAAATGTCAAGCTTTGGAAAACACTTTACAGTGGAGTTAAAGTTTGATAAATACTGTCCGCTATATACTATGTCGATTCCACTACTGGAAATTTGAGCAGTGCATTTACAGATTTTGCCTTCCCATGCTTCCTGTTAGTTTGAATATTTTAGAAATGCTCAAGAAACAAATCAACAAATAAGCAACGTTTCCTAGAATAAATCGGAGAGATTAGATACTTGTTCTCCTGATTAGATAGTCAGGAGAACAAGTTCGCAGAGCCAGTTCTTTACTACACCTACTAAAGACTCCTCCACTAGGTGAAGTATTGAATTGGTGCCCTACCTCAACATGTGCACAAAGTGCACTGAGAAGAGCTTTGACCTGCTAATATCTTAGCTATTTTCTGATAACAGTCAAATTATTCTTTTAAGTACCAAACTTTATTTGAACTTGCTCCTAATGCACCATCTACTTTTTTTTTTAACTGATAAGATCTGTCAGTTTTTTAAATATGCTAACCTTTTCTAACTTTCATTTTTTAAACAAACTATCAGCGTGGAACCTGGGAGTGTACAGTGATGATGTGACCCTGTTGCTGTTGGCGAGGTTACTGCAGAATAATAATACAGTTTGTCTCACAACGGCAGCTTAATCGTTTTGAACTCTGGAGTTAAGCTCCAGCTTTGAACTCTTGCATAATAAATCTAAGGACAAGTGTGGCGTTATCAGAGTAGATGTGAGAACAAGATATTCATCATGGCCCATTTCATGGAGACTGCAGGAGGCATAATTTCCTGTCCTCTTTCCTATTACCTTAGATATTAAATAATATACTGGGGTTATACAGGGAGAGGGTGGGAAAGGGCTTTTTATTATGAGTTCAGCAGCTAGTTGCTGTTTCATTTTTCCAGTCCTCTCACTTCCATCATCATGGTGTGAAAATCCGTTAGCTCATCGTACCCTGGCCCATGTCTTTAAATGACACATTCGTTTTGTCGCCTCACCAGTGACACATGGATAACACCAATGTTTTTCAAAGTTTTATTTTCTGGCTTGCTAATTAGTAACCACTTCCTGCATTATGTTGTGTAATTATAGCCTTGCTGCAGAGGGTTGTTTCAGAACATTAATATTATAATTATTGCATCTGTTTAGATTTGACTGAGGATACTTGATGGTTCGTATTTGTTTGTGCTCTTGCTTAGCTCAGTTGTAGCTCTCCTTATGGGGAAGGAAACATTGAGCATGAGAGACTCATGTCTGGAGCATGACCTAATGAAATAGACCAACATTGGCTTTGATTGCCATAACACAAAGTTCACATCAGATCCTACACATTTTATTTCTCATTTCTTTGCATTTTTCTTCCAGTCAGACATTTTTTTTATTATTTTAAAGTGGTTTTGATCAATAGTTGCTGCTTTTTATTACGTTATTGTAATTCCAGTGCATTTCCATTCCAGACTATGAGAATGGAAATTCTCAGTCGTTTTAGGCAAACTTTGCCTAAAAAGTTTGCTTTTTAGGCAAAGCAAACTTTGCTCTGCCTAAAAAGTGGGGCTCAGTTTGGCTGAAGTGAACTCTGGTACCATTTAAATACGTATGTGAACACCAAGTGCACCGCAGAACGCTCCAAAAGCAGGAAAGGATCTATTGCACAGTGCATTCTGGGTAAATACAACCAAAACAAATGTGCAAGTCTGGCTCTTGCGAGATAAATGGCTCTTGGTGTTTTGCCAAAGACGAAAGGGAAATCTTGCAACCACTAAAATCTGATGCCATTCTATTTCTGTATGCATTTTGTGAAGAAAATTTTTGTCATTTCCTTCAGTGGCTCTTTGTGCAGCGCTATCATTTGAGGGGGTTGCAGAGGTTTTTCAAATGGTTTGATATGTTTGAGACAGTGAAAGAGAACTGCAGCATCTGAAAATGCTACAAAATATTGCAATTTTGGTCCCCAGTTGAGCCAATAAACTGTATTTAGAGCATGTTTGTGGTATCTTGCTCTAGTATCTCTACATTACTACTGTCACAGACTTCCTATGACTGAGAGAGAAAAAAACAGCTTATATTTGTTTTAGCTTTAGTTTATTATAAAATAAGTAGCTTCACAAAGTATGAACTCCTTCCTGCTCTCCTTTTTTGTTTCATCATCTTGCATCTTAACTTGAAAGGAAATGGTTCTTGTTTTTTTCATAACACCTGCTGAGTTGTTGCCCTGCAGCTTGAGCAGCATGAAATGGATGAGAATAAATATAAAAACTGTGAATTTAAAGAAAACCATATTGGAGGAAAAGCTTTTATTTTTATCATTTGTGTTTATCATTTATCCGTGTTGGACTGAGCTGTTAACAAGTATTAGTCAGGAATGCTACAGTAATTTCAATCCTTGTGGTAGAGCACGTAAAATGAAAGATTAATCGAAGCGGATCAATCTGTGTTTCTAGGTTGAGGATGTACTTGAATTGGTTTGGAAACACTGGATTGAATAAAGCATTCCATGAAGTGGTTGATGGGCAACGTGAAAGTGGGTGGACTAAGTTCTCAAGTGGATGAGAGTTTCCAGCATCACTGTGGGAGTGATATGCAGGAGCAGATACACATCATTATTAAACTGAGTGGGCAGAGCCTACACACGAATTAAACACCAGGCAACTCAGTCAGTGCTCCTACAGAGAAAACACCATATGGATTCACTATTGTTGACCTTTGGAATTTGAGCAATCAGTTGAGAAAAAAAAGCTCAGTTTTACTGAACTTGATTGAAATCATTTCCTTGAAAATGACATCAAATTCAGTGTTTCACCATTGAAATTATGTAAACTAATTGTAAGAAAAAATTACCCATCATTTCAAGGTTTTTATATGTTCTTATGCAGTTCTTCTTTCAGCAGTATTTACAAATTAGATTAGCTCTAAATGCAGCCATTTTAATGTCTTTTTACACCTTACAGGCTTAACGTGATGTCGTCCTGCTCTCTCTTTACCTCATGCTACCTTCCTCACTCCTGCTCGCCCACGCTCACCTCTGCGTTGCCGTTCATTCAGGCAGAACACTGAGTCACAGATATAAAGCCAGCACCAGAACCTGTAGTTTTGATCTCCTCTTTACGCCTCCTAAGAAGCGTATGAGTCTTACCCAGTTGCTGAACTCTGAACATGCATGTGTCAGCTAGCAGATGCTGAAAGTTCCCCAGTTTAGACCTGCTCTTGTTCTCTGCATTATGTAAGACACAACTTTCCAAAGCTGGGCCTGACAAGAGCTGCTATTTACAAAAAGAAGATTAAGAAAAACAAACAAACAAAAAAACATGTAAATAGGTTTTAAGTCATTTAGTATAAATACAGCTGCTTTCAATTTCTGGACACAATAAAAATGATCTGGTCTTAATAACTAAACCCAACTTCAAGTACAGCACAATAGCTTCCACACTGTCGTTAATTACTAAATGAAGACTCATCAAAAGGGCCAATCTGTGGGTGAAAGCTATGTACACCCCATAATTCAATATCTTGTAGTGCCACCTTTCTTTCTCACTTCATCAGTTTTTCACATGGTTTTAAAAAATTCTGCTCCACTCTTCTTGTCAAGCATTTGTTTTTGAAAATTTCTCTTAAGTCTTCCATGTCAGACTTTGACCGGCACCTTGATCATTGTCTGTTCCAAACTTTGTCTTATAATGACATTATACTTGATCAAAAAAGTGAATTTCACATATCACCGCCCCTTTAAGCCATTTTCTTTCCATTTTGTTTTTTTCAGAGCTTTTTGATAAAGTACATTTTAAGCAGCACTCTTACCTTTTATGAATTCTGTTGAAACGGGTGATTATTTAACTTTTTGTTATAATTACAGTATGCATCTTTTCAGTGTATTTGACCAGGTTTCTAAAATTGTTTCAAAGAGTAGGTACTTGTGCCCTGATCTATACAATTATTGAATGGGAAATTTGTGCACTTTAATTTTAGCAGGAATATTCATGTTTTATGCACTGAAGAGTTGTAAGAGTTTTTGTCTGTGCTGTAGGTTTTCTTTTCTTTTCTTCTTTTTTTTTTTTTGGTTGACTTTTGCTGTGACTGTGATGTTCTTCTGTGCAGATCAGATCACAAAACCTCCTAAATCCGAAGCTAGTTCATCCATTCAGCCTCCGACACTTCAGCCTGTCTTGTTACTGACCTTTCTCTCTGCTAAGCTTTGCCGTTGCACACTTGGAAAACTTTACTCAATGGAAAACGGTGCGCAACATTAAATGTCAGCTTTCAGTGTTTGTCTCTCAATCAAAGAGCAAGTAGGTATCTTTTGTTTTATTTTTTCATCCCTGCTGACATTCAGCAGTCATGGAGCAAGAAATCAATCACGGGAAATAGCAGCAGGACTTTTTATTTAATTTATTTTTTTCTCAACAACTGCCACAATAAAATGATATGATGGTAGCCATAGTACCAGCTGGGTTTTGAAAAAAGGGCGAGAACAGGGAAAAATGATTTCGGCGACTTAAAAATGAATCTTCTGCTTCCAAATATATCTTCTTTTGTTTCTAAAAGCACATATCATCAAGTCATCCATCACAGTATGTCTGACCTGTACTGCTAAGTAGATCCATATGCACACCCAGATGGAAGCATATTAAAATGTCAGAGTATTTTTACTCTTTATTAAGCTGAAATTACACCATACACTCAGTTGAGGTTGCTAGGAGGGCAAAAACTACCAGTGAGAGCAATAAGTGGTTTATAAAAAATAAAGGAAGTAAAAAAGACCATTATCTCTTAACTGCTTTGTTTTGTTCTAAGTGTTCTGAATTATTAACATAAAAATGAGCCTCTTTACATGCATAGAAATGCACTAATCAATATGTCTTTATTAAAAATGGATGACATGCCAGCATGATGTAGAAGATGCTGCTTGCAGTGAGGAGCCCACATTTTATTTGTGGACTTTGCAGTTTCCTTGAGATAAAAAGATCAATGCGAGGAACAGTGGCTTTGTGTTTGACTGTTGTCTACAACATTTAGTTAGATTTGCCTTTTTTTCTTTCTTTATTTTTCATCACCAACCTCTAACTGTGTGTTCTAGATTCCCAGACACATGTATTGAATTTTAAAAGGGAAGTCATGATTTCTGCTGATTTTGAGCGACCCAGATTTTTACAAATCTTCTTCCTGGGGATGCTAAGTGCCAAACCGATGCTATTTTATGTTGAATCTATTTCTATAAATGACCTTATTAGGGGAATGTATAGATTTGATTTGACTTTAATGGAATTAATTGTCCAACACACAATTCATCATGTCAGACTCTTCTGTGGTATCGTTTCTATATTTCTTAATCTAGAAATAATAAAAAATATTTTAAAATGAAATAATTTCTGTGGATTGTATTATATTGTAAAAAAAAAAGGAACTTTTACAATTGTCCCTAATTTCCCCTAGTAATTGTCCCTAATTTCCCCTAGTAAATGTACAAACTCGAGTTGTAAGGGGCGCTAGGCTAGTCCACCAGCAGCCACCATGTTTTTGTATTAAAACGTGATTAAAAAAAGTGTTACAAAAATTCAGAGGTGCACAAGTAGTCAACATAATTTGGAAATAATAGCATGTGAGGGCAACAGGCAGTTGCAGGAACGGTGCAATTAATGTGTATCCCCATACACCCAGTTCAATGGGTTAAATAAAACATAGTTTATGTTTAAAATAGAAGATGCTCTACCTGGTGTGGGGGGAAAGTAAAACCTGGTGGCCCATCAGTCGTATAATGTGCTGTGGGAAACACTGCAATAAAACAACTTAAAGACCTAAATTTGAGCATTTTCAAAAAGTCCTGAGTGTTTGTTTGGGTATGACAACACTTCCATTAGCATCCTGTGACTGCTTCTGATCTTAGTAGATTTTGGTTTTGCTTGATGATTGTAGTCTATAATCACTTTACATTACTTTCACTGTACACTGTGAGAACAGTTTCATTTCATTTTCAGTTGTTTCATTTAATTTTAAGACAAAAAAAAAAAAAAAAAAACTTCAGTTGGGAGACAATAAATGATTGGCTGACATTACCAAAAGAGCATAAATGATACGTGCTTGCTCTATGGCACCCCTAATTATAACACTATAAAATAACTAACATGACAATTAGACAATTCAAGATTTTTGCTTCTTAATTTGTTATCCATCCATCCATCCATCCATCCATCCATAAATTCATCCTTCCTTCCTTCCTTCCTTCCTTCCTTCCTTCCTTCCTTCCTTCCTTCCTTCCTTCCTTCCTTCCTTCCTTCCTTCCTTCCTTCCTTCCTTTTCCTTCATTCATTCATTCATTCATTCATTCATTCTTTGCTAAGGGGCCTCCCTTCTTAGCAGATTAAGAAGGGAGTCCCAGACAACATGCTAGTGATGGTCCACATGCTGCTGACAGTATTCACATTGAAATGAACATATTTGTAAAATTAGCATAAAATTACTAACATGGTTCAAGTTTATCACTTTTTTTTTTGCTAAGCTTAGCATTGATGCAAATTTCGTCAGGAATTTTCTAGTTTTGTATGTAATATTTCTGAGGGTCATCTGACGCTGCTATTATGATGCACATAAAGCATTCTTCACTAACTCTGAACATTCACTTCAACTTATTTTTCAAAACCTTTCCCTTCAGGGAAGTAAAAGGCTTTGTTTTTAATATTTTATTTTAACATGTACACTCTAAAAAAACAAAAAAAATGTTTCAAGACTTTTCTTTGCAAAATGTAAAAAATATATTGGGAAATTGTATCTCAGTTTCTATAGTTTTACTGAAGCAGATGTTCTTACAATCACATGTAAAGCAATAATGTTTCCAACAGCCAAGTTTCTAGTCTTTTTTTATAAGAATTAGTCTGTTGTTGGATGTTTGAAAGACATCTAAATTATTAAGTAGGCTTTTAACTCTATCCCATCAAATGTTTGGTGCCTTTGGGGAAGATCACACATTTTCTTTGAATGCGTTTCTCTTCTGGTTATGCTGTCTTTTCTGTGCGCTATAGATTTTTACTACACAGTAAAATTTCCAGAGTAAAATTTACTCAATTTTAAAAAAACTTTACTCTAAAAAAGACAACATTTGGTCCCAGTCTAAATAGCGTAAATTTTACTCTCATGAAAGAGTTGAAATTACAGATTAAAATCAACTCCATTTAGTGCAAAAATTTTAGTCAATGCCAAGAGAATTTACCCCAAGTTGTTTAAAACAAAAATACTCTACCTTATTTTAACTCCAAGTTGAATATAATTTACTCTGAAGAGAATTGCATTCTATTCTAAGTAGAGATAAATTTTAGTCTAACTAAAAAGAAAATTTTACACAGAATAATATTTTATTCCCTATAGTGTCAAATTCTGCTCTTAATAGTATAAAATTTTACTCCTAATTTAATTCCATATTGCACAGTTAACAATTTGATTTAGTAATTAAATTCTAAAATAGTACCAAATTTAACTTTATTTCACTCACTAAGCAATTGTTTTACAGCTATAATTCACAGCTGAGTTTTTAAGAGTACAATGCATAGACCAGAAATCGGTATTTGAAGAGCCATTTTTATTGTTCACAGGACACAGTATGGAACAATATAAACATTTGCATCTTCATGACTGCGTGACACCTGTAAATCAAAAGCTCTGGAACAGTAAAGCTCTTCTACATAAATAACATGAGGTCCATTTCTTGTACACAAAACTTGAAAAGCATTGAAATGCTCATTCAGGCACACTGTTTGCAGAGAAAATTTAACAAACAGTAACCTCTCATCTTTCACAACAACATTGTAGATATTATGGAAAACTGGCATTTCACAAAAAAAACTTCTTTACAAACAACTAAATCTGCATAATGCATATTTCCATGATGTTTGGCCCATTTAACATTTAATACCTTGGTGTTGATTGATAACTGAAGAGTCTCTGCTATCTCACAGCCCCAGGCCAGTGCATTTAAAGGGACCATTTTACCTGGTCCAATGTTCAGTCTCTTGGGGTCAAATGTATGCCAACTGAAAGCAATGTGACTTTGATGTTTCAATGCCAGTTGAAACTTTTCAACTGTTTTTTTTTAAAGAAATTGTATTTAGCTTCGTATCGCATGCACCAGCTATGTAGAATTGGGCCTGTTTTGAGAATACATGTAGGATAATGCACCATGAAATGATGCTTCGGTAGCAGCTTCTTTTGTGGAAACTAATGTTTGAATAACCTGTGATGTTCGGCAATCAGGTGTTTTAAGAAAATTGTAATACCTTTTGATAACACTGGTGAAAAAACAATATTCACTATTTGAAGCAGCAGCTGCAACAAATACCAGTGCTGACCATCTGGACAAACTAAGTCTCCAAAGATGAGTGGTAGGTTGCGTAGTAGACACCAGGACTGGATGGCATTTAACCCCAAATCATTTGAGTCCTCTAACAACTTCACTGTAGGTGGTTTGTTGGTTTGTTCCATGTACCCATATTTAAAGCTCCTTATTCTCCTGTCTACATCCTTTAATGTTGTGTACTGGTCAATTACATGCAATAAAATCAGCTTCATTTCATATTGTGCCACTCCTTCCAAGATATCATGCATAATATCAACTGAGAAGTTTTCACATGTACTAAAGTACTGCAATGAATTTAGAATGCATGACTTTTTAACACCCATAACATATGGAAGTCTGGGCTTTGCCTCCATTTTCTGACAATGTTCAGCGTGAAGTGCCTGAGTTCGCATAACAGACTTAGGTGAGTCCTCTGTAAACTCTGTCTGAAAGTCCTCTTTCTCAATGAGACAAAAGCAGCAACAGTATCAGGCACTAAATGACTCTACAAAACCAAACAGACAGTGAAGACCAAGGTTGTCACCAGTAACTTGGACAATAGTGCCACGTACTGGCTTATCATACAGGGGAACAGTAATTCCATCCCTCTCCAGGATTTTAACATCCTCCACAATCGGATCAAGTATCTTAGAGAAGCCGTAAGTTTTAATGTCCTGCGCATGAAACAGAGAGATTAACTGAATATTGTGTAGAGCAGAATTGTACTTAGGAGAAAAATTTTGCAGTGTGAAATATATAGCTCCCAATTTATGTATTCCCCTTTTGGATCCCAAAGGATTAGCCGTTTCGAAATCATCATAGAAAGGTTGAATTTGAAGGGCATGATTTTGTTTTGAAAAACTTTAATGTTTCCAAAATTGGGATGTAAACAAATTTATTTGTAACAACAACCTGATCATAGCCCCCTGTGGTTCGACTGCGCAGTGTATCAAATCTGGAACCAAGGACATATTCTACTGGGTCTACACGTCCCCAATTCTCTACCAAAAAACGAGTTCTTTTACTTTCAGAATTTAATGCCATGAAAGGATTTTCCATTTTCTCAAAGCATTGATCAAAAGTGACATTTTGCACTCAATGTCACTTTTGACAAGTTCTTGTGAGGAAAGACTGTTTTTCACAGATTCTTTTGCTTGATTTTGAATATCATTAACTATTTCTTCCAGGGAAATAACCAAAGAGTTAATTGCTCTTTCATTTACACCTGCTACTTTAAGTTCAGCAACTATTGTTGCGTAACTATGCACAAGCGATTTTTGAAGCAGGACTGTATCAGAAGCGGCACTCATAGAAGGCAAATCTTGACCTTCAAATGTCTCTTCAGTTGTAGATGGGTCTTCACCAGGATTATAAGTGTGTGCATCATGTGCTTTATTGAGATGCTTTCTGAACCGAGAAAATGTGCCATAAACAACCTCTCTGACCACATTTAAGACAAAGTGACTTACCAGAGCAAAGTCCGTGGATAACTTTTAAGTGCTTGGTTAGAGAATTAGCATTTGTCTGGTTCTTCTTACAAATGAAACAGAACATTCCACCTCAATACTGAAACAATCAGAATTGACAACTATTTAACGCAGCATCCGAGCCCTCAACTCTGCAACCCTAGGATTCACTTTGGTTGTCTCAACATCGATCTCATAAATGGCGGTCTGCAGAAAGTTGTACACATTGACCAGATCACGATCACATGAAGTGCCGAACACAGAGTGGGCTTTAAAAAGCTCATCAAAACAGGCAAGAGAACCTTGTGATTTACAAGGGAAGGCATGTTTTTCAATCACAATGAAGTACTTGTGAATCACGCTCCTCTGAGTCCCTACTGCGAGCAGGTATGGTTGACGGCTTTCTGCGATGCCATCAAGGTGCTCCTGGATGCTGGTTCCTGACTGGCAAAAATCTGATTAAAACATGATTAGTCTTGGGTTTCAAATACAGGGTTCGAATAGTAAGGCAAATTACTTTTCAGGACCTCTTAAATATCACTTGAAATGAAATTTAAGACTAACTTCACAAACTTCACAAGAAATACAAATAAATAATTAAATATATATATATGGGGAAGAACAGAGAATTTTGATAAACATAAATGTTCCCTTTACTGTAACCTTACCTTGACAAACTTCACAAGATGTTCACTCGCTTGTCTGGCTGAGAGTTTTCCTGGTCTCTTGTGCCCATGAGGTGACGGTGGCAGAAGGTGCACTAGGATCAAAATGGATGACATGTCCCATCCTAGAAGAAAAAGTAAAATAAACACAAGCTACCAAAACTTATTTGCAGCCGTGTTAATACTTACAGAGTAAGCTTACCAAACACTGACGGCAGGAGGAGGTGCACTTATATTGAATCAATTCATATAAAATTCTGTTACATTAAACACTTTCTTTGTAAGTCATTGCAACTTACCATTTTCCACTTCTGTAGTGCCTTCAGATTTGTAAAGAAGGTTCTCAAGATTATCAGATTGTGTGAGACCACGGCTTTGTTTGAGGACTTTCCGCTTGTAGACAGTGGGCCACTTCTCCAGGAACTTTGCAGAGATGGCTTTCCCAAACATCAATGTAAAATCTTGCTCAACCTGGAGAATAGATGAAGTGAAGGTTTTAAAAAGCACAAATAAAAACTTCAAGAATTTAAATTTTTGGTGAAGTCCAGAGCCTTCTATGGTAAGGATCTGGACTAAAATGTCCAAAGATATGCTGAAGGAAAAAAGACAAAGTGTTTTAAGAGAGTAATTTATATAATATATTCAAATTTGCAAAAACTCTACGGAAGTCTGCTGCACAGTAATCTGCATAGCTTACGTGGGCAAGAGAGGTGTCTTCAGCTCTCTGACTTGTTGCAGGACTGTGTTGCAATATAATGGTGTCATCGGAGTCCACTTCAGTTTCTCCGCTGGAACTGGTAAAGGAGCTGTTTGCTGCATAATTTAGCTGATCCATAGGATTACCTAAACATTTTGTGGTAGAGTTAACAGTAGCCAACACACTAAAATTGAAAAAATGGTTTATCTAACCAGGCTGCACAGTGGTGCAGTGGGTAGCGTTGTTGCCTTGCAGCAAGAAGGTCCTGGGTTCGATTCCCGGTCCGGGGTCTTTCTGCACGGAGTTTGCATGTTCTCCCTGTGCGTGCGTGGGTTCTCAACCGGGTTCTCCGGCTTCCTCCCACGGTCCAAAAACATGATTGTCAGGTTGATAGGGCTTTCCAGATTCTCCTTAGGTGTTAGTGTGTATGTATGGTTGTTTGTCCTGTTTGTCTTTGTGTTACCCTGCGACAGATTGGCGACCTGTCCAGGGTGTACCCCGCCTCTCGCCCGGTACGCAGCTGGACATAGGCACCAGCACCTCCTGACCCCGTTAGGGAGAAGGGTGACCGGAAAATGGATGGATGGATGGTTTCTCTAACCACATAATCACACTATCAAGTAACCTGATGAGCTCTTCTCACACAAAATAGTATGACACAAACACGGCTAACTCATACACATTTTTCTGTGTTCATTGTAATTAACCACTGAAACACTAGAAATGGGAAAAATTGTTGATGTTAGGATGTTTCCACATGTGTGAAATGGTACAAAGATGAGCGCATATGATCTGATCCTAGATTGGTGATATCAAATGGACATCAACATGTCTGTACTGCTCTGGAAAGCAATTTCTATCCCCATTATCCAGTCAAACCCATAAGAATGACCAAAAATGGTTCACAAAAATAAACAAATGACACTTCAAAACAACTTACCTTCTGGATTGAGATTTTGTGCTTCACAAATCTCTAGCACACCAAGGGTCGGACCTTTCAAAAGGAGCTCAAAAACGTCTTCATCCACTTCAGTCTTTGAGTCATCAAAGACTTTTAATTCTGAGTTTGGGATGCTGAACTTTTTTGGCAGCTGTGAACATAGAAAATTCTTTATTTATTATATATTT
The DNA here is from genome assembly GCA_911649635.1 of Poeciliopsis gracilis. Classification (NCBI taxonomy): domain Eukaryota; kingdom Metazoa; phylum Chordata; class Actinopteri; order Cyprinodontiformes; family Poeciliidae; genus Poeciliopsis; species Poeciliopsis gracilis. The sequence goes on from CAJVRI010000486.1 coordinate 123,670, forward strand.
GAACATATGTAAATGACATTTAAAATAAGACATAAAAAGTAAAATTAAGTAAAATAAAATAATAAATCTGAAAAGTTGGTATTAAGCACCCATTTCCGTGTTTTATACTGTAATGGGCATTTCCTCAAAAACGTTTTGTGTTCCTCAAAACGTTTTTGAGGAACACAATATATGAAAATGCTGGAAACTAGTTTTGTTAGCACTCACCACATTTCAAAAACGAACAGTACATCAGTTGGCCTTCAAAACAGACGTATTTCTGTCGATCTCTGTATGTGATTCGCACAGCTTGCTTCCTTCATAAAATGAAAATATTTATTCTATAATCATATAAACATGCTTAAAGTGAAAAAATAATAATAAAAAGACTATAGTCTTTTATTGTCTTTTTGTCTCTTAGCAAAAAATACAAAACCTGGCCAGATCATAAACATGCTGTCAGTCATTTCTGCCATGGATGATTAAAGCAACTTTTGATGCAGTTGATTACAAAAGAAACGACCAGATGGCTTTGATTATTGTCAGCCAAACAACAGCTTCAAATATTTCATCCACATCTTCTCTCTGACTTTTTATTGTGCTCAGATGGCTTTAATTTAGGGTTTCATTAAAACAAGAAGAATGCGGCTCCAAATTTCTACATCACGGTTCACTGTGTTCTGTGACAGTGGCACTCAGCTGAGCCACACCGCAGCAGGAAACAGAAACCTGTTTTTGACTTCTGATGGATTCCTTCTTTATCCCAATAGGATTAATTAGACGGTCGTCTGAGACCCAATAGCATTAAATATGAGGGAATAAAATAAGTATATGATAAATTAAGCAATAGTGTTTTAGTGTGTAATAGTACTCTTATTTAACACTTAATTAATGTAGTTGTGATCATGTTTTAGCAGTATTGCGGTGAGGAGGCTAAAGATGACTAATTTGCTCTTATCAGAAGTATAAAATATTAAAAAGCAACAGAAGTATGAGAACTCCAACACAGATGCAAAGTGGATGGGTTTTAAATGGAATAAAACAACTTAAATGAAACAATTAACTTCACCACCTATCAGTCAGTTCAGTTTAATGTAGTCAGTGAGAGCAAAGTGGAGCCAAAATCAAATTCCTTATTTTTGTGCACAAGCTTGATGAGTAAAGCTGATTAAGATGTTTCATTTCTTTTTTTTTTTTTGTTTCATTGGAAGGACTCTCTCCTGTTTTGACTCAACCTTTTCAGTTAACAACCTGCTAGCAAATAATTTATTATTGTGGTAAAATAAAATCAAGCAGAAACCTTTACTCATATTCATCCTGTGGAAAACTTTACATTTTAGGGTAAACTTGTCTCTGGAAAATTAAAGAAATCTTGAGTTTGATTTCCCTTTTCAGCAACAAGCTGCTAAAAAAGCAAAATGTTACTATTGTTAATTCAGGTTGTGAGAGAGAACAACATTAAGTTGCTAAAACTGTAGCTAAACTTTAGATACAGGAAAATAGCTGGTGTTTGTCACTGTTTTAGATTTTGTTTCTGAAACACTTTTAAGTTGTAGCATTGTCTAAGCTTGAAATTTCTTAGTTTAAGCTTTTCAGAACAAGTTAAACAAAAAAAATCTGATATTCAAAGTAACCAAAATTAATCATCAATTTTAGACTAGTTTATTTATTTATTTATTTTTTTTTATTTACTTGATATGATCTTTGAATCTATGTTTTTATGATTTGTCAGAAATGAACAACATCCCACTGCACAGTGGGGGAAACTGCTGCTTTTGCTAGGTTGATGTGAAAGTGCTCTTTTTGTTGATATAGCATGTGTCTCTGTGATCACTGGACGCAGCTGCGTGCCGTCACTGGACATGTCTGAAAATGCTCTGCACAAATGTAGTGGCACAGAAATCTCCAGTGCACAGCAAAATACGCTGAAACATGGGAATTACTGTCTCTGTAGAGAAATCGAGTTAGACTCTTTGGGAATTAAAGAGTGACGGAGAAGGATTGCTTTGGTTTGGGTCTATATGTGTTATTTATTTTTAGGAATATGTTGTATTCCATCCATCCATCCATCCATCCATTTTCCGTCACCCTTCACCCTAACGGGGTCGGGAGGTGCTGGTGCCCATCTTCAGCTGCGCTCCGGGCGAGAGGCGGGGTACACCCTGGACAGGTCGCCAGTCTGTCGCAGGGCAACACAGAGAGACAAACAGGACAAACAACCATGCACACACACACTCACACCTAGGGAGAATTTGGGAAGGCCAATTAACCTGACAGTCATGTTTTTGGACTGTGGGAGGAAGCCGGAGAACCCGGAGAGAACCCACGCATGCACAGGGAGAACATGCAAACTCCGTGCAGAAAGACCCCGGGCCGGGAATCGAACAAGCAAGGCAACAGCGCTACCTACTGCGCCACTGTGCAGCCCCATGTTGTATTCCTAGAAATAAATAATATACCATGTAAACAAGGGCAGAAACCGACTATTTTTCAGCAACATCTAGGGAGAGTCACAAGATGTGAGGGTGAACTTATTCAAGGTTCTGTCAGACATCATCCTGTTTCCTTCACATGGATGCAGGTCAGTGTCTGCACTGCCGCCCTGGCCTTTGCACTGCCACTCATCAAGACCTGGGACATATTTTCCATGTGACATATTCAATTATGCAACCTTGCTTTTTCTATTCAGGGTCAGGGGTTGACACTGGAGTCTGATCCAGTTGCTAGAAGGACCTGAAGGACATAATGAGATAAAAAAAAATTACAAATTTTCTTCATAGTGCTGATTTTTAAGTTTCAAAGAGTATCCACTGCTGCTCAGATGTTCACTGTGGTTATGAGTTGGTGGTTTGCTGGCGGATAACTCAGGTCATTTAAATGTTATAATTCAGAACTAAAACGACACTGCATGCTTATAGGGAGGATTGAAATAAATATAGGCTATTTGTGCAACTCAGTAGCTTTCTGAGATTAACTAACTCATAATTTACTAAATTAGTGGTGTATTAAAAGTATATGGAATGGAAGTATGCATATAATATTTGAAACACATTTTAGCTTGATTAAAGCTTGACTATGGTGGAGTTTATTAGAATGAAGTCTGACAAATTGACTTGAATGGAATGATTTGAGTTTTTTTTTTTTTTTTTTTGCTTATTATTATTATTATTATTTATTATTAATAATGAAATGAATAATACATTTTGTTTCTTTAGTTGAATCTTGGCAGCACCAGACTACCAGAATCATAAATCAAAGATCCCAGTGTCTGAATAAATTCAGCCCTAATAGACACACTTGTCTCCAATTAAGTATGATAATTAATAAATTCTTTAATTTACTAATAAAATACCCTGAAATAAATTGATGAGTGGGACATTTCATTTGGTCATTTTGGTTTAATTGTTTAATTGTATTACTAATACTTGGACATCAATTGGTCTAAACTGTCCATCCATACATTTTTTTTTTCCCGGGTCGCGGGTGTAGCAGCTTCAGAAGGGAGGCCCAGACTTCCCTCTCCCCAGTCACTTGTTCCAGGTCCTCCCGGGGAATCCCAAGGCGTTCCCAGGCCAGCCGAGAAACATGGTCCCTCTAGCGTGTCCTGGGTCTTCCCTGGGGCCTCCTCCTGCCTGGAACACCTCACCAGGGAGGCATCCAGGAGACATCCTGACCAGATACCCGAGCCACCTCAACTGGCTCCTCTTGAAGTGAAGGAGCAGCAGCTCTACTCTGAGTCCCTCCTGGATGACTGAGCTTCTATAAGGGAGAGCCCAGTCACCCTACGGAGGAAACCCATTTCGACCGCTTGAACCGTGATCTCATTCTTTCGGTCATGACCCAAAGCTTATGACCATGAATGAGGGTGGGAACATAGATCGACCGTTAAATTGAGAGCTTTGCTTTTTGGCTCAGCTCTCTCTTCACCACGATGGACCGGTACAGTGCCCTTTTAATGGCAGACGCCACGCCAATCCTCCTGTCGATCTCCCGCTCCCTTCTTTACCCTTTTCCGGCTCGAGACCATGGCCTCGGATTTGGAGGCACTGATCCTCAACCCAGACGCTTCACACTTGGCTGCGAACCACTCCAGTGAGAGCTGCAGATCACAATCTGATGAAGCCAACAGGACCACATCATCCGCAAAAAGCAGAGATCCAATCCTAAGGCCACCAAAATGGATCACCTCAACACCTTGGCTGTGCTTAGAAATTTTGTCCATAAAGGTAATGAGCAGAATCGGTGACAAAGGGCAGCCCTGGCAGAGTCCAACTCTCACCGGAAACGAGCCCAACTTACTGCCACCAACAGGGACCAGACTCTGACACCGGTCATACAGGGACCTGACAGCATGTATCAAAGGGCTCGGTATCCCATACTCTTGAAGAACCCTCACAGTGCTCCCCGAGGGACACGACCGAACGCCTTCTCCAAGTCCACAAAATGCATGCAGACCGGATGGGCAAACTCCCATGCACCCTCCAGGTGCATGGGAGTTGAGGGTGTAGAGCTCATCCAGTGTTCCATGACCAGGACAAAAAGCACACTGCCAATACAACCCTACAACATCCAGAGCCTTAAGGAACCCAGGACGAATCTCATCCACCCCCGGAGCCCTGCCACCCACCTTGGTAATCTCGTCCCCAGAGACTGGAGAGTCTGACCCAGAGTCCCCAGGCTCAGCTTCCTCAATGTAAATCTGAACATATTTTTCTTCAATTAAATTAAACCAAAAAAAAGCTGTCAGGTTTTTTGGGGGTTTTTTTTTAATGAGTGACGGGTCTAGCAATAATTTTGGCCTCTATCTTTTAAAATCAAAGAACGAATTTGGTCACACATAATAAGGAGGACTAAAATAAAACTGAATAAGATGAATGAGGTCCAACACAAATGGGGTTAGGTCAGGGGACACAGATTCGGCTCTGTGGACAGATCCGGCTCCAGTGAAATCAGGTTGAGATGCTAACCTGCCCAGCTACAGTAAATAATGAGCTTCAGCTGGGTGAGAGGGATAAGAGGAGGGAGGCTGCAGGGTGGTGGTGATGGTGCAGGGAGGTCAGCTCACTCTTCATTAGGCTGTAATTGAATTTCCGCAGCCCGTGCAGGGAGGATGTTCAGCTCTCACTCTCCCTGCAGGGAAGAGCTGGCTCGCTCTGGCTTCCCAACCTCCCCGATACTTTCAAGGTTAGCTCGGCTAATGGACTACTTTCTCCACGGATTTCTCCACTCGCCATCTGTCATCTGCATGTCCGACCATGTAGGTGAGCAAGTACACGCTCCATTATGTGACGGCGCTGAAATGGAATACAGCCGGGTGGACACACTTCAGAACAGCAGAAGGCCGTGTCTGGGTCACGCAGCAGCTGAAACGCACTCAGGTGGCAACTCAACAAGGGACCTCCAGTGTGCCAGTGAAGGATGCAAACACAAAGATGTGGTGAAGGACGACTATTTAAAACTTGACGAAAAGAAATGCAAAATAGATTAACATTCCTGAATTGATTTTAAAAGAAAGAGATGGAAGAAACATTACAAAATTTAGGTTTTTATCAAAATGGTTAGGGCTGGCCTAGCTGGTTATTTGAGTAATTTGTGTGTAAACAGATTTACACATAAAGGTTTTCTTCTATCTTAAATATAAAATGTACATATTTTGTATATATTCCTGCTGAGGAATTAAGCCAGTAGATTAAATTAGCTGACGGTTTATTGCATATCCCAATAAAACCGATTAATTGTTTCAACCCAAGTCGTGGTACAGCAGTTGGGCCTGTAGCCGGTGACATTGCAATTATGATTTGTAATTACTTTAAACACTGAAAATCTATTTTTTTTAAAAAAGGCCATATTACTTCTCCAAGATGTTTTCTCCTTAGACATTCATTGGTAGCTTAGACTTCAAATCATTCAGGTCAGTGTCCAAATAGTTTAAAATTTGATTGAATTCCTTTTAGAATTTTGATCAAAATCACTTTTATTAATGGTTTGCTTCATCTGTGTTGTCCTCCTTTAACCTTCCCATACAAAGTGCTGCTTAATCTGTTGTTTTAATTGCAGATGAATTTAATCACATTAGAAAATAATTGTGTTTAAATTAGTTTATTTACTCTAATTAGGCTTGAACTGAATGTGTTTAGTTCTCGGTAAATTGCTTTCAGTCGACTGATTGTGAGTTGGTGTTCCATATTCAAGCTGAGGGAGATTGAATATGTTGTGCTGCTTTGTACAATGTGGTTGCAAACTTTCCCTCTGAATTTTTTAAAACTGCTCAAAGAAAAAAAAAAAACACTTCCGAGTTGTGAGCTTGTTTTTTTTTTTTTAACCCCATTTTTTCCATTAAGTTGCACATCTTTGGATCACTCATCAGAGCAGAGCCTCACAAATGTTGGAGGCAGTCTCGAATATACTAACTATACTCACTTATTGAATGCTTATGTTCAGTTATTTTCTGCATTTTCCTTAAACTGATTATATTTAGGTTTTTGTTTTTACCTTTAAATCATTGAAATAGATTAATGTGGTTAACTAGACAAAGTATTGATAGACTAAGTTCCAAAATAATTATTTCATTTATTTCAGCGGAAGTTTAAATCTGGTAATTCTCAAAATAAATACATTGTATGATATATATTTCAAAGTACACCATAGAATGTCATAAAAAAATACTTATCAGTCTCAAACTTAAAATTTGAAATTTATAGTTCAGTAAGGTAGTTCTTTTTTAATCCTGAGGAAATTACATGGTATTTTGAATTATATTTTATTAAAACATTATTAATATTAATATTATTGGGCTTCAGAGTGGTGTGATTGGTAACACTTCTACCTTTCAACAAGAATGTAGTTGAAAGAGCAACCTGGGGTCTTTCTGAATGGAGTTTATATCCATTCATGCATGAATTAATTGGTCTGTCTAACTTGTTCTTTGGTATGAGTGTATGCATTGTTGCTTTTCTGGTGTGTCTCTGGTTTCTCCAATGGACTGGTGACGTGTTCATCTTTAATGTCTGCTAAACCCAGCAAGGATGAGCAGGTGTATCTGATGTATGGATCAAATACTGTAATTCATAACTACCCTTGTCAATTGCTCCAACCCATTGTGTGGTCAATACCATTGTCATTAAAGCAGGGATTGTTACTTTAGCTATGTGGGCTGGTACTAAGTCCTGCTGGAAAACAAGAACAGCATCTAGAGCTTATCAGCAGAGTGAAGCATGAAGTGATCTAAAATTTTCTTCTTGACACTTAAGCTGTTTTGCACTTCATAAGACAGGGGACCAACATGGCCCCTCAAATCTGCGGAAACATCATTCTGGACTTGAAGCAACATTCTTCCTAAAAAACTGCAAATTACTTTACCTTCATCTGAAGAGAGGACGTAGGAACATTGACTGATAGTCTATTTTTTTTTTTTTTTTTATCCCAGGGAAGATGCTTCTGATGTCAGCAGTGCATCTTGACACAAGGGATATTATACGTGTAGGTCATTCCCAGGAGTCAGCTGTGTGAGATTACTCTTGAAGTTCTGACTCCAGCTGCAGTCCACTGCCTGTGGATCTCCTCCAAGATCTCAGTATGGCTTTGCTTCACAGTCCTTTCAAGGAACGCTGCATTTTGAGTTTTTATTTTTTGAAAAAAAAAAAAAAAAACTGTTCTCATGTGGAGCTTTGTTCAGTTAAATTTGATTTATCTTGTACTAGTTCATGACTTGAAAATTATACTGACCATTTGCATTGACCATTTAAGAAAATCAGAGAATCACTTGCATAATAATTTGGAAGATGGTGTAAAGTTGCAAAATGTTTTTTTTAATTGTTCAGACTGTCACTATGTAATGACAGTCTAAAGTAAACCTCTTGCCATAGCTCTGGGAGTGTCTTAGTCCTGTCCCTCAACCTACTGCATGTTTTTTTTTTGTTTTTTTTTTTGTTTTGTTTTTGTTTTATTAAATGAAAGTTACAAACTGCAGCTTCAAACAGAAGTTTTGAAATAAAATTTCCAATAACATTCTAATTTATTGAGGTACACATGCAATCAGAGTGTTGATGCCCTCTGTTTTTCATTGATGCATGGACAGGTCTATTTCAGACCTGTTCATGCATTAACATGGACAGGTCTATTTCAGATTATCTTTGGATGTAAAGTCAGCAAGCAACATGCAGGTGAGCAAAAGTATAAAGCATCACTTTACCCCTCATCAATGCAAACTCCAAGTATCTACACATTTTTTTTTCAGGTCAAAATTACAAATTCTTTCAACCAAATTCTCTGGTCAATTTAAAATGATAGATATGACAGTGTGTTATTAGTTCATGACAGGCATGTCTAAATATTGTTTCAATGTGAAGCAAAAAGTGGAGTGGATAGAGTGGATGGATGGATGGATGGATGGATGGATGGATGGATGGATGGATGGATGGATGGATGGATGGATGGATGGATGGATGGATGGATGGATGGATGGATGGATGGATGGATGGATGGATGGATGGATGGATACAAATGATGACATATGTTTGAAAACTAGGCAGACTGACACAAATTGCATAAATAAGGAATTTGAACATTTTTCATGTTTTTATTTTTTTTATTTTTATGGTTTTATTTATTTATTTTTATTCAGACTTGGAAATTAGTTAAATCCTAGACTTTTCCAGATGTAGAAAACATGACACTATATATTAATGCTAAGGCAAATTCCTTTGTCTTCATACACAGCATCAGTTGCTTGTCTCCCAGGTGAAGCCGGCTGGTAAGTCAAAACAGAACCAACTTAATACTGATGGAGAGAAAAAAAAAAATAACAAAAACATTGCCTTCTGCAGTAAATAGTGCTGAAAATGTAGGAGACTTAAAAAGAAAATAAAAAAAAAACCAGCAACAACAAGAAAAAAACAGCTGTCCGTTAAAGAAACAAACAAATGTCACTGAAGCGGCGTTTCCACTCAGAATAGTGACGTTCATGGGCTGGAGTTGAAACTCACTGGTCTGTTTTCAGACCTGTCCATTCATCAATGGATGAATGTGTCCATGACCTGTCCATGGTGTTGCTGTCCCCTCATCCAGTAGCTGCGTTTCCAGTGACCAGACACTTGTGCAAATTAGAATTGTGAAAATAAATTTGCTTAATGAAAACACTATAATTTCAAAAAAAAAAAAAAAAATCTTTGCATTAGTAGAATGAGATGAATTTTCAGACATATAAGATTTATTTTATTTCACAAAACTGCAAAGGAAACACTTCTTTTCAAATCACGCAAGTCACATGATCAACAACAAAATACTACGACTGGCAGAAAAGACAAAGGAGATGAAAGGAGATGACAGGAAGTGGCAGGAGGATGACGGTGCGGCATGTTTTTTGATGACATCTTGTGAACAAACTCATTCATGTGTGATTTTAATTGTGTTTCTTATTACTATACTGGGACAATATGGATCATCTTCAGACAAATTGTGATTTAATTGTGTTTCCTGAGTTAATTTTTGTCATCTAAAGCCATATTTTTATCACCAGAGTAAAACCCAGTGCTCCACATGAGAAAATATGTTAACATGTTTAACAAGTTTATTTTTTTCACCTGTTTAACTGAAGTGCACTTTGGAGATCAGAGCTGCTCCACTCTGTGGAGGACCTAACTTTATTAATAACTGTAAGTGTCCAAACATGCAATCAGAGATTAACAGAGGGGTGGGGGATGCCTGTCATGTTAGAGCATTCTGTTTTGGTTGCATAAAATAATCATTTGTATTATTATTTCTAGTTATATCAAAAGTGGAGCTGCTCTCCGAGGAGTGCCACTAGCATTTTACAACAGAAACAAGTGACCTTCTTCATGCTTAATTGGAACATACCAAAAACGTAAATCTATGTTCATGAAAATAAGAGAGGAGAATTGTAAGATGAATGACTTAAGAGATGGAGAGGATGTCTGGGCTGTTCTTTTTAAATAGCTTTCCCTGGGATCACAGGGGCCACTTTAGCTGTTTGGTAAATGGAAATGGGAAGAATCATTAGAAAATAGTTGCATGTCAGCTGAATGCACCTATTTGAGTCAAATGGAAACTGGCGTTTTATTATTCAGGATGGATATTGGGGTTGTGCTTGCTGCATGAGCCATCTACTGATCTGCAGACAGCGGACGGCCTTGATGAATGAAAATTGGTGTTAATGATCACCGAGCCCCAGTGTCCCTTGTTTCCACGGCCACTTTTCTCTTTCTTTAATTCGCCTTCTGCACTCTGCTTTAGATTCCCTGCTTTGTTTTGCTTTATTTACAGCGTCCCTGATCTCGGGCTCAACAATAAAAATGTCCCGGTTTCCAATATGCTGTGTGGATCTTAAACTACAATTACTTATTGATTCCAGGACACAAAGAAGAGATGGGGGTAGGGGGAAATGAGTGGGCGAACAGAAAAAACAAAAACACACCTCCTACAGAGAATCAATAGACAGGATAATCAAAGTTTTATAGCTTGCAGCAATTACAACTAAGCATAAAAATTTTACCCAAAGCAAATTAAAAGTTGGCATTTGTTTTCTTTGTGAATCCCTCAATACATATGTTTGGTCATTACAATGTGGGTGGATTCAGAGAATAACTAAACAGTTAAATACAAATGAAAGCATCTTTCTGCGGACGAGACCTATCCTGAACCCTGATTTTCTTAGTGTTGCTTATTTCCACCAGATTTCACACACTTCCTCTGCCTTCAAAGATCAGAAACTACAGCGACATGTTTGAGGCATCAAAATTAGCAAGAGCGACTTCTGTGTTATGTGTTATGTGTTTCTGTTTCGACTTACCCAGCCGGCTTCACCTGGGAGACAAGCAACTGATGCTGCGTGTGAAGACAAAGGAATTTGCCTTAGCATTAATATATAGTGTCATGTTTTCTACATCTGGAAAAGTCTAGGATTTAACTAATTTCCAAGTCTGAATAAAAATAAATAAATAAAAACATAAAAATAAAAAAAATAAAAAAAATAAAAACATGAAAAATGTTCAAATTCCTTCTTACTTATGCAATTTGTGTCAGTCTGCCTAGTTTTCAAACATATGTCATCATTTGTATCCATCCATCCATCCATCCATCCATCCATCCATCCATCCATCCATCCATCCATCCATCCATCCATCCATCCATCCATCCATCCATCCATCCATCCATCCACTCTATCCACTCTATCCACTCCACTTTTTGCTTTACATTGAAACAATATTTAGACATGCCTGTCATGAACTAATAACACACTGTCATATCTATCATTTTAAATTGACCAGAGAATTTGGTTGTAAGAATTTGTAATTTTGACCTGAAAAAAAAATGTGTAGATACTTGGAGTTTGCATTGATGAGGGGTAAAGTGATGCTATATACTTTTGCTCACCTGCATGTTGCTTGCTGACTCTACATCCATTCTTAGCCATGTATTGAGCGCCCCTGCCCTACTGTAAGTTATATGTATATATGTAAAAAAAAAAACAAAAAAAAACAATGAATTAGAAGTTTGAAATCTGTCAGCTATGCCCTTTTTTAATTATTATTAGCAAAAATTGCATTATGTTACCAGATTTTATTTGGGCAGGTTATTTGTTGTTGTTTCAGTCAGAAGCTGGACATCTTGGAAACAATATCATACAGTTTGTTTCGTCTATCAAGATATATATTTTCTTCATTATCTACAAAACTTTAGAAAAACAGGGTTAGATGACAAAGAATTGCACTAAATAATAAAAAGGGAATCATGCAAGTCTAGTGTAGTTGACTTTCAGTACAAAATAAAACTTGCTGTGAAAAATGATTTGCAGATCTGGTTGCTTTTAATTTTTGTCCTCTCAGCAGTGGTTTTCAGCAGTTTCAGTGAGAAAACTTGAACTGTTGGGTGTAACTTGGAAAACGGCTGTTCACACTGAAAATGACTCAAGGACTAACAATACCCTAAGGGATACTTTTACAGCTGGCGACAGCAGCGGCTGCTTGACTGGATGTTTCCTGTTGATTTTGACTGAACACAATATCAGAGCTGTCATGTTAGCGGTGACTAACAGTCACTATGTCTCTTGTTACTGGTTTTATGAAGGCAGCTTAGTTGCTTTTTCCTCTGTCATGTCACTTTTTCCACCTCGTGGAGCCCTTGCTTTGTTCTATTGTCAGACTCCCTAGATGTCATTTTTCTTTTTCCAGTTCTGTTCTTGTATTTAACTTTGTATTGCTTGTAGTTTTGGTCAAACCCTACTGTCTTGATACAGCACCATAGTGGACTCCCAAACATCCAAACCATTAAACTGCTGTCAGAACAAGAGCTGCTTCCTAACTGTATCCATTCACACATATTTATCATGTTTTCCTCATGAGGGCAATTAAATTTAAAACAAACAGAAAAGAGAGAGGCTTTCCTGGGATAAACATATTGATGCACATATCTGAGACCATATAGTAGATACATTCTTCATTAGATTGAAAAGTGCACAATGGATTCCTAGTCAGATATACATTCACAGATAGAAAAGGGGCCTGTGAAGGCTTGATGTAACTGGTTAAAATAAATAAAAGTATATAAATTCTCAAGTTCAGTCTAATCTGATTCGTCCAAAGTCTAAAAATGGACAATTAGGTTGAAGAACAGCACAGCAGGTGCTTTTGTTGTGAATGCATGCAGAGACATGAAACCTCCTGCCCTCTTTTCTTACTTATCAGATTAATCATTTTGTGATGTGACAGTGAGGCACACGTATCCAATACATCTGGACACTCTGGACAGGGTTGATAGCTGCTTAAGGGATGTGGTTTTGGTTTAATGTGGGAAGTGTGTGTCTGTATCTAGGGGGAAAAAAAAGTCCTCAAACTGCCTGGCACCCCTTTTTCTTCTTTTTAATGACAGTTGTTAAAAAGCAGCTCCACATGCTTGGAGCTTGGCATTCGGCAGAAGAGGAGGATGTGTGATGGAGTGTGCAGGAGCAGCTGAATGTTTTGGAGCAATAAACTGGAAGCTTGGCTTCTCGCATACCTTGCCAAAGCTTCTGGGAAGCAATCCAGGCACCTTGGAAAGGTGATTTGGATAGAGTATTGGTTCCACTGTAATTTCAGCTTAATTGAATCTAAATCCCCCTTCGCACCTCCTTACATCAACCAAGAAGGGTTACAAAATATTCTGCAGGGCATGATGATTGCATCTATAAATGAAAAGTCTAAGTGAACTTGTTGCAGGTGCAATAAATGTTCAATATATGCAAGGTGAAATGATAACCATGACTATACGCTGCGGGATAAGAGTGGTTATTTGGGTGTTGGTAAATGGGACTTGTGGCAGTCACCCGGATGTCACTGATGTCCGATTCCTCCTTGTGTCCTCAATTCTGCATTCTAACAGTGACTGATATGCATGCCAAAATCAGCCGCTTCTCATTAAAGTGATTTATTGCCTCGACAGTTTTTTTGTAAACCAGACAAGCTTTATTCCAATTTATTCCAGTCAAATTAACTTTTCATAATTAGACACCGCAACCTTTCGTGCTCTCCAATCTTTTCCTGAATGGGCTTTGCATGCAACGCAAATATTTGCTGTTTAATCCTCCCGCCTGTCATTAGGAAATGCTTCTTAAGAATCTACCCATGGAGGGTAAAAATTGAGCTTGAATCAATTTCCTAATGGTTAATACCTAATGGGCTGATTTATTGCCATGTTATGAAGGTGAGGGCCCGTCTTGGTGTGACACTAACCCTCTGGAGCCCTTTAGACATTATTTCAATGTCATAATAGCTGCAATGAGTCGATGGGATGTTAGATATGTGAAGTTGAAGTTTTTTTGTTTTTTTTTAAGGTGATATTATTGAACTTTCACTGTATCTGGGTAGACATTGGGTACAAACACTTTTAAAATTATGTTCAGTGAGGTAATAGTTTTAGTTTTATTCATGAAATATGTAAAATAAGGTCACTGACTGACAACAAAGGTTGAACAAGATGTTACCCACTCAGCAGAAACAGTTTCATTTAGATTTTGCTTAGTTTGGATTGTTGTTCCAGGCCGTTGTTTTGCTTATGAAGCATACTTCTTTCAACACAATGCACCTGATTTTCCAGAAACTGTAATGCAAAACCATGATGTCTGCACACTGGACAGATGGACAATATGATCACCCAACCTCATGCAAACCCAAAATGCCAATGCTAATTTCCTATAAAAGTGCCTTTCCATAAAGCATCTTGGAGTCTGGGGACCTTCACTGAGTATGTTGCTACTACATTATTCAACTCTTACCAACACTTATGCCCCTTCTCAATGTTGTGTTCTCCTATTAAATCATATCTATATTGTTTGTGTGCACGTGCACCAAATTTTCCAACCAAACTGGAAAATGTCCTCTTGATACAAAACTTAGTGCGTAATTCGGTACACACAAAATATTATTTATTCATAAAACGTGTATGACTGAAAAGTGACAGTTATTCACACAATATTTTGCAAATGTAATTTAAGTAGTTACAAAGTTTTGAGTATTTAATTTTAAACCAAATAAAATTGTCTAAAACCAAACGTTTTGGTATTTTTCCAATGATTTCATATAGGTATACGTTTGCCTGTCAAATCGTTTTACTAGAATAGTTGAATTTTGAGTCAGGGCCAATAACAGTTCCTTCTGCTCCAACTGCCAAAATACCTAGTTCAGAAGGAACAACTTGGACCAAAACTTGTCAGTTTGTTATTTTCAATAGCAGAAAATGGGGGAGGGGAAATTGTTGTTGCCAATTTAAGTTTTAATTTGAGCAACATTCTCAGACATTGATTTGAATTTTGTTTAAAATGATGACCATGTTGAAGATGATCTGATTAAGATTGTTTTTTTTTTTTTAACAGTGCCATAATATTTCAGAAACTGATTCAAAAGTATTCTTGCATATTTCCTATTTGTTTCATATTACAATCATTGACCTCAATGTGAAATCCCTTTGAGATTTCATGAGATGGCGCTACACATAGTGGAGATTGTCTGTGAAGATTATGTCCTCTTACTCAATAATCTGTAAAAGCATCTCGCAGCTAACCCATGCTTTTGTTTCCTCCACTTCACAAAAATTCACTGCTTTGAGTGGTTCAATCACATAAAACACAAAAACAATACATAGTTTGTGACTATAACATAAAGAAACCATGTAAAAGTTGAAGAATTCAGTGTATGTTTGCTAATTTGCTCAAAGCTGCTCTTATGGATACACAATATACAGCAAACTTGTATTATGCATTAGGATCTGTGAATGATGCAAAAACAGTTGAACAGCCTAAAGCTGAAACCTTGATGTCATAAACAAGTTTTATAATCACTGTGATAATGAATGTTTCTCGGTTTTCAAGGAAATCTGTTTATATTGCTCATGTAATTGGTGTTAATTAAAGACCTCTCAGCACAAGCCAAGTCCCATAAGAGACCATCAAGCGTAACCAGTAGAGGTAATTGTGACAGTGTGGTAGTTTGATGGACAGTATCCCTCAGTCAGGTCCTGATTTCTGTTCTCTTCTAATTCACTTTGCTAAGCTTTAATAACATCTGACTGGACCAACTCTTGTCAGAACACTTTTGATTTGCGGCTTGTTTGACTATAGGAGAAGGGTTGTCATTTACTGAGGGTCATTAAATAATTTTCAGCAGACAGAATAGAAAGAAGAATGGAGGTTAGCCAGAGTGGATCCTTGTGGGTTTTGGCTGCTCTTCTTCCTGCTTTTGTCTGTCGGCCTTGGGATCCAGTTCAAATTGGTCCAAGTCATTTGTAGGCAATGAAAATGACAGTCAGATTCAGATCCAATTAGTTCAGTTCAGTCCCGGGCGGGGGGGATAACATGTTCGCATACACCTCAAAAAGTATGTATCTGTGCTCCTGCTGGAGTAGCTATTATCTTATTTTATCAAATACATTGATGCAACAAATAAATAAAACACAAGAAGAAAGCATGCAGAGCATGCGCATTGCTCTTTGATTGTTTTTGTCACTTGTCATGTGGCAGACATGGACATTACTTTGTGCTGCACGGCTTCATGCAACAGGGTGAGAACAGTCACGATGTCCTTGTGGTTGGTTACTTCTTGCTTGTTGCTCCTTGGTCAGAGTTCATAGTTGAGTGTTGTTTACAGTTAGTGCATTGCGGTAATTGCTATGTTTAATGGTGCAGACAGTCGTGGTTTCTGACATGGGTGATATGGGCAACCGCCCAGGGTGTTATCTTGTTAGCATGAGACCACCAAAGATTGTAGGACAGAGATGGAAACAAAGCAGAAGAAAGAGTTTGTTCTGCTTTTCACATTGGTTAAATTTACTTAGAGTATTAAATACTCTACGTATTTAATATCTAGATGTTTTTATGGGAATGTGAATCTCTCAGATCAATTTAAGAAGCAATTTTGATCATATTTCGCATTTTATTGTGTCATGTAGCGCAAGGCGCTGGTCTTGACCTTGACTTGGTCTTGGATCCTAAAAGTCTTGGTCTTGTCTTGATCTCGGGTTAGTTGGTCTTCACTACAACACTGCCAGTGACCACTGGAGATTGGCGCATAAACTACCTGTCTCCAGTGACACAAAATAAGAAAACGCTATTTTATGTCTCATATGTGTTAAACAATCAAGCAACCTTATAATCTTTAATAAGATTATAAGATTATTTGTAAAGTTTTGAAATATGTCATTTCAAATAATTGATTCAATCAAATTAGATTTTTGCAGATGAGAACGAAAAAAAAAAATTAAAAACTGAGAAATTGGATTTGACTTTAGAAACTGGTTGCAAAATAGAGAAGGTAGGGAAGAAGATAAAAGGAATTATTACAAACACATTTTTCCTCTAGATGATCAAAACTCATAAATAAAGCAGCATTATCTGTGTATTTTTCAAAAGAAATTTTATAGGCATTTTAACTGTTTGAAGGCAATGAATGTTTACTCCCTCTGAGTAACTGTCCAGAGCAGCCTTGGATGCAGTTAAACAGCTTATTTTCCAAGTGACAGATGGATTATAAGACACTGCTGACACATAATTATTTTTCAGGTGGAGAAAAGTCTTTTTTTTTTTTTTCTCGGATGCATCTGAGTTGTGTTTACCCATGATAAACAGATTTGTGTGTGTGTGAAAGCATTCTTGGCTGGTTGGTTTGTACCATATGGTGTCTCATCAAGACTTTTGCCAACAAAGATGGAATTAAAGGCACATTAATTTCAGCAAGATGTTGAGGATTGAAAGGGAGGCTGCGAAGCAGATGATGGATGGAATCACATGGGTTCAGACAATGTATGTTATGGATGGGTTGATGGAGTTCCAAATAAGATTGGTTTGATGAGTATGGACAGCTTTGGAACGGCTGTTATTGCAGTCGCATTGTGAGTAAAAGCTCGCTCTCAGATTTCACTTTATCTTTCTATTGACTCGTCAGAATGTGCTTGACATTCAAACAGAAAGATTTGCAAGCTCCATTTGCCACCGAATTGATCTGTCAAAGGCAGCTTTGATGGAATATGGAGGAAAGTAAACATGCATTTATAGTTTTCATTTGACTGATGTATTTTTTTTGTCCTTTATCTACTGTTAGGTTTTAGCAGATTTTTAGCTAAAGAAGCTCTCCCTTTGCTCTTGGTCTTGTTCTCCAAGCTGTTGGTTGGACTTAAATAAGCTTTCTGATTCTGTGGACTTGAGTAATCTTCCCTCTGACAAAGAAAAGTGAGGAGATTATCTGAGGACATAGCGGCTATAATTCCCTTGTGGTGCATTATGAATTTTGGTAAAATGATGAGCGTCATAATTTTTAAAGGAAGCGGTAGTTTTTGCCAAGAGCTTTATGGCTCGCACATGTTAGGAAGGGTTAATTTAATCCTATCTTTCATCACTCACAGTTGCACTCTGACTCTCGAGGCTAACATTCTGTCTAATGACTGCAGTAAAGATAGAAAAAGTGTTGAAAAGTAAACAAAGTAAGAAGTTTTTCTCAGTTAGGGTGAGTGTGTCATGATATAGAGGCCTAAAGGGGAAGGGTTCAGTCTGCAGCATGTGGCACAGGCAGATGTCTTGCTTTACAGCAATGCTTAATGGCTTTCTTTTGATCTTGCTTTGTGAGGGTATGTTTGAGGACAGCTTTTAAAAGCGTCTCTCGTTTTGTGTCAGTAGGTATTAATTTACTGGAAGCCATTTGAATTAATCTGATGATTCTGCCCTTATGTTTTCTCTTCCAGAGCACCTCAAAGTGGCGCTAGAGGAGTACATGGTACGCCTGCCGAAGGTTCGCATCCTGAGGACGAAGAAGAGGGAGGGTCTGATCAGAACTCGACTGCTGGGAGCCGCAGCCGCCACAGGGGTGGTCATCACCTTCCTAGACTCTCACTGTGAGGCCAACGTCAACTGGCTGCCGCCTCTGCTGGGTGAGCAAAGCTTCTCAGCTTCACACCATCACATTAACTCTAATTCCATGTACATAAATCAAGATCCAAAAGATTGCTAGTCAGCAAGGGTACCGGACAACTAACCTGAATGACTTAACAAGGATTTAACTTTTTAATAGAACAGAACCTATAGGCGACATGGGGGAGTATTGTTCTTTTGCGTTTTGTCAGACTCTACTCAGTTAACATGTTGGAGGTTAAGGTTCATGGTGTGCATTTCAAAATGAACTTTACTCTTATGATTTTGGTTCAACTGGATTGAAACACATGGAAGGTCAGATCATCTACTTATTGCTTATAAGATGTTGACTTAAAATGATAAAAAATCAACATTATAACTGCTCAAAGCATATTACTTTCATACTCCGAGCTTCTCATATTTGCATTATTCCATCACACTCGTGTTTCACGCACTAATGTCAACAATTGCAATTTGCTGAAATTTGTGCCTTTTCATCTGAGTTTATTAAAATGTGTTTTGTTCATTTCTCTAATCAAAACCAGTTTTTCCTTTGATCACTAAATAGTCACTTTTCAAGTTGATTGTTTTGAACTTATTGTTTTTATATGGTCTGTAAAAATCTTTTATTGTGTTAAAAAGAAGTGAAATGAGTGAGAACCTTGAAACTTTCTGAGAAAGCGCTGAAGGATTCTGGGTTTTCTGGGGGAAAAGAATATGTGACAGGGTCCTTCAGACCCTGTCACATTGAATACACATGTCATACCTCAAGGCTTCATCCATATTGTATTTTGCCAGGAATTCTGATTTTTCCAGGCGATGGTAATCCTAAGTGCTTCATTAGAAAGTGAATGGACCTACTTTCTGGTTTCTAGATGTTTTTTTTTTCTTTCTTTTTTTCTTTGATCTAAAAATGCTGAAAGGAAAAGCAGTTGCACTCTGATCTGTGGTATACCATTTACAATAAATGAACCAAAGGGTGTTTTTCTTTCTGAAAGTATTGATTCTTTTAAGATTTACTTCTTTATTCTCATAGCATTCATTGTGTTTGGGTGTCTGAATCAGCAGAGAGATGGCTCTCTATCAGCTCCCAGACATCTGCAGTCAGTGAAAAGAAGCAGAGAGGCAGCTTGTTTTTGTTCCTTAAAGCTCTGAAAGCAAAAAGCCAGTCTGTTGCTATTAATTGTCTGCCAACATGTCTGCATTCTCCTCTGACCCCTCAGACCGAATCGCCCAGAACAGGAAGACCATCGTTTGCCCGATGATAGACGTCATCGACCACGACAATTTCGGCTACGAAACGCAGGCGGGCGACGCCATGCGAGGGGCTTTCGACTGGGAAATGTACTACAAACGAATCCCCATCCCTCAGCAGCTGCAGAAGAACGACCAAAGTGAGCCGTTCGAGTGAGTGGAGTTATTTTAGACACATCTCACAATGTTTTTTTTGTAGAAATATTCTTCACAATTATCTGATTATGTCACAAATGCATATATTTGTGGGACTAGTGGGGGTGGCGGCCTTTCATCTGGGCTTCTTGTCAGCTTTTCTTTGTTCAAGTACACAGTTACACCTGCAGCGTGCAAGGCTACTCCAGGAGCTTGCATCAGAAGATGAATCCTTTTACATTTATCCTTTTTAAAAGTGCATTGAGCTTTTTTCAGGTTTTTGGAAACGGATAAATGCCAAAATGCAGTTTTATTTTTGTTTGATTTTTTTTTGTTTGTTTAAGAAATTAAGAGGTCAAAATCCCTGCTGCTTATTAATGTAATTTGCTGCAGCGTGTCAGTAAATCAGCAGAAAGCTCAGTACACAGAACATGGATATATGGGGAGGTTTTTGCTTTCTTTACATTTTTGCACTCAAAGTTGTTCAAACTAACAACTAACATATATTATGAGGTACTGTTCTAGCTTGGAGTCATACTAATCACAAATATGTTTTGATCATTACTGAGTGCAGTTTTGTATTTCTCAGAAGTTTTAGGAGTCTGACAAAGTTTTTGAAGGTCACCACAGCTACACTTTACAGCTGTGTAAAATGTATTCCGCGGGCCTCTATTGAGGTCTAAAAACAGCAGGGATGTCATCTATTTCTATTTATAAAATCCATCCATCCATGGGTACTCACTCACTCACTCACTCACTCACTCACTCACTCACTCACTCACTCACTCACTCACTCACTCACTCACTCACTCACTCACTCACTCACTCACTCACTCACTCACTCACTCACTCACTCACTCACTCATTCAACATAGAGTTTTAGGTCTTCTAAAGTAAAGAGTGAATGAAAAACCACCATCTTTATCAGATATCTGCAATGATTGCTTTAAATGCAGAAGAGCAGCAACTCCATAAAGAGTATTAGCCCTCAGATAACCCCTTCATCAGTTAAACTTAAGACAAACAGCTGGAGCTTGAGAGTCAGCTCATGTTATTCCAAAGCCTATCCTTGCTTTAAACTGTTTCCATATTATTTCTTATCTTGTAGACTCCAGTGTTCTCCTCTGTCAGGATAGAGGATTTATTCCTGTATAATCAATATGTAAGGTTCACCTGACCATCGAGGAGTGAACGTTCATTGCCCTACTCATAGTTTATATGCACCTTTAACTAATCAGAATTATTGTAAGGAAAGGAAACCCATGCTGCATGTTTTCTCCACTTGTGGATTGTGTCTCCCACTTTGGTTTGCTACATCCTTAAGTTTAAGAAATGGCTGTGTAACTCCTTCCTTTCAATTGATCTGTTGTTCTACTTTTTTTGAGTTATTTGCTTTTTGATATTTTTCTTTCAAGTGGTTATTTTCAAAGTATTTTTAGTGCAGGTCAGGTAATAATCAAGCTGGGTTTTACTTGTTCATGTTTAGTTTAATTTATTCATTCGTGATTCATGAGGTGGCAATGATTTATTATGTGAAACATTTGAGTGTGACAGAAAAGCTACAAGGAGACAAAAATCATTTACACTACAAAACTGAATTGACAGAAAATATACTGCCTTCTAAGTCTTACTTCCCAAAAAGTTATATATTTTTTTTTAATTTGGCATGTACTTCTCAGTGAAAACTGCAACGTTGAGCAAATAAGCTCAACGTTGCAGTTTTCCCAGGCCAAATACCTGCATGTGATGCCAGACACTCTATTTGAGTGACCATTTGTCTGTTTGGATGCCAGAGACTATTTAAAAATACTGTAGGTATCATCAGGCAGAGGGGTCTGTGCAGTAAGATAAGAAACTAAAGAAGAAATAAGCTGCAGAACAGTCAGAATCAATCCTCATTTCTTGAATTAGTCTGCTCTTCTTGCTCAATGAAATGACCTTCAACAGTACAAATTCAATTTGAGTCACAAAGATTTCATTTTCTTTCTGATTGACATTGCTGCTGCAGAAAATGAGGCTCAGTGGGATGGCAAATCCATCATGAAGGCTTGTGTCTGTGTGTGTGTGCATGTTAAAATGCTTGTGAGGATGATTTTATCCATCTTCTTGTCCGTCATTGACTATTTAGTCAATGTAAGCACCTGTTGTTTCCATTTTCTGCCTCCTTCTTCTTTTTTCATCTTTTCCTTAGCAGTGAATTTAAGCTTCTAGTCTTCCTTCAAGGTCAGCAGACTGAAATAAAGAATAAAAGCCAGAGCCTTTCTAATTAATCCTAAATTGTGAGCAGCAATATTAATAGCCCATTGACTTGGATTTTTCCTCTATCAAAAGAAACTGATACTCTGTCTCAGACAATAGTTCTGACACCAGAAGGGTTTTAGACCAGTGGACCTTTAATTATGCAGTGAATATTGGTCCAAATGTTGCCAGAAATCAAGAGTCAGGTTCATTTTCTTTTCCCATCTTCAGTAAGTTTTAAGATATTCAGGAGTTTCTTTTCCCTTTTTTTAAGTTTTATTTCATTTGTTACATTTGTTTACATTTTTTTTTTATTTTTTATGACCTTTTATTTCTCTTTTTGAATCACAGAGGGCACCACTGCAATTTTGCTATGTTCCAGTGACAATTAAGCAATTCTATGTCTTATGTTTTTCCAGCAACTGTTCAAATTTTAGGGATATTTTGAATTTTGGATTTTAATTAGGTATAATTCATAATAATTTCAGTAAAATATAAATATTTCAAACATATCACTGTTTGTAATCAATCTGTATCAAATGACTGTCTCACTTCTTGATCACAGTAGTGGGATAATATAACTTAGTGACATTCCTATTTATTTAGATGTGTCTCTAGGCATTGTTTTTAAATATTATAAACACAATTCTCAGATATTTCATAGAAATCCACAGTTACCATGGTTTTATAAACTTAATTTAGGCAATATAAAACAATTTTTAACCTTAATATTTGTTTTCTGATTATTTAACTTTTATTATTATTATTAGTATTATTATTATTATTACTATAGAGTAAATATTTATTGAGGTGAAAACAGTTTAAAAAATATATGCAGTCAGGTACTTGAACTTCCCCAAGTATTACAGTGTGTAAACAGAATCCCATGAATTGCACTTAAATTTACCTTATTATCCCTTAAGTTGCTCTTTTACCAGAGTATAGAACTGCCCTGGAAATGCCAGTTTATTCTTATTAAATAAATAATGTTTATCTAAAAATATTTTAGAAACAATGTCCTTGTGGATATTTTAGCTTGACCAAATATTGCTTCTCGTCTTTTTGTATAATCTTTGACCCTTAGTTTCCATACAGCTTTACACAATGTAGTCACTTAGCAACACGATCAGCGCTGAGAGTGGTGACAGGAGGTCGACTCATTACCATTTTAGATGAAGGGAAATGCAGTTACGGGCATTTTGTGTGGTTTTGAGAAGTGGCTTGTTATTTTCTAACAGATGGAAATTATGTTGTTATTACGTGTTTATGCAGTCAACTGTTATATTTACATAAATGTGCTAAAACTTTTTTGTGAAAAGTGAAAATACAGTTTAAGGTGTATTTGTAAAATACACCTTAAACTTAATTAAATCATGTTTTGTGTGGTTCATGATAATGTTAATTTATATGTGTGAACTATATTATATATAGGACAACAAATGCAAACATATGTCAATTTTAAATGCATAAGTCTTAGTGCAAAGTTGTGCCGAAATTAACTGCAATTGCATTTTTTCTGTACATTGACACTGAAAGATGTGAAATATAATAGTTTGGTAGGAAAAACACAATCTGGTTCAGCAAAGGCCTCAATAGTGTGTAAACTATAACAGTTTTAAAGGGGAGGTGTTGAGCAAAAATGACTCTTTTGAGCTTTATATCATGCTGTTTTTATTTCACCCCATTTAAGATTTTACAGTAATAAAATAAAACTTTCAAACTAACCTAAATTGACCTGTCAGCTTTTAAAATAAGTGTTCAATTTGTTAAATGTAATATTTATTTTAGTAATAAAATGGGAGCAGTCATGCAAGAATCACCCAGCAAATACAATTCTTCTTTTGTTTTAACATAAATGCTACTGGTATGCATTTCAGTGCAGCAGGAACATCTTGTTTGCCTATATATTTGCTTTTATTTCATTGTCAATATCATCAGTACAAAGTTGGAATGTTTTTACTCATTATTTTTGTTTTCCCATGTTCCCATGTTTTTGTGTTGTTGGTTCCTCCCCACTCTTTCTGTCATTCCCCTCTGTTCTGCCAGAACAGAACACTTAAAAAACAAACTCGAACCAACTTACTGTTTATTCAAACAAACTAACATTCCTATGTTGAATATAAAGGTTATTTTTTGTTTTGTTTTTTAAATGCAAGAACAGTTGAATGTTGTTTCCGTGGTGTGTTAAAATGTCACTAAAATTAAAATTCTTTTATCTTAGGAATTAAAAAGCCCCCAGATTTCCTTTACTTTGTCCTAGATTTTATATATTTGTCTTTTCAGTAAGTACATGAAAGCATTTCCATCTTTCTTTTTATTTCGGTTTCAAAATATAAATGCACAGATGACATTTATTTACACTGTTTACCAGATTTAGTTTAAACACAAGGATTGTGTTTAACTAACTGAGGTTTGAAGTAGAATAAATGCAGATTATTAACTGAATAATTCAATCTTCTTCAAAAAATCTGCACTAGAAGTCTCAAATTTAATATAGTAAAACTTGTAAGAATTCTGGTCAAAACCAAAACATTTCTGAAATTACATGTTTAGTTTCATTGGATGCCAGTGTGGCCGTGGGCTTTTGGGCATTCACATAATTATTCAGCATGATCAACAGTCCCCATTATAGTACCATATATTGGATCCTAAACTTATGAATGCATTATTATGTAATGTGTTTCTCCTTTTATTAAGATAAGTAACACTTTACCCCTTATTTTAGTGTACATAAAGGAGAAAGAGTGAATTTTAATGACACAATATAAATATCAAAGTTGAAACATGCTTTTCAGACTCAAAGTTTCAGCTGAGAGAGATTTTCTCACTTTTATTAAGACTTGCTAATTTCCTGAAGCTAATATACTGTTGGGATTTTCCATTTATTTACAGGGTAGCTAAACATGTTCATGATAGTCATCAAGTTTCACACTGTAAAAATATTGCCTTCTGAAAAGCAATCTCCCTGAAAGAAACTGTGTTTGCTTCTGCAAAACTCTTGGGAGGTAAAGTGTGTTTGTTTGTTTTTTTTCCTCCGGTGAGCAAGAGCTAACAATCTCCACCCCACAAATCAGTACCCACACAGTGCCTCTGCAATGCTTTTGCTAGGCTCACACACTCCGCTGAACATGACCACACGGTTCACACACAATGCACCACTCCTCCTTGTTTCCCCTTGCAGCCAGCGTTGTTTACCCTTTGTCGCCCGATGATGAGGAAAGTGTCTAGTTGTGTTTCAGTCTCGAGGGAAGATGTGTGTCCTTGATTCAATCATGTTTGATTCAAGTTCCTTTCACTGGACAAATGAAAGCTGGCTAACTCTCTGTTATGCTGCCTTTAAATTAATGGGAAAATATGTAAGGATTCATAGAAAGATGAGAGAAAATATGCAATTTGGCCCTAACAGTGAGGTGTCTGTAACATGTATACAGATGTTTTGCTCAAAACACAGGGAGGGAGGAGAGGACGGATAAATTGAAAAGTAAACAGCGTTTTGGAAATAACCTCAGACATGTCGGCGAGGCCAATGTAACAGATTGTGGTCTTGGTAAAAGCAGTTCTAATCAGTCTTCAGCTTCTGTCTCATTTTTCAATGAGCAGATCCATCTCTGCAGAAAATTAGCTCTCCTGAATGGCACCACTGGTCAAATGTGAAGATGTTTAGAACAGTCAGTACCTAGAAAAAAGAGGTAGCAAACCCTAATAAATAGTTTTTAATTACATTTAATATCAATTAAAAGAGCCTCAATTTCTACTTAAATCATAGCACTACATAATAGTTTTACGGTTTTATGAATATCCTGGGATGCTAAGTGTTTTCCTTTCCTTTCCATTTGCCACATATATCATGTATATATTGAGGGTTCATATATATATATATATATATATATATATATATATATATATATATATATATATATATATATATATATATATATATATATATATATATAGTCAATGCTACATAATAGGCCTTTGCTATAGTTGTACTTCTTTTTATTAGCTTCCTTTGACTTATGATCTTGTGGTAATAAAGTCAGCTCCCATTACTGAATAAGCTTTAAAAGCGATCTATAGATGGTGGCACCTGTCATTAGTTCCACAAGCAGTGCACTGCTGTATGACGTCAATGTTTTTCTTCTTCACTTTGGGGATGTAAACCATTCACAAGGTTGGGTTTAATTAGTAGCATAAATGCAAGAAAAAAATATCAGATTTCAGCAGAAAAAAATAAATAAATGGGAATTGAGCATCTAGACCTGTTGTGTGAACACAGTCTTTGTGTCCCTTGATGCTTGGGACCTTTTAACCACATTCCCCAGTGTTAGATGAAGACAATACAGGATTGGTGAATCACTGGTAGAAATTTAACAAGATTATGTTATTGGGGACTAAAAAACAACTATTAAAGCAGTTGTTTTTTTTTTGTTTGTTTTTTTTTTTCCCCACTGATAGCAGTTACTCCTATCCCAATTATTTTTATATTTCTTTGTTGGCATAGTAACAACAAAATCATCCCTACATTCAATCATCTACTCAGTTTAGAGTAATTATTTGTACTTGAATGTGAAAAATGATGAAAATAGTCAAAGGAGAAAGCTATTATCTTATTTTTATTTAATTTTTTTTGGTATTTGTTTTGCTTTCTTTTTGGATTTGTATTAATTTATCTTACTGTCAGCTGTCTTCATCTTCCAGGTCTCCGGTGATGGCAGGTGGATTGTTTGCTGTGGACAGGAAGTGGTTCTGGGAGCTGGGAGGTTACGACACCGGCCTGGAGATCTGGGGAGGAGAACAGTACGAGATTTCCTTCAAGGTAAATAGAAATATAGTTCCAAAGAGCTGCTTCAGCCATGTGGACAAATACTGAATATATTTTATGTTGAGAAGCAGTGACAGTGTACTCATGCCTGTCACAATTTACATAATTACCTTTTTTCTATTATCTGAGCTAGGAGCGTCCATTCTGTGTAATGGTTTCCTTTCAGCCATCTAAAAATAAATCATTGATAATGGTAAAAAAGTGAAACATCCATCAGTTTTCATGTCATGTTCCATCATTTGTGGTCCCTGAATTAGCTTAAATGGCACCAAGTGTTTATCTCAAGGCACTTAACTTATATCCTTGGACTGACTGAATTTTAATGAATGTCTACAGACATAAACATCAGGAAATTAGTGGTGAAGCCAAAGTTCGCAGCATTACTTTGGAGCTATTTTGGTCGCATGCCAAATTGAAAAGGAAAGCCAATAATTCGAAGGAGGCTTTAAGCTTGATTTGCAACTTGGTGGCGGTTAAAGGTGCCAGTACCACAAATTTGAGGAAAATAGGGCCATTAGGAAGTGTCCCCTCTCTTTGTTCCTCTCTTCCTCTTTATGAAAGTATGTTTTTAGAATGGCTTCCCATCCAATCTAAAAAGCATTTATAGCATCATTTATGTTTAGCTGTTATTGGTTTAATCTTTTCACACAAGTTTTGCTAAACAGCTCTACAAAATGAATCTCTTTTGAAGAATATTTAAGCATTGCAACCACAGCTCATAAAGAACCTTTAAGACTTGTTGAGCAGCATGGAGCGTTCCTTGTTATGATTTCTGATCTCGACTGGAGTACAAAGCATCGCATGGACGAGCTTCCACATTAATCATGCTCTGAGTTCCATATTAGATTATGTTTTTGTCTGGCGCTTCAGCATGAATTATTCTGTAACTGCTTGCGACTCATCTTAGCTGCCTCTGTCAGTGAGCTCCGGACAAACAGACACAACGGCCTGTCACAATAATTCAATTATACTTCGAGCGAGTAAGGACTTTTGTCGTCTCACTCAATTAAGCACAAAGGCCACTGCTGAGAAGGTGGATTTGATTGGACATATGCAGCAGTGTGATGCTGTTGTGGTTGTTCTTTAAATTACATTGTGCATTTATGGAATAGAAACCTTTTGTCAAAAATTTAATTTGCTGTCAGACGTCTTTGAATTTCCGTTGGTTCTTCATTCTAACGTTTGCTTCTTTGATGATTTGATGCTTATGGGATTTGAATGAAATTGACTTAACATGCACAAAACTTACATTACTGCAAATGATTTACTTTTGAATGAAATGTGTATAATCCACTCAAACGCAATCTCAAAGAAACATCACCAAGCTAGGCTTTTCCCTTCTGTTCGATCCACTTTTAAGATGCAAGTTAGATTGAACTTACATCTCAATACATAGATTGAAAAGAGAATAGAAATTTTTCTCTGAAAAAAAATAGATTCATTTGTGAGCCTCTACATTTGATATGTTGCCCTAATTAAGAATCCAAGCTGTAAGAGAGTATTGCATTTGCTAAAGAGCAATAATTTTGTGCTGTTCTGTTGTTATTTTTCCATTCACCTTTGGTTCTGCAGCCTCAACTGCATGTAATAAGATTTTATATAGATTTGTAACCCTACTTTATTGGATTAAAGATGCAACACTTGCTTTTTTATTGCAAGTCCAACATAAAAAAAAGGTGATTTAAGCAATACTGATGGGCTTGGTCGAGGTTCACAAAATTACATTCTTACAGAATATTTAACGGTTTAAGTTATTTGAAATGGTCATATCAGCATGTTGGCTTCAGACCTGAAGTGGCTGCAACATGCCCTAATAAAGACCTGCTCCAAAGGTGTGTCTATAAGGCACCACATATACACAATGGCTTTTAATGTTAAAACAACATCACACTAAAGTGGATCCCTGGTGTTTACACATGTTTAAAACCACAACCATTTTGAGATAGCTAAAAGCCATAAATATTTGAGACCATTTCTAAAAAATTTTATAGATGCATTTCTAAAAAATTCTTATAGATGCCTGTTTTTGGTAGATTAAACACCAAACATACCTTAATATACATTAATAAACTCAGTGGAAACCATCCTGGCATCACCAACAAAGCTAATATACAGGTTCCTTATTGCCATCCTTGGGGTTAAGTCTCAATCCATGGAAAATCTACGACTCAATCAATCCGCAAATACTGAACCTGTGTTGTGGAAAGATATGCTGGCATGAGTAAAAAATGCTCCAGCAATTCCTTTACGGTTTTGGAATTCTAGTAGCATCATAGCTTTGAGATACTCAAAGTGTTACATTTGTAAATTTGTTGGCAAAAATTGTAAAGGACAACCTACTAAGTAATCCCCAAAGATTCACAGACTGAGCTGATTTTGATTTGTGCCAACTGGGACTCTGTAGTTCTGTGGCCCAGTGAAGCATCTTCATTTATTATCCAGAAGTTGTGTTAGCCAAGGGTTTGAAATAAAAAGTTTAGAAAAAAGAGGATGAGAAAAATCCTATATTGAGTTTAAACATTATTGCAGAGCTGAGAATCACATGTTGCTATTGCAGTGTATAAACAGCACTTTAAGCAGGAAAGCTGGGATGCAATTCAAAACTAGGAAATTAATGGCTTTCTTTGTAATGAATCAAGAGATTTTTTTAGCAATTTTTGTTGGAAATTTAATCTTCCTATGAATGAAAGAAGTCTTTCTATAAAACACATTTATTAAAGTCACAGCATTTCTATTAAATGTTATGTTACATCCTGTAGGAGAAATTTATTAACTTGAACTCCACCAAAAGGTAGAATTGAAGAATAAACAGAAAAATGCCTGTATATAGATATTTGTAGTTACTGTAGCTTTTTTATTTTTTGACAGTTTACAGTTTTTTAAAACTAATTCATCAGCCAGTCCCTGCTGCTGAAGTTCAGATTTTCCTCTTTTCTCTGAATTAGTGTTCCATTTCTAGACTCCAATTCTTCTAAGCACAAGTGACTTTCCTTCATAAGCTGTGTGTAATTGGAGGGTTCCTTTACAATAACACCAGAATCACACGTTGAGATTCGTAGAAATCTCATGCTGCCAGCATTCTGCTCCATCACACTATGCAGTCACCTTCTGGTCCTGCTAATCTATTCTCTTGAATTTGACCCCAATTTTTGGTTTTGTTCTGCAGTGCTGTTTAGTCTTTCATCTCTGATCTGTTCACCTTTTCTAATCTGATGCACAAATAAAGCCAAATCCAAAACAACATTTTCTGATACAGATCTCTGCTGACTCCCCCTCTCGTCATGTCACTCTAGGTGTGGATGTGTGGCGGTCGGATGGAGGACATCCCCTGCTCCCGGGTGGGACATATCTACAGGAAATACGTCCCATATAAGGTTCCAGGAGGCGTCAGCCTGGCCAGGGTAAGATCCACATCATTTAATGACATGTTGATGTCAACAGATAAACAGAGAGCTTTGTTTAGTCAACATGTTTTCAATCTCCAGCTGTGTGTTTAGGCTTTGTTTATGTCGATATCATAATCCAATGTTTGACACAAGGTCCAGCAGTGAAATGTTTGTCTACAAATGTTGTCCTTTGAAAATTAAAAAAATTATAATTTTATTATTTTGTGCATTCTGCTTCTGCTTCGGTTAAAAAGCACTAATATAACCATATTTTTATTTCTTAAAAATGGATAAAAATGAAAAGTTAAACTCTAAAGAGGTTTAAAAGGTGTAGGAGGATGTAGGACTGATTTATTTTATATTTCCGGTGACAAAAACGTTTTGAGAATGGTGCCATTTTAACGTGTTACTGGCCAAAATTCTGCTACCCGTGGATTTTTAGTTAATAATGCTTCACATACTTTAAAATGGATTGATTACAAAAAGTAGAAAAATACTTTTTTATGTTCATCAATAATGTTTAATTGATTTATTGTTTACTGAGAGAAGCCAGGGCAGTTTGTTCATTTCTGATTTATACTAAACCTTGAAACATATTAGGAAATGTTTATTGGGAATGGGTATTTTGTGTCAGTGATATGCTTCACCTTTTAGCTCAAAAATGCATCAAACCTCTGTTTATAATCTGTAGCCTAATGTTTTCTAATAATTAGCTCACATGATGCTGACTGCAGTGTGTTGAGAAATGTTCATCAGGCCTGAATCAGAATATTCTTCCTTATGTATGACTCATTCAGACACTTTTGTGTGTTGTGCTCTGCTGAATGTATGACTGAACCTGTTGACCTGTGTTGCTGCTGTGTCTGTATGGAACAGCTGATCAAACAGAGCCGAACTCTGGAGCTGCAACGAGGTGTTTAAAGTTCATTCGTGTAGCAATTTGTGCACAAATGTTACTTGTCTGTAATAGCACAAGATAATTGATTTAAAGTACTTAATTATTTGTGTTATTAGCTCAAGTTTTCGTTTGCAAATAACAAAATAAACGGGAGTCAAAATGATCCTTGGCTAGAGAGAGATTTTCAAAATTTGGCTCAAAAGCAGTGAAAGCATTTTTTGTGTATTTAAAAACAAGTCGAGATTCAGAAAACTGTGCCTCAAAGATAGATTTATGGATAACAACTTCATTAAATAAAAGAACATGATGATTGAGTATTTTTAAAGGCTAAGGTTTCAAACCAGTTACTGACACGACTCTGCAGCAAGTCCAATTAATTAATAATAGTTAAGGAAAACACATCAAGATGGCATTACCTGTGTTAAGTCATTATCCAACATTGCAATATAGATGTATATCCATTCCAGAGACACTTCAGATTTTGTCATGCATAAAAAAAAAACATTTATATTGTCTTGATGGATCCTCACAAAGTGGAAACAGAAAAACATAATTTCTGTAAGTGAAGTGATGCCATTTGTTCCAGTCCAAGGAGGAAAAAGGTCATCCAGCCTGTTGTCAGTCCCAGTGCCAGGCTCTGTGAGGGTAAGGCTGATTTCCACTTCTGCAAGGGCAGCATTAAAGGAGAGAAGTTCAGCAGATATTTTAGAGGACACATCAAGGACACATCTGGCTCTTGCGTTTTCCATCAAGACAATGAAAAACCACATTCGGCATACTTTAGAATCATGCCGAATGTGGAGAACTGCTGGATTAGTCTGCCTTCAGTCTCTCAGCATATGAGAATTGATTTAGTATTCAAAAAATAAAAAAACTATTGATTTAATGATAAATAAAAAGCATATTCAAGAACAATGAGACACAACAGCATCTGAAACACTTGGTGACTAACAAGCATTGTGAAAAAAAGCAACAGTTATGAACTCTACCAGTCGCACTTAAAATGTTGTTACTGAATAGAAGATGAAACATATTCGAGATGCATAAACAACTTCACATCTTTCAAGTTTTCCTCTTAGATCATTTTAGAAAGTGTGTTTACACACTTTCTGTTTAGTTTTCACTTGGTTTGATGTATGTTCTGGTCATTTTAAAGACACATTCAGGTAATAATAGCATTACAAGAGAAAGAAAAAGTGTTTGAGAAAACCATGTTTTTTAGGGAGGAACCAATCAATAGGCCCAGATTTCCTTAATTTTGGGAGATCTTACTTGGCCGATATTTACATGTGAAGCTGATTTTATCTTCATCAGCAAAAGTCTAAAAGTCAATCACTGAATTCTTTGGCTCTGCGGTGAGAGACAGATCCACTTTCCAGGATTGTCTACGGTTTCTAGGTGTCACCTCACTGTTGCGAATTCAGCAACTTTCTTCCTACATTTCAAAGAAAATCAGTATCAACCAGAAACAGAATCAGTAGGTCAGGCTTTTCAGATCAGCCGGGAAACTGCAATCAGTGCACCGCTAATATTTGTGTCTTAAAATAAAATGTTTGGAGGTGTTTTTTTCTATAAAACTTTTTCAGTATTTCTTGGAGAGGAATCGTCTTTCTCCTGTAATTCTCTCATAACCTGCTTGCCAGGGAGAAGCAGGAAGTCCCTTCAGCAGGTGCTGTGGTTCTGAATAAAAAGACAACTTCCTTGGCAGTCTGGGTCTTTCGTGGATCAGAGGATCCCAGGACTCTTTGAATGCACTCAGCCTGCTGGGAAAACCAGCCGCTGCACTCAAATTCACCTGAAGAAGCTCGGAGCTTTAGTTTCACTGCAGTCAATGAGCCGAGCTACGGGATTTTTTGTGTGGCTGCAAGCGTTTTTCCAAAACATCTGTGCCTCTGAAGGCTGAAGAAGATGCGATTCTTCCTCCCTGGGAGCCACGCTGAAACCAGATTATTCTTACTTTCATCATTCGTAGCTCTAAGGTTCCAGCGTGTTCTCCCAGACCTGTAAACACACATCAGGAGCCGCTCATCTAAATAAGCTTTTACACCCACAAGGCTTCAAATGGTGGGATTTCCGATTGTGCAAGTGATTTATTCTCACCTGAGCATTTACAGCTCACTTAAAAAATGTGTCAGCAACAGCTGTAGTTGTTCGGTTTGTTTGAAACTAATTTTACAGCTGAAAGGTTAATCGATTAATTGAACTAATTCTCAGCTAACTTGGAAATTAATTATGCAGACTCATTTTCTGAAAGAACAACCTATTCTATAATTTAGCCAAAACTGTACAAAAAAAAATACATTTGCAGTTCAGAAAAATTATTTTTCTGTAATTCTACTCAGGTGGCAGTCTGAGCTTAACCTTGTTCAAATTCTATAATAAATAAATAATTAAAATAATCTCCGGGGACTTCCGCTTCCGGCATGCCTGAGTAAAGACGCCTACGGACTGCGCTCTGACCGAAATAAGTCTTAATCTGCCTATTATAAGAATATAAATCCACCTATATATCCAGAAGACATTAACACAATGACTTCGTCACAAAAGACTACAAGAAGAGAACAGAAGATGGGGAAAAGCGATGATACGAAGACGACACAAAAGCAGCTAACATTAGATGCTAGCTTAACCCAGAATGACACGGGGAGTGAGCTGCTAATGCTAACAGAGCTCCGCAAATTCCGAGAAGAGTCTGGAGCTGCGCAACGAGATATTTTAGAGTCTCAATCCCGGATGGAGGCGTCAATTGGAGAAATAAAAAAGAGAATCGACACACTGGAGGAGCGTCTGAACACAGCGGAAGAGAGAGTGAGTCAAACAGAAGACCGAGGTATACAACAGGAGAGGGCGCTAGCTTTCTTACTGAAGAAAGACGTCCGATTAACTGCTAAGTTGGATGATCTAGAGAACAGGATGCGCAGGAACAATATAAGAATATATGGGATAAAGGAAGATTCAGAAGGAAGAGAGATGATCCCGTTCATTAAAGATTTTCTAAAATCAGCACTGAAGCTGCCTGAAGACACAGATATTTGCATCGAGAGAGCTCACAGAGCCACAACCCCGAAGCCGAAACCGACGTCACCACCGAGATCCATAATAGTTCGCTTTTTGGATTTCAACGTTAAACAGATGATACTACAGCGTGCGTGGAAACAGCGAGACGTAGAATTTCGGGGGAACAAAGCGTACTTTGATCAGGACTACTCCACCGAAGTGCAGAGAAAAAGAAAACAAGTGCGTGACGTGATTAAAAAACTGAAGGAGCGCAACATCAAGGCACAATCACCATACCCGGCCCAACTCAGATTGTTTCTGGATAAGGGTGTCAAGACCTTCCCCTCTTTATTGGAGGCCCAATCCACTCTGAAGGACCTCGGGATCCCGGTGGAGGTGGATGAGCGAGAAGTCCTGGAGAGAGAGTTACTACGCAACCATTGGCAGACCCAGGGGAGACGTGAAAGGGCCGATCCGAGACAGGACACCACGGACGTCAGGGCCATATTGAACTTAGTGGATCAGCACAAGCAGGGATGAGACGGTAATGCTCACATGGCTCTGCCCCAATTTAACAGATATTTTAATCAAAGGTGGATCACTTAGGAACACAAATAAGGACATGCAGGCATAAAATACACAAATATCTCTAGACTGTCAGTTGGCGTTTTCTTTTTCTTTTCTTCTTCTTTTAACTGGGCATTTATCGTAGCAGAATAGGAAGCTATGTGGACTGTTGCTTACACACTATGTGTACTCCGCCCAGGGAGACCACTATCCCTGTCCATCTCACACCAGGAATGTGCTGCCTGGGTCGTTCACGAGGGCAGCACATGGAACAATTGGAAGTTCTATGAAGATGAAGATCTGACTACTTGTTCGTTCTGTTCATTGTTTCTCGGCGAGCTGATTTTGATTGTTGGATATATTCGCACAGATATCAATATATTACTGAAGGGATGTAAAAAATTGTTTTTTGTTTTCACATAGTTATGACGACTTTGAAAATTGTGACTTACAATATTAATGGAATAAATCACGCTATTAAAAGGAAAAAAATCCTAACGCAATTAAAAAGGTTGAATTGCACAATTGGGCTTTTGCAAGAAACCCATTTGAATGAGATGGAACATGCTAAATTAAAGAGAGAGTGGGTGGGACAGGTATTTAGTGCATCCTATGGAAACCATAAAAAAAGGGGAGTTGCAATACTATGTCATAATTCTTTATGCTTTGTAGCAGAAAACGTACTCAGGGACAAAGATGGCCGCTGGATAATGGTTGTTGGTTCGGTTGGAGGAACCACTCTAACAATTATGAATATTTACGCCCCAAATGAGGATAATCCAGGTTTTTTTAAAGAACTAGCCCAAATTTTAGCGGGACATTCAAAAGGAATGATTATCTTAGGTGGAGACTTTAATTGTGTCTTGAATCATTACATGGACAAATTTCCATTAGAACAAAAATATCAATCATCAAAGACGAAGGCACTGAAGAATTTATTAGAGGAGCTGGGGCTAGTTGATATATGGCGTGCAAAACATCCGAAAGCCAGAGATTATACTCACTTCTCAAAGGTTCATAAAAGCCATTCTAGAATAGATTTCTTTTGCGTCCCCAAACAGGCAGTCCACAGAGTAGTGGACTGTCGTATTGAGCCTCAAACTATTTCAGACCATGGACCGGTGATAATGTCTTTAAATGTCGGTCTGGAGAGACCTCTAAAGTTATGGAGATTGAACGTATCACTTTTAAATAATCCAGAGACAATCCAATATATAAAAGACGAACTTAATTTCTTTTTAGATACTAATGATAGAGACGAGACTACCCCCTCTATTCTATGGGACACAGCCAAAGCATTCTTAAGGGGTAAAATTATTTCATTTTCTTCAAAAATTAAAAAGGAACGTGAGAAAAAACAAGAAAATTTACAAGAACAAATTAAGAACCTTGAAACTGAACATAAAAGAACAAACGAAGAAAATGTATTACAAGAACTAAGAAAATGTAAACAGGATTTGAATGAGTTACTAACTTACAAAGCAGAGGGCGCCTTACGTTTCGCCAATCAAAAATACTATGAACAGGGAAACAGAGCAAGTAGACTGTTAGCATTCCAACTAAGGAAATTGCAGGCAAGTCGAACCGTCCAAAAAATTACTTGCCCAGTTTTCAAAAAACTAGAATCTCAACCCAAAGAAATTGCAAATGCATTTTCAAAATACTATAGACAATTATATAATTCGGAGACCACTCCCAACAAAGTAGATAAAATTAAGCAATTTTTGCAACGGATTAATCTTAACAGACTTAATGATGAGGAGGCTAAGTCATTGGTGGGGACAATTACCGAAGAAGAAATAAAATCTGTTATAGGAAAGCTTAAGAATAATAAATCACCTGGAGCAGATGGATTTCCAGGTGAGTTTTATAAATGTTTCAAAGCTGAGCTCACTCCAATCCTATACAGAGTGTTTAATTATGCCTTAGATTCCAAAGATCCTCCTCAAACATGGGCAGAAGCAATTGTCTCGGTCATACACAAAGAAGGTAAGGACCCCACACAATGTCCCTCTTATAGACCAATAAGTCTGCTGTGCAATGACGTTAAGATTTTAAGTACCATTTTGGCCAAAAGACTGCAAAAGGTTATTAACAAACTAATTAATCCTGATCAGACGAGTTTTATACCCAATAGACTCGGAATAAATAATATCAGACGTACCCTAAATATAATTTCAATTGGCCAACAAAACCCTTACACATCAATGCTTCTCGGCCTGGATGCCGAGAAGGCTTTCGATCGGGTGGACTGGACCTTCTTGAAGCAGGTCTTATTGAAAATGGGCTTTAATGAAAATTTTATTAGCTGGTTTGAAGTGCTGTACTCCAGCCCAATTTCTAGAGTACGTGTTAATGGTTATATGTCGCAAAGTTTCCCCTTAAAAAGAGGAACTCGTCAGGGCTGTTGCCTTTCACCAATCTTGTTTGCTATTAGTATAGAACCTTTAGCAGAATTAATCAGGACAGACCCATCAATTCTAGGTATACCAGACAAAACTAGGACTCACAAACTATCATTATATGCGGATGATATCATAATGTATATTAGAGACCCAATAATTTCCATACCAAATATTTTAAAATGTTTGAAGGACTTTAGTGTAGTCTCAGGATTCAAAGTAAACGAATCAAAATCAGAGGCCATGATGCTAAACGGCACTTGGCCCTCAGAACTATCCAAATTAGTGAAATTCAACTGGTCACCCAATGGGTTTCGATATTTGGGAGTCAATATCACCACCGATGTTTCCAATTTATACAAAGCAAATTATGGGAAATTGCTGGATCAAATCCAGAAGGACTTAGAAAGATGGGATATTCTACCTCTTTCCTTTTTTGGAAGGATTGAAACAATCAAAATGAACATTCTCCCCAGATTGTTGTATCTGTTTTTATCCCTTCCTATTTGGATTCCAACAACAAAATTGAAAAAAATGCAAAAAATGATTTCTACATTTATTTGGCAGAAAAGAAAGGCCAGAATAAAATTCACACAATTGACCAGTGGTAAGCCTAATGGAGGTCTTAATGTGCCAAATCTAAAATTATATTATTGGGCAGCACAATTACATGCAAGTGTAGAGTGGCTAATGCAGAATAAAGAAACAACATGGTTGACACTGGAACAAAGCGCATGCCCTGCATTTTCATTACAGACCTTTGCATTTTGCTCTACTGAAGTCTGGAACAGGTACAAAATTACAAATACATGGATGAAAAAACACACATAAGACTTTAAACATAATTAGAAAAAATATGAAAGCTCCTCAATCTATATCTAGAGCTTTAAAAATCCGGGATATAATAGACTTTATACCAGGGCAACAAGATCCAGGTTTTCATATCTGGCAAAACAAGAATTTAATTTTCATTGATGACTTATTTGAAGGGGAGATTCTGAAATCATTTAATCAGATTAAGGAGAAGTATGGGTTGATTACATCTGATTTTTATAGATATTTACAGTTGAGAAGTTACCTGATGTCCCATACTGAATGGTCTCTTCTTAAATCACGACCTACTGATTTAGAACTATTCTTTATAAAGATCACCAAACAAAAGAAATCAGATCACACTGTGTCAAATCTATACAAATGTTTACAGTCATGTCTGTCGATGGGACCTTCTGGGATAAAGGAAAGGTGGGAACTAGAAATGAATGTTGTGATTGAAGATGCAGAGTGGGAACGAGTGTGCATAGAAGCACATAAACTGACTAACAGTCCAACATGGAAAGAATTTTATTGGAAAATAATCGTTAGATATTTCAAAACGCCATATATTATTTCAAAATTTGATCAAACTAAATCAAAGTTGTGTTGGAGACAATGTGGACTAGTTGGAGATCACACCCATGTCTTTTGGGATTGTCCAAAAATTAAAAAGTTTTGGGAGGGAATTAGAGAGGAAATTTCAAACATTTTGCACACTTATATTGATTGGAACCCCCTGGTCTTTGTCCTGGGAGTACCCCCAAGCAATTTATGTAAAGAGAAGCAGTCCTTGTTTGGTGTCCTTATACTCGTAGCCAAAAAAATGATAACAGTATGTTGGTATAGACCTTTACTCCCTACTGTAAATCAATGGAAAGAGAGACTAGTGAACGTTTATACAATGGAGAAAATAACAGCAAAACTAAATATGTCCACTGATTTATTTAAGAAAAGATGGAACCCTTTGATAGTATATTTGCAATTAACATTGTAGTAAGTAAGATAAATGTAAACACATAGATATACTCTGTTAAGATGCAGGCAAAAATTACCTGAAGAAGTTTCCTCATGTTTGTATTTCATCTGTAGCCTGCTTAATTTTCCATAGAATGGTGGAGGAAAAAAAAAAAATAATAATAATAATAATATCCCTTGGAACTTCAGCTCGCCGAATCGTTTGGATGTTATTGTTCAACTGAGTTGTTTGATTGTAATGTTTTGTTTTTGTTTTTTTGTTTTTTTTCTGACTAAATGTGATAATCATTGCATCTAAATGCAGGACTAACTGAAGTAAATAAAGTCTTTGTTCAAAAAAAATAAAATAATCTCCAATTAAGCATATTTTACTATACAATTAGTAATCGATTAAATAAAAAATAATAATCAACAGCTTTTTTATTGTTTTACTTCACCAGGTATTGGACCATAAATTAAAAGACCCTCTCCTGTGCAAATGTTAAACAAAGCAACCAACAGATTCACTGTTTTAAATTTGACTGTGATCTTTATAACCTTTCTTTTCCTCCCTAAAGATGATCAGGTCCAGAGCATGATGCAGCCCCTGTTGTGGGTTACAATAGAAATTATGTCTTCAGGGTGACGTACAGCATTTATCTCCGCATACACTTTTAAAGGATTCAGTGATTTCAGTACGGAATTTCTAGAAAGAAAGAAATTCCATCCAGAGATTTTTGCAAACTTTGATAATGAATTATAGAAAATTTTATTCCTGACTTAAACTCTTTTGGGTTCCAAGACATGATTCATTTGGGCTCAAATACTTATTTCACTGAATGACAAATTAGTTTAATATCTAATTTATGTATATTTTGGAGCAGTTGCTGCATACTGGTATAGATAAAAAACTGAAAAATTTCTTTAGCTGTAGTTCTTACTTTACAAACGTTTCAGAATGAACTTTTCCACATTGGAAGAAGCGTGGAAGTTTTCATTGTATTTATGTAGTTTTGCTAGTAATTTTGATACATCTGCCTGCAGGTGCCTGGTGTCTTATGGAGAACTAATCCCTTTAGGGGATTTTAAAAGTTTTGTTTCATGCAAAAAAAATCTGAAACATAAATGGTACTACAAAAATATAAACATTTGTTTTATTGACCACAAATGATTTCCTTGTTGAATTTGACCCTACAAGAACAATAATCTGACCGATATCAAGATCCCCAGAATAAAATTAGACTTTTTTTAATTCCAGAACCTGAAGCGTGTAGCAGAGGTGTGGATGGATGAGTACGCCGAGTTCATCTACCAGCGCCGGCCCGAGTACCGCCACCTATCGGCTGGAGACGTTACGACACAAAAGGAGCTGCGCAACAAACTCAACTGCAAAAACTTTAAGTGGTTCATGAATGAGGTGGCCTGGGATCTGCCTAAACACTACCCGCCAGTGGAGCCCCCTGCTGGCGCATGGGGAGAGGTACAGTTTATCCCACTCATGGATTTGTTGACTAAAGATGGAGAAATCTACAATATATCAAAAGCTAGTTTGCCTGACTTACCAGAATGTTATGCTTCCTTACCAGAGAGATGTATTTATCATTCTGTTCACTGCTTCTAACACCACTAATAATCTAATACTGAGTACATGTGATTGGGCATTTTGAACTGTTGCAGATTAAAATCTTGCTTGTGACACTGCAGGTCCGTAACGTGGCCAGTGGACTGTGCATGGAGAGCAAACACTTTGTGTCCGGAAGTCCAATACGCCTGGAGAACTGTGTGAAGGGCCGAGTTGATGTTAGCTGGAGTCATGGACAGGTACGAATTAGCTGACATATTTTACTGGTTTAGATTTTGATGTGTTTATATGGCTTATTGAATCATTTAAGAATTACTAAACAGTTCTATTTGCAAATCTGTCCAATGTAGTCAGCCTAACCAATGTTTCCAATCATTTTACCTTGTTATCTGTGTTAAGATGGATGGTAGTGAATTTTACCTCCCGCACCCAATTCTAGCTATTCTTATCTCGTTAGAGTGTGGGATTGACCAGTTTGTAGACTCTTGTTTCTTC
The DNA here is from genome assembly GCA_911649635.1 of Poeciliopsis gracilis. Taxonomy (NCBI): domain Eukaryota; kingdom Metazoa; phylum Chordata; class Actinopteri; order Cyprinodontiformes; family Poeciliidae; genus Poeciliopsis; species Poeciliopsis gracilis. Next base: position 164,577 of record CAJVRI010000486.1, read on the forward strand.
ACCTTTTCTTTTGTCCAGACTCTAAAATCTGGCCAAATATTTATATTTCCTTGATTGTTGGCTTCAGCGCTTTCAGTCCTGAATCCTGAAGGACACTTTTAAACATCCACGTATTTTTATATTTACAACTACCTGCTTGAGAACGTTTGCGATTCTAATACAGGACTTAAAAAGGTATGGGAATCAGAATTAAACAAAAAGTTCACAGAGGAGCAGTGGGGCATAATAGTCAAACAGATCATGAAGCCCATGAGAGATGCGCGCTCCAAATTGATACAATTCAAAATTCTGAATCGCTTATATTGGACACCTGTTAAATTATTTAGAGCTAAGATAAGTAACTCAGATATTTGCTGGCGATGTAAACAAAGTCGGGGAAATTTACTACACATGTTCCTCATGTGCCCCAACCTAACTACTTACTGGCAGGAGGTTATGGATAAAATTAACAGCACCCTAAAGTCAAAGTTAATCCTGACACCGACATTGGGACTTCTTAATTTCCTAGACTACAAAGCCCAAATTGAAAGGAGAAAATTGCAATGGTTAAAAATAGCCCTCACCACGGCAAGGCGAATTATATTAAGACATTGGAAAGGCCAAAATACCCCTACCTATACAGAATGGTATGCGGCACTCGTAGAGACTGCCTCTTACGAAAGACTCATCCACAAAATAAATGACCAATTTGAAGTATATCAGAATATGTGGGAACCGTTCTTAAAACCAGAGAGGAAAGGCCCAAACAGCACTGGTTCAAAATAAAGACACTGTGTGTGTGAACCCTTTATTTATATTTAAGTTTATTTTTATTTATTTAATGTCTTGTGTGGGTTCCTTCTGTTGGCTGAGAGGGGGGGAACAGGGGAAGATTGGGAGGGGTTCAGGGGAGAAAATGTTAAAACCAAGTCCTACTATGTATAAATAACCAATGCTATATACTTTAAAGTACTGATATTGTTAATGTTGTCTTTATTGTAAATTTCACTGTTGAAGGACTCAATAAACATTGAAAAAAAAAAAAAAAAACATCCACGTATTTTTGATGGTGGAACTTTTCTCACCCCTGACACAATAAGACACTGGTATAAATTAGATCTGCATTTATCGGATATGATTCCTGCAAATGTGTAGATATACATTTCTGTACAACTGTACAACCTTTACAACTTTCAGTTTTTTGATTAGACCAGGTAATATCAGCTGGACTCTCACAGCTTGTCCTGTGAAAAAATTGAGAGAAAGTTTTTAGTTGTCAAAAAAAAAAAAAAAACATTATGCGAAGCGATACTTTTTCAAAAAAATAAAACTCTATCTGATCATTCATTCCATATAACAATTTCATTAGAATGGGAGGTTTTGACCATATCTGTATTTATACCTCACTGGTATAGTATTGTAGAATACTATACCACTGTTTATTTTTTTAATCAGGATAAAATTAAACAAATTACACAACAAATATAATATATATATATATATATATATATATATATATATATATATATATATATATATATATATATATATATATTATTAAATTGAAATATATATTTAATTTATTGATCATGTATATACATGATCAATAAATGTATATACATTTATATACCCTACTGTCAGTGAATCACTGATAATTACTAAATATCTCATTTTGGGTCTTTATCAGTGAATTTTATATGGTAGCTCTAGTTTATTTTTTGTTATAATAACAAAAAAATTAGTCTACTTCTTATTGGTCAGCATTTATATTAGTCTCCTTGATCATTTCTGTCTAATAGTGATTAAGTATATTTAAGTCATTTCAAGCTGCCTCTGCTCTCTCACTCCATTTGCTGCAGGTAATTAATTTTCTTATCTCTGCAATGTTCAGCTCCCTGTGACTGCTCCTCAACAGCTTTAGACTTTCTTATCATTGTAGTTCAATTAGTTAATTGGTGTCTGACCAAACATTCATTTGGGTAAAGACAGAGAACATCTGTATCAGATGTCTTTATATATGCAGCTGTTATACTATTGTGACCTTCATCCTCCCCATAAAGTGATTTTTAATAGGAGATCTTCTTTGTTTGCTGAGTTGAAATAATCAGGATTCCTGATTGCACTACAAATTCTCATATTTTTCTGATGGCCAGTCACTTCAAAAATTTACCTTTTTATATCTCACATAATGAACAAATCTGCTGGTACGTATTTTAAGTTGTACACATAGATCTATAATTCTTTCAGCTTTATTTATATCATGGTGTTATTGAGTTGTATTAATTTGACCAGATCCCTTAATATTCTTATAATAAACCTTACTGTCACTCTCACCTAAAATGTTTTTTTTTTTTATTTCAAAGTAGCATTACAGAAGTCTGAAGGTTTATCCTCATAGATTGTTGTCATTGTTGTCTCTTTGTTAATCATCATCCTTGGCTAAACACACATGAATGCCACATACAGGCAAAGACTTCATTACCATCCCATGTCTCAGAAGGCTTGTGTTTGTACTTACGTGTCACACCAAGGATCTTTAAACATAATACAACCTTAATGGATTGAATGTCCCCTTCTGTTTCCTGAACGACTTCATGGCTTCGACAGTTTAATTGCTTTTGTCCAAAGATGTATTGCAGTTTAATTTGTGACATGGTTGCAAGTCGTTTTTGGCACTAAAGAGAAATGGATTTGCTGCAAATCACAGGAGGTTCTTCAGTGGACGCTCTTGTCAGATCTTTTTTGGTTCACTACAAAAGAAGCGAGGAAACGGTCAGAGAGCTGGAATGGCTGAACCATTAGTAAAAACACACAGTAAAGCAATACTTTCTGGTGTGATTGGAGACTCTGTTATTGAACTTTACTTTCCGACTTTTACAGATTCCCACTGATTTGTCTCTTTTGATCCAACATGAAGTCTGTGTTCCCTGCAGGTGTTCACATTTGGCTGGAGGGAAGACATCCGGGTGGGTGACCCCATGCACACCAAAAAGGTCTGCTTCGATGCCATTTCCCACCACAGTCCAGTCACGCTGTACGACTGCCATGGCATGAAGGGGAACCAGTTGTGGCGCTATAGGAAGGTACTCTACTGTCTTTCTTGAGCTGGAAATGAATGAAAAAAAAAAAAGTTACACAAAAGTGTTTCACTGTAAAGATGGTTTGTAGTATGTTTTGTTGCAACCTGAAGTGTGAAATAAATTTCAGTGGAGTTTGAAAATAAAATATGTGTGTAAGTTAATGTCTGATTGAATGATGTGTTGATTTTTTTTTTTTTTTCTTTTGGGGGAGATTTTATTGTAATATATCGGGGGCCCAGAAAATCTTTGGTTAGTGCATCAATGTCTAATAAAAATGATTTGCTCCTTTAACAGGTTCAAAAATCAGATACACCACAGAGTTCATTCTATCCAGTAGTTACTTATTAAAGCTTATTATTGTGCAAAATTCATAATCTACACATTTTTGTATTTCCATTTGGAAATTTGCTTCTGAAACCATTCCAAGCTCCTAATCAAAACAGCCCGCTCTTTTTTGGCAGTAAGTTAGTGCTTTCTGGTGTCTGTAAAATGAGTTTCTAAAATTTCCAGAATGTATCATCACAAATCAGCAGCCACTGCCTCTCGCCTAGCAACCCCAGCTGAGTCCATCTTGTCACCGAGCAACGTCAGTGGTGACCTTCTATTCACCTAGCAACCCAAGCAAAGCTCTAGCTCATTTGGTCAGCAGGTTTCACAAAACACTTGCTGAAAAATGCAAGTGTTTTGTTGTTCACTTTCCAGCCAGAATCTTGAATCTACTTGCTGCATTCTTGTTGGTTGTGCAGGAGGCCCCACTTCTGCTTTTCAAAGATGTATAGTTGTATCTGTTTGTAGCAATTTTCACAGGTGAGTGTAGATGTTGAGTCAGGGGCGTGGCAAAACATCCTCAAACAGCTCATTCTGAACTGACCAGATTAAAATTTTATTAACTAAGAATGATTTTGTGCAAAAAATGTAATGAACATGTTTCTTATAGTCATATAATAGTCATACCAGAAAACTGCAAGCAACAGTAGCTTCTCTCATCTCGATACTGATCTTTTTAAATCTCATCTAAAAACACATCTATATGCTACAGACGGGTCATTTTTACATTGTGCTGATATGTCAGACTGTAGAATTGAAGAACATTTTAAATGGCCATTATAGATCTGAGAACTGGACTCCAGTTTTAAACCCATCAGTTGTTTCCATCCTTCCTTTCTCTGACCTGTCTGTCTTCTCGTTTTCCAGGACAAAAGCCTCTATCACCCCGTCAGCAACAGCTGTGTGGACAGCAACGCCAACGAGCGGCGGGTCTTCATGAACACGTGTGACTCCTCGTCCCCCAGCCAACAGTGGCTGTTTGAGAGAACCAACAGCACAGTTCTGGAGAATTTCAACCGCGGTACAAACTGAGTCTGTGCAGCTCACAGTCTCTGGACCCGTGCAGCCTTGGAATCGACCGTGAACTGGAGCGTTCCCTGTTGTCCTGGAGGTTGGGGGTGGAAGGGTGTTATTTTTTTTTGCAAAGGTGCCAGAAGTAAATCAAGATGGGATATTGTAAAGAAGAGTTAAAGGAGAGCCTGAAATTTATTCTGATTAATGGTGTAAAAGTGACTTGGGGTGTTGTGCTTTGGCAGCGGGTCTGTCTCACTTCCTGTTTTGTCTTTTGAGTTATTACCCGAAATTCCTCATCAGTCCCTCTCCCTTTTATCCCTTATTCCTTGTTTCGTCTTCCCTACTGGTCCTCACGATGTGCCTCTGCCCTTCCGTCCGTCTCAATCTCCCTGCTTGACTGTACCTTTACCCACCCTTTCCATTCTCTCCCTTTTTAAATCCCCTTATGTCTCTCCGGCTCTGACAACCTCCCTGGGGGGCTTCTGGGAGGGGAGGGAGGTGGCTTCGCGCTGAGCCAAAGTCATCCTGACACCTGGTGAAGCCAGGCAGAACCACTCCGAGAATCAGCCAGCAAATGGGTTCTCCTCTACGTCTGCAATCAGAGACGCCATGAGCAGAACTGACAGAGAGACCGAGGGGACGAGACTGCCACCTTCTGCACACTCAGCTCATTCTCTGCCCTCCCAACGTTTACTCATGAGTCACTCTCAGATTTGTCTCTGTGCAACGTTGGCCTTCTATTTTCTTCAAACACTGCAGTCTGATGTTGGGATCTGTCCTCCTTGGTACTGAAGAACGTTGCACATTTGTTCTTTTTTCTGCCTCTCGCTGAGTTCAAACCCAACGTTGAAACTTGGGATGTATTCCCCATGCTCCGACGTCTCCCCCACATGTAAACGTTTCTAAGCTGTCCTCTGCTGCTTCCCAGTTCAGTCACTGGAACAACCTCGTCACAGACGGCCAAGCGGCGGGTCTTGTTCTCTGGCTGTGTGATGGGCAGGCCCGCCGATTCATGGCAGGCCGGGGCCCGATTGGCCGCCTGCCAAGCTGATTCATCACTATGGCTGAATTATTCCGGATGGCCTCACCGAGCTAGCGCTGGGATTCAGATAAACTTGAATGGAAATCTTAGTGCCTTTCGTTGGAGTCCAGAAGGTTTTGTGTTCACAGCGACAGAGAGCGTTTCAGGCAGTCACAGTGGAGCTTTGGTGACTTTAAAGTGAAGCTAAAATGACCTGCAGTGTAGTGAAGGCAGCGCTGTTTATTCAAGCTTTCGAAGTTAGTGCGCTCCGAAAGCACAAGCCGAGAGAGGCTGTTTTTCCTACCATAGTTTCTCCTGCCTTCAAAGGTTAACTGCAGCCTTTCTTAGATCTTAATCATGGCAAGTTGCTGTGTTTCTGTTTCTTTTTTCTCCTGTGTTCAATCCACAGTACTTTAATGGTAAAGAGAAAGACCTGGTGGTGGTTATTAACTTGTCTAATGTCAGATGTTTTTGTCTATTAATTTATTTTTCTTTATTTTCTGAGATTCACCTTGATTCTTTTCTTTGTTCTCGATAAAGTTTCTGTTTTCCTTTTGGGTTTTTCTGGGATGCTCAAGATCCTGTAAATTAGATGGAAAAATAATTCATGATTTTGCTTCATAAAGTGCTTTATGTACAAACTAGAGATGCAAGCTGGTCAGAATAAATTTTTTTTTTTTTTTTTTTTTGCTGGATCTGTTCTGATCAGTGAGACTGAAAAATACATTTTTAGTCCTGATTCTCCTTCAAAGTGAATTAAAAATAAAAACTCGCAATTTTTAATATGTGAACACATCAACCAATCTGAAAAAAGGCTTTTACAGATTAATATGAGAAAAAAGTTCTTTATGCAGGAAAATCATTCTGCACTATTTCATACTTTTATGGAGTGTTGTGAAGCAAACACTCAAGAAAAGGCTTTTAATTCCTCTAAAAGACCCGTTGTGCTTTACCAGCATTTTACGGAGCAAATGTTCAAACCTTCCTCATTATGCCTTTATCTGTTCTAGGCTGAAGGAAATGGCTCACTTTCATATCATTTACAATTTGTCATCCTTTATTTGCTCATTTACTGTGTTTTTGCAGTTCACTGATATTATTAAACAACAATAAATTTTAACTGAAATCCAACAAACGTAACCATGCTAGCAATGAAGTCTTTGTTCGCTATGTAGCTTATTGCTAGCATTTATTTTAAATAATAACACTTTAAAATAATTAGAATTAGAGCTTCTGCAAGTTACTACATGCTTAGCACTTCTTTAATACAACTCCAAATTATGCAAGTGATATTTTCTTAAATGATCAATGCAAATGATGGTGAGTACAATTTTCAAGTCATGAACTATTATAGTATAAATCAAAATTTACTGAACAAAGCTCCCTATGAGAACAGTATTTTTTTTTAAATAAAAAACTCAAAATACACTGCTCCAAATTATTATGCACAGTAGATTTTCTAAACATTTTATGGATTATAAAGAACTGCAAACGCTCATTATTTGAATGTGCAGCATTAAGTGGTCACATGTACTAAAATCAAAAGACATTTCAATCAAAAATATTTTAACAGATGGTTGCATGTTAACATAGGACCTTCTTTGATATCACCTGCACAATAATTGCATCCATTGAACTTGTTAGTTTGTAGAAAGTTTCTCCTTGAATTTCTTTGCAGGATGTCAGAAAACCTTCCCAAAGCTGCTGTTTTGATATGAACTGCATCCCACCCTCAGATCTTCTGCTTGAGAAAACTCCAAAGGTTCTCAATAGTGTTGAGATCAGAGGAGGATGGTGACCACACCATGAGTTTCTCCCCTTTTATGCCCATAGCAGCCAATGACACAGTTACAATTACTATTACCACAATTACCTTGCAGCGTGAGATAGTGCATTGTCATGCATGAAGATGATTTTGCTGCTTTTTGAACCATGAAAGAAAGTGATCAGTCAGAAAGTCCATATACTTTGCTGAGGTCATTTTTGCACCTTCAGGGACTCTAAAGAGGCCTCTCTCTCTCTCTCTCCCCATGATTTTGGCCCAAAGCATGACTCCACCACCTCCTTGCTTGATGTCACAACCGTGTTGGGACATAGTGGCCATCCACCATCAATCCACTACAGAGTCCATCTGGACCATCCAGGGTTGCACAGCAGTCAAAAGTCTGTTGAAAATTAATCTTCATGTACGGTGGGACCACTGCGACCGTTTCTGCTTGTGAGTTCTGGGGCCCAATAGTCGGTTGATGCACCACAAGCCTCTCGAGGTTCCTCCACCTTGAGGTTCCAGAGGCACCAACAGCTTCAAATAACTGTTTGCTACTTTAAAGAGCTTTTTAACAGCTGTTCCCTTAATATGATGAATTTGTCTAACAGAAACCTTCCTCATTATGCCTTTATCTGCACAACCCATCTTTGTTCTGAATCTCTTCACAGTACGATGATAATGTTTCAGTTTTAGTTAAATATGTAATGTTTTCATACCTTGTCATACGGACTACACTATCTTATGATTTTCATCAGCAGAGAGATTCTTTCTCTTTCCCATATTGCTTGAAACCTGTGGCTTGCTCAATAATGTGAAACATCCTTCTTAAGTAGATTTCCTTTAATTGAGCTAAATTCATCAACCAGCTCTCTGAAATTAATTCTCATGATTCAAAGAGACCTGACACACAATACCATCTATGAATTTAATAGCACAACAAAAAGATTTACCTTTATGACACATTATATCCAATTTACATAATAATTTGGAACATGGTATAAAACATATTCTTTACACCTTGATGCATCATTATTCATGAGGTTAAAAAGTAGTCACCCATTGGCTGACACCTTAGTACTAACTTAGTGTCTTAATTGTAATCATATTAATATATTTTAAAGAATCCACAGTAGGCAAAAATGTAAGTTTTAGAGACGATCGTTAGACGAGTTTTATAGCCATATGCGAGAAAACTGAATTCTAATTCAAAAGTTTACATACATTTGGTCAGTATCAAACCACTGTCTTTTAAAATGTATGACCTGTGTCAATTTCTTCCGAAAAAAAATATAATTTCTAAAAAAAATGTCCTCACCAAGTTTTCTAGCATTTACGAAATAGAAATAATTCTGGCAATTCTAACTAAGCTAATAGAGTAAAAATTTGGTTATATTTAACTTCAGGAGAGAGAGAAAAATGCTTGAGTATTCTTATATTCTAGTTACAAATGTTTCAGGAACTTTATGATTTACTTCATTTAAAGTAAATCAACCACTGGAAGTGAAATCAGAAGTTTCCTCTGACCTTCCAGCAACATGTCTGGACATATACATGCATCATCAGATGTTTAGGGTCCAATGTGATTCACTGAGTCACTGCAGCAGCTCGGTTACCGACTCATAACCCAGTGGGACCAAATTCCTGCAGGCGTCTGACCTTTTCACAGCCTGTTGCCACATGACTCTGTCCTGTTCTCTGACTCACGATCACTTGGACAGATCAGGACAGAGGTGAATGATTGGTCGAGTGGAGGATAGTCGAGGCAAAATATTTCAGTTGAAAAGGAAAAAGTGTAGGTACTAAACTAGAGTATTATTGATTTACTGAAAAGCAGTCAGTATAGTGATAATCACTGGCAGCTGTTGGTTTGGTGTCCGACAATATGAAACTGACAAATCGGTGCAAATAGTTCAGCTGTCTGACATACTCAGCAAAGGAGCCTTGATTAGTCTTTTTAGTCTTTTTAGTTTTTTACTTTTTCAATTAAAACTTTCAGAGGATCAGAATCAAACTGTAAGTTTAGTATAAAAATCTCAGACTCACTTTGAAGTTTTAAGGGCTGAAAAACAGAGACAGACTCTTCTGTACATGGTTTGAGTTTCATTACTGCAGCTGATATGGGGCTGACTTGTGGAAATAACACTCCATTGTTAATGATTTATCTTTAAAAAAAATACTGAATATATATATATATTTTTTTTGTTTACCTTTGAATCACCTCAGCACTTTTCTGATAATACACTCTTTCCACCATTGGTCATAAATTAGTTTTCTACTAGCATTTGCATCCCATTCATTCTCCTGTTCCGCATTTCTGCAGAGTAGTAATCAGTTAATTTATTATTATTATTATTGGTGTTTTGAACACTTACACATGTAAATCTCTTTTCATCCCCTCTCCCCCCCCTCCTTTCCATTACTCAATCTGTTCCATATTACGATTTAATTTTCCCCAGTCCTTGACTCACCCTATGGTCCTTGAATTAGTGCAACAAAAAACATGCTTACGTTCACTTATATTAGCTTCATCTTGTGTTCAATATCTTCTTTTGCAAAGCGATGTACAAAGCTGTACATGTTATTTTTAACGTTATTTTAGTTTGTTAGGTCTGTTATGTCCCCTTTTTAACTTTTCCATACCTTCAAACAAGCTTCAACTGTTTCAAAGATATTTTATCCTCTTTTCACTCATTTTTGCAATGACTCGACTGCAGTTTTGCCATTTAGTTCCATGACTGGTTTATGCAGCATTGTAACCTGTTTTGTCCATCAACAAACTTTTGTTTTGTGTTTGTGAACTTTTCCACTCAGATTTAAGGCATGAGACAGTCAAGGAGTTTTTTTTTTTTGTTTTTTTTCTCATCTTACTCAAATCTTTGATTTGATCTAGCAATGTGCCAATTTATAAGGGATGGCACAAGTATTTTAAAAAATTAAACGATCAGTTGTCTCAGAAAAGTTTTTTATTGCAACTTGCATAACCAGTTTCATCAACCTGGCCATCCTCCAAACATGGAATGAAAATGTGGCTGTATACTTGAAAAGGCTACTGATGATGAAGTTTGTATTTAAATCGCAGATTTCTATTTATTCTGTTTGTGAAAGGAATATAGGTTGGATTAAATCATCTTTGGTTCAAAATGCAATCTGCATTGTCAAACCTCAGTGTTATGTTTCTTTATATAATCCTCATTTTATGTGTGAAATGGAACATAACATTTTCATGCTTTTTAGTGGCAATTGAGTCATCCATGAAAACAATAGATAAATTACAAAGCATATCCTAGATTATGTAAAATCTCAGTTTTCATTTGGGAAATCTGAAATGTATTTGTCAAAAGAAAAAGGAGGAGGAGCACTCACCCAGAGCACCATTAATGCAAGAACCACAGCTGGAGAGATGACTTAACTATGAGTCATTTGACATTCAAGTGATATTCTTTGAGGGTGTATTCCCTTTTTTTTCATATCTTAAAAACATATAATTAAGTGATTTGCTCTTGCTGTTAGAACTTCACACCCAGTCTTAAGCTGCAGGCAGACAAACTTAAATAAATGCAGTGTGAGCAGCACAATTGAAAACTCAGACAATGAAGAATTTATAAGCTAAGGAGCTCGATACTTATTCTCAGGTTTTGGTGCAGGCACCCCAGTAACTAATTTAAGGATAAAAGTTGGACAAATTTCTTGACTTCCTCCTTCTAAACACACCCTAATCCCCTTTATCCCTGCAGCTTTGGATAAAGGCTCGCTGAGTGATGCTCTATTGCCCAATCTCTGATTAACCACCAAATTTCATGCAAACCTCATGCTAACAGCTACTGTTTGTGTTTCATTAATAAGTGTGTATGACGATTTGAGTTCTTTGAAACCAGGTTCAGAGGATTCCTGGGGTTCAGTCTGAGACCAAAGCTGCATTAGTTCCTGTAAATGAAACTGCTGCATCCTTTTTTGTTTACAGGTTTTATTTGAGCCCTGAACTCTTTCTTTACACTTGTGATGTGCATTTTAAACATGAATGGGTTCTTTTGGACCTTCACGTGTCTATTGACTTCCACTTTATTTTTATTTTTCATGTATTTAGGTGAAATACTTCAAACTAATATAATGCAACTGCAGAACTTCACCATGACTCAGAATGACAGGATAAAAGCAGTTTAAGTGCACAAAATATTTCCTGGCACTTTTGCAGTAATTTCCAAGCATTAGGGAGTAAATTCTGTCGTGAATGTGCCATTCATCTGTGCTGTAACATCAACTTATTATTATTTTTCTCTCCCAGGATGTCGAGTTTAGAGGAAATTGGCAGAACGGCTTGTTTTCTAGGAGTTTTTAATGTGTCAGCCTGTCACAGCATGTCACCTACATGTGGGAATTATGTTGTGTACATTTTGTAACTGAAAAAAAAATTCCATATTTTTTCTACTGAGATTAAAACTGTAAAACTGTATTTAGATATTTAACAAACTGTGCAGAGCAACTGGAGATGTAGGATATTTTGCTGAAACTGTAAAATAAAAAGGTTTATATATTTGGAGGAAACTTTGTCTCTCGTGTGTGTTTTACAAAATGAAATCCATCATCATTTAAAGGGGCAGCTTAGATCATTTCAAAGTGGGGTTCTGTTGGGCTGAGTCATCAGTATCTTATTTTCACTGAGATTAGTTTTCCTGTTAACAGAAAATAAGAGCCAAGACAAAACCAGTCAACGCACAAGACTTTAGAAAAAAGTATATCTGGGGATAGAGATACATCAGATATTAACTTTGAATCTGCTATATATATTTCCAAATCCACAGCAACATGGCTCATTGTCTACATGGTAAATGGGATGAAAATCAAAAGCGGGCCTGTTTCTGTATCGGGTCGTTTGACACAAAAAGTAATTTTGCATTAGCAGATGTAGAAAATGTGTGGATAATCGTATTTTTTGTCACTTTCTCCCATAACAGTAAGCATCAATTTCTCATACATTTATATAACTATTAAAGCAACATTTTAAATTCACAAAAAAATGTAAATAAAAGGAAAATAATGGAAACAGTGTCACTAGATGTCTTAGATGACATTGTTATGAATGTTCTCCTTCATTGTGCAGATCTGATTTGCCTGTAGTCAGACAGAGGCTCTGACATCACAACAGCAGAGACCAGAGCAGCAGGTGGACGACGCGGCTGCTCATTCCTGATCGCGTCTCCTGAATAACTCTGCCGGCGACGTCTGGTGCCCACAGCTTCCTAATTTCCTTCTCTTGTCGCTTCTTGTTGCTGGCTTTGTATCATTTTAACCGCTTCTGCAACCAATGGTGCAAAAATGCACTTTCCGCTGATGTTAATCCTATAATCATATTTCCCTCTGCAAGCCTGGTAACTGATAGTTTTCCAGTTTTCTGTGATTCATTCTTTGCCCGGCCATTATTGCTTTTGCAATTTGTTTCTCGCTCAGCTCGTCATGGTGACTGACGGAGCATGTTTGGGGTTTGGATGAACATTTTATAGCCTCTGTCTTATTGGAGCTTTGACATGATTACACAATCTCAGTCAGCATGGTGCTGGTGCTATAAAATCCTAATTAAAATGTGTCTGGATTTATTTTCCTTTTTTGCAATTGTAAATGTAAGTGTCCTGGACTTTAATCAGCAAAGGTTATGTTTCTCCATAGACCAGTGGTTTTTTTCACCATTCATATTTATCCCCAGTTAATCACCAAATAATCAGCATTCCCTCAGACTCATGAACTGTAACTAGGACAGGGATCAGGCTATTACATTAGCACAGTCTTCCATTAAAGATTTCCATTAAGTTTCTTTATTAGGCTCGGCACCATTATAAAAGAGAAAAAGGCAATCTAATTGTCTCCCATAATTCACTCACTCTGTGGCTCTCTGTGGGTCGACACATCACTATGGTTGGGCTGCATAAAAGGGAAGATGATCCAATGACAGTTTGTTTATCCCGTTCTGAGGCGCTGGTAAAAGGAACTTAATTTTCTTAATTTCTCCATATTTCCCTTGCAAGCAGCCAGACTTTATTGTAATCTTTAAAAACCTGATCAGTAGTTCTCTGGACTTTCAGACTCTTCAAAGTTTTTACTTGGACTTTGCGTGACTGACATATTGCCTACACAATTATGCTTGCTTTATGGTCATATGTGGGTTCTCTTCAGGTGCTCCAGATTATTTCCAAAGCCCAAAATCATGACTACTTAGTTAAGTGGTTACTCTGTGCTGCGTGTGTCTGTATGGCCCTGTGGAGATCTTCTATTGTCTTACAGCAGTGTTACCCACAGTGAAACTCTACAAATCGCCCAGATCAGTGGTCTTAAACTCCAGTCATCTAAAAGTTGACCTGCAACTTTTAGATGTTTCTCTGCTTCAGCACAACTAGCTTCAATAGAAGCTCATTAGCAGAGTCCTGTAGACATTGACTGTATACAAGTGAGGCAGTTTCACAATTTAATTCAAACGTGTAAGACAAGGGACACATCTAAAATTTGCAGGACTAGTTTTGTGGTCTCCACTACTCAAATGACATGCCTTTTGTGACATGCCTATTGACACTGGCTTTCCAGGTCAACAAATTTACATCCATGGTGACTAAAGTGGAATTTGTCTCAGAATTTCAACATGGAGGACCAGTTACTGGAATGCTTTCTTCTTAAAAGCCAGGGCATCTTCAAGGACTTTCACAAAGGTTTTGGATTCTGCTTTCTATAAAGAACCTACTCAAACACTACCATAATCTGTACCTTGTTATTACCATTGTAAATGTGGATATTGTCCACAAAAATGTTTGGCTAATGAAGCTCAGACTAGACTTTATTCTGTGTCACAAACGTCTTCCAGGGATGGCGCTGCTTGCAAGTGTCTTTACACAAAACCAGTGAACTCAGAACTCCATCAAAGTTTATGAGTAAGTACAAAGAAGATATGTTTTCTCTGTCAGGAAAAACAAATCTGCAGCAAAAGACTATTTTCTAGCCTTAGTCTGTTTCCTGCAGACTATTGTGTGTTGCTGCCATCACCCTACATCATTCTCGTTCTACTGGATTCAAATATTGGTGAAAAGGCAAATGTTAACCTTTGCGTGGACAAAAGATCCAGTCAGACACCTAACTTGCACAGTGTACACAGTTAGAACTCTCCCACTGTTTCAAATTGAGTGAAAGAACTCCCCTAATGAGTTGGGAGAATATTCATTAGGATCTCCTAATGAGTATTCACATTAGAATTAGGGTATCCTAATGGATCTCCTCATTAGAATACCCTATCATAAGTCAATGAGGGTATCATAGGTCAAAGCTGACCTCATCAGCACAGTCAACTCTATATTTTACTTCTAATGTGGCTGATTTTCTAGTGATCCTGCCTAAGTGTCATGAACATTTTATAAGGTTATTCCCAAAGTTGAACATTTTGTATGCATTTGTTTACAAAAGTCAGGATTTTCACATGTTATTGATTTCATCAACATAGATTTGAGGCCCTGAAATATCTTCTGACCTCCACTTTTCTGGCAGGTATTACAATTCAGAAATGTCAGTAGATGTTATGGTTGAAAAGCCCCTGTGAATTTTGTTGGGGCCAATTTAACAGATGAAGACTCAGACTGAGTGATTTCATTAAGATGACAGGGTTAAGGGATGGAGGAGTTGACGGAGGTGAGTAATCAGTTGGATAGATGAGCAATGAGGAATGTCAGGAGTTGAGGATGAAATACAGAAGGGTCAGTGTTGGAGGGATGGAGAGGCTGGATGAATGAGAGGGGCTGGGGTGAAGGAATGAATGAGGACAAAGTGAGTGATGAAGGAACCTGTAATGAGAGATGAGATGAACATAAAAGAAATGAAGATTGGCAGGAGTTGGATGAGAAATGAGTGGGATGAAGAGAAAGGGGTTGAGGTGAGTGTTTGAGATGAGGGAAATAGGAGGAAGGGTTGAGAGGGACCAATAGGATGAAGATGAGGAATGAGAGGGGTGAGGAAGAACCAAATGTAACTGAACAGGCAGCTACAGTGAATAACCCTGAAGATTTCAAGTCCGCTTAAAGATTGTAAAGTGTTGCTGCTTCTAAGGTAAATGTGATTATTTCTAATCATCCTGCAGGCTCAGTACATTGTTTTCTTTTGCTTTAATCTTTACCAAAGGAGTGAAGTATGATCCACCTGTCAGAATCATTCTACACATCTGGTTCTGTTTAACCAGGAACTGATAAATGTTAAGACAAAATGTTAAAACAGTTGTAGTAAATAAGTAATTGGATCTTTCAAGATAAAAATTACAACGTGCTTCAACAAATAAAACATCTGTGATTTTTTCATTGTCTGCTCTACTGAGGTCTGGATACATTTCTGGTGTCTGCTGGTTAATGGGATCCAGTTAGTAAAAGCAGCTGTTCCAGTGTGTGGGTCACACATCCAGCTGCACTCAGACTGACATGTGCTCTTGAATGTATGTAAAAGGCTTAAAAAAAACTAAACAAAAAGTAATGTGACAACCAAGCTATTTTCTTTCCTAACACTTTGATAACTTTGAAAACTGATAACTTTCTTAGCTTGCCTTAAATAAATTCTCAAGCGCTAATTACTTGACTGTTTTGTAAACTTTCAGTTGTACAAAGTACAACATCTGTGTTGACGTTTTGGTTTTTGACTTAACAATTCTTCAAGTAATTGGACTTATATTCATGCTCTTATTTTGAAGAGAGAGAAAACTATTTATACACTCCCTTTCCCTCATCTTTTGATCGCTCTTCTAGAGCCCTGAAAATATGTTAAGAATAGCATTTATTTTAGTTATTGTTATTTCATAGATGATACCCCTTTAAGAATAACACAGTGCATAATGGGAATTGAAAGTTCAAGACCTTGTTGTTTATAGAAAAAAAGAGAAAACTACACGCTGTATGCTGAACCGTGGATTTAGTTTTGATAAAGTTGCACAAAAGCGAAACTCTGAAGTTTTTTTTTGTTCTTTTTAAGGGTGCAACACTCTCTTTCTTCCCCAATGGAAAGAGGTATTTCAAAGAAGAAATGTGAGGAAAGGAAGTAAAACACTGGCAGGAGGACAACATGAAATAAACATAAATAAAATATCTACAGGTATTATATAATATGGAAGTTGTAATGTCAAAATTAAACTGGGGCTCGATGATTCAAGTCTTTCAAGAGGAGAATTTGAGTTGAAGTTAATGCATTAGCTTTAGCTTCTGCTAAATACCTTGTTGCTCTAGTGCTTTAGCATTAGCGTAAATGTTAAAAATGAGTGCTTTAGGGTCAGTATTGCTAACTTTTTTGTTTTTGGCTATATGTGACCTCAGTTTTTGGAAATGTTCAGCTGGGTTCAAAGTTTTGCTTTTTTTTTTACATTTTTTTTCTCAATTTCAGACATGCAGTTTAATTTAACTGTTTGTGATCTGCACATCTGAAAATAATTGAAATAAAACAGTAGTTAGCGCATAATATCATCTTAGTTTCATATGAGTTTCTCATTTCGTTCACACTATCAGCTTTTTGAGAGATTCTCAATTCAATTTGAAGAAATCGTTGCCACACTCAAGGAATTTACTTCCTCAAGCAAAGACCATAGACAACTAGTGGTAAAGCCTTTACCAATCTCAATATAAAAAGGGAGGTTAACCTATACGGATACTGAAAAAGCAAAGCTAATCCTAAAGTCCAAGAATATCAAATCAGCTTCAGAGATTTTCACTGATTTCCACTGCTGGTGTTGGATAGTTCAGCTCCAAGGTGAGACTCACAAGAAAAGTGAGTTTTATCTCTTGGCATTGATTTAATAAAGGTCAGAGCATTTATTTATAGAATCATTATACTCTCTGAAATAGTGATGCAGAATTGATTTTATTCTTTCTGCAGCCTCTGATTGATGAATGGGGCCCATAGTGGATCTCATGCTCTGGCCGGAGCGTCCATGCTCTGTCAGGGATACAAAGAGCAGTCTCCTCTGATTCCACATCGATTATTCCACAGCTTTGCAGAGAGAAATGACAACAACATTCATCACCGTCTCTGTGACTAAGAAACAACTGAGTTGAAAACATTCTCTGGTGGAAGTTGTGAAAGCATTACTGAGTCTTAGCCTGATGAAAAGTTGGGAAACTGGCTTTATGTGAACCTTTTCTGTCTTCACAAAAGACTTGTGCTTTTTTTCTAACATAAAAAAGGTTAAATGTCCTTTTTTGTGACACAAACATAAAAAAATGAGACTTTACTGTTTTTGTAGTTTTTTCTGAGTTTATTTTAAAACCTGAATTTGGTGAGTTTTGACTCCAGTGTTGGCCAATTATCTATGAAGTCATCAATTCTCAAGTCTAAAGTTTTTTGGGGGGTTTTGTTGCTACAATGAGTATTATTTAACTGAATGATTTCATGGGTTTGGGGCAATTTTGGGCCACACATCCAGCTGCACTCAGACTGACATCTCTTATTTTAATTTGTCTTTCAATAGACTTACTTCCCAGGTGTTGAGACAGAATTTGAATCAAGTTCACGTCACAGTTCTGTTAGTCTAAAATAATAGTAAATAATAGTATAGATATTTGTTCCAGCATAGCACCGTTGCAAAGATTGAGCCAGCAATCTATCTACTGAAAACAAATCAGGATTTGGAATGAGTTGTATTTAGAACCATGTTTTTGATGAGATTAGCAGCAGGAGTGGAGATAAATCAGCCAGCAGAACATTTCTCATTAACTCCATCCAACAAACTCCAGAAATTTTAGCAAAGTATTGCTGGCACAAGGAAACTAACTTTATTTTTTAGGGTATTTCTTGGAGTAAAGCTGTAGGTTTGGATATTTTAGATCTTAATTCTGCACAGAGACATTCAAAGTGTTCTCTGCTGCACTTTGGTCACATGTCAGTCTTATGGCTGAGATCTTACTTGATAATTACTGCATGGGTGGTTATCTTTCAGCTGGCAGCAGGTTATTTAATTCACACTGATGCAAAGGGTAGCTTCTTATTTGTTGAATAACTATGTGTAACTTTGTGGAAGAGCTGTTAGTCTGTTTTAGAAGGGTCAAATGATTGGCGTCAGGCAGAAAGGACATGTAAGGAGATTCTGAAAGTAAAATTAGGACAGGAACTTTTCCACTCAATTTAAAAACTGAAAGGAAAGGAACTGTTGATCTTGTGAAACCTATGAGTTTACAGCAAAACACTTCTTGGTGATTTTTTAAAATGTTTTCTTTTATTTTACAATTCTGCACTTCTGTAATAATCAATGGCATAAAATCTTGACAAAATAAATGTTGGTGGATGGAATGCACAAAATGTGAAAAAGTTGAAAGGGCGTGATTACTTTATGCAATGCTCTGTGAACCAGTCTGATTTCCTGCTTCAGATATTAAACTAATCCATAAGATTTACCTTGGAGGCAGCGCGGCTTAAAGATAAGTGTTGTTTTGCTTATCTCAGCCTTTAGGAGAGTTGTGAAGTCCTGTACAAGAAATATATGAAGCAATACTTTTAAAGCTCTTCTTAAACACAAAGATATAAACTCCCCAAATTAAAAAAATTCAAATCCCAGAGAGCAAAATTCAAATCCCAATGGAGACAAATGTGATGTTTTAGAAGAAGGTCAACATGAGGTAGGCAGCAAATTGTTGAAGTGGCAGAAAGAAACTAAAAATGTCAATACAAAGAAACATGACATAGTCAATAAATAAATAAATAAATAAATAAATAAATAGAAGGCCTGACATGTTCAATCTTCATCTGAAGCCAGTGTCATTTCCTGAAATGGGAGCAGTCTGTTGCCTCATGAGAGAAACCCTCACAGACACATCTGGCAGCGGAGTTGGCAACAGCAACAACACTGTCCCCTGGCAAAACATGGCGAACATGCCCAGACGGCCACAGATGTCTTTGTCTTTTAATCTGCCAGGATGTGAGCCTTCATGTATCATATTTGTCAACAGCAGCACAACACTTAAAGTGATGAAATCCTAGGAATGAATGTCGACAGATTCTACAAACCATGATCAAAAGTTTTGCTGCTGGAAGCCTGATGATCACGGAGAAATGATTTTGACAAAGAGGTGACAAGAGGTAAGATTCATAATGTGGTTTTCTTAAAAATACAGACAATGATGCTAAAGTGGCTCATAAGATTTTAGAGTTTCTTTCTTTGACCGCTGAAGAAGCAGATCAAGGAGTCCTGTTATGAAAGAAACATGTGTGCATCTCTTATTTTAATTTGTCTTACACTTACCCCAGACAAACACGCTTACATTGTCCTGCACTAGGAATGCAGCACAATGTAAGTGTGTTTGTCTGTGTTTTCATTTCTTGTATCCATGTCTTGACCTGTACACATTGATACCCATCTACATGATTTAAATGACATATCTTCTTCCCTGTTTTAAAAATATGTGCTCCATCCGATTTGTGCCCCAAATGAACAAAGCACATTTGATTCCTAACTAAAAGATGTATGTCATTCTCTATTAAACAACATTTAATCAGTCTAATTAATGTTTGCATTTCACTTGATAGTGGGCAGTTTTGCCCACTTGTTGGAATCAGTTGTCCACTTATGCCACTTATTGGCATAAGTGGACAAGACTTATGCCAATAAGTTTAGACTTACTGGCATAAGTCAAAACTGAATTTAGGGTGATGTAAACATTTAACCCAATAATTTCACAAATTTGTGGCAAAGTCGTTTAGAAGCTATTGGCAGTAATAAATTCATAAGAGTCTAAACTGGCAGACGTTGTGTGAACACTGGGTGAGCAATAAGGACAAGGCCTGATTGCTGAGCAGAGGTGATGAGAGGAAAAATAAGAAAAAAACTGATGTGAGGAAGTGAGTGGTTGATTTAGATATGGAGGGAAGCAGCATGACAAGCTGCACGGTTTGTCCAAAGAGGTGAAATCCTTAAGCATCAAAGTCTTGAGAAATGATTTTATATAAAAAACAAAACTTTTATCAGCTAATGAGGTCATTTCACAAACAGTACGAGAAATTTTTGTGTATTTTATGTGTACATATGTTTCTTTTTGTTTTTTTTGTTTTTTACAGCTACTTTAATGTTTTTAAGTTTGGGAAAAGCCTGTGTGTTTTATGCATCATACCCTTTGATTATTTTATTGTATTTTTTGGAAGAAAAACAAAGTGATAAATGCTCTTGGTGGAACTACAGGGCTTTCATAAGCTTTTCATAATGTTGTTCACAACCCAAAACATAATCCTATCCTAGTGAAAGGTTAAATGTACCAGATTGGGTGGAGTCTCTCCCTCCAGGGAGCAGTTTCAGGATCTCGTTGTTTTCATCTTAAGGCTGTAGACTGGAGCAGAGGAATGATCGACAGATTGGGGCTTCTTCTGTGGTAATGAAGGTGTTGGTTTGATCTGCCTGGTGAAGAAAGAGTCCAAAGGCAATGCTTTTGATTTGTCTCTCTGTGTACATTCTGACCTTGTCCACTGATCATTAGATATGAATCCTGACTGAAAGAAAGAGATCTCGAACATAAGCAACTGAAAAAAATGTCCTCCATATGTTGGCTGAACTCCACATTGCAGATAAAGCTCCATTATCCAAGAGCAGCCCATCGTAGAGCTGCTTTCTTCCCTGAATTGAAAGAAATCAGCTGAGGTCAGGTTTGAGCATCTGATTATGTCCTGGGTTCCCTCCTCTGGAATTTTTTCAGCCACATCCCAGTTAGAGGATGATCCAGAATAGAAGGAAATTCTACACCTTGAGATCCCCAAGCATGATTAATCATTTGCTCTTTGACTTTTTACTCACATTTGAAATGAATTATGTTTTGTTGCTTATACCATAACTGTGAAACATTGACATTTTTCAGTGAAAGGTCTTATATTTAAAACATGTATTAATTTTCCTATTTTACCCTGAGAGAGATGGGTTTGAACCACTATGGATTAAAATAAGACAGCAAATGGATGAATAGATGACAGATCTGTTTTTGGCACTCTTTAAACATAAACCTTTGTGGAAATTAGGTTTGTATATAAAAAAAAAGTAAATAAATAAAAAAATATATGCATATACTGTATTAATAGGAATATACAGCCATCCATTTTCCGGTCACCCTTCTCTCTAACGGGGTCGGGAGGTGCTGGTGCCCATCTCCAGCTGCGTTCCAGGCGAGAGGCGGGGTACATCCTGGACAGGTCGCCAGTCTGTCGCAGGGCAATTAATAGGAATATTTCCCTGACAAACCAACTTTACTCATGGTGTTCATCTAATTGTTTTATGGACCCTTGTTATTTTCAGTCAACATAAATGATCTACTACAAATACTGTTACTGTTTAATTTGTGAATCATGAATCTTTTTCAGCTGCAGGAATGGGAAACAGTGAATGCTTTCATGCCTCTAGAAAAATAGTTACTATAAATCTGCGCTCTGGTTGGCTTGACATTCAGAACATCTGCTGCAATTCAACTGCATATCAGTTGCAAGATCAGTAAAATTTCACAATTATTTACTTTGATGGTCAATTTAACCGTTAGCGCCACTAAAAGCTGATGATATTTCATGCTGCTATCTCTGCTTCAATCCTTGTTTCTTCATGATCATATATGAAGTCCCAAGTGCATTTGATGTTATAAAATATAAAACGCAGCTTGTGCTAAAAGTTTCTGAAAATGTGAACACACATGTCAGGCAGACATGTTAAGGTTGAAGGTCGGGACCGATGGGAAGTCTAGTAGCTAAAACTTGGGTTGAAGTAGAACTGTTTTCATCTTACCGATATTTCACTTGGTAAGTTAAATGTTGGTATAAAATTAAATGGGCCATGACTTAGGACATATATGTCCTAATTTTAGAATTTAAAAAATAGGAGGTGTTTTTTTTTTTTCTTACCCTATTCAATGACAAGATTGAACTTTTTGGTTTATGTTAAAATAAAACAGAATAAATAAGCCATCCAAAATGCTTAGAAAGTTTTTGTTCCATAGACAGTGATTAGTCATCTGATCATGGTTAAATTACAGTTTGAAGCCTAAAATAGCAGTAAAACAAATGTGTAAAAATATCAGGGGTTACCAGCCACTGAGATCCACCACATTCAATAAAACACACAAAGACAAGAAAAGGCATTTCATTTTGAAATAAATTACTTTGAAATTACTGGTGTTGCATATTTTTAGAAATAAAATATGTTCTCAGGAGCAGAGTTTATGTTCTTTTTCAATTCATTTCTTCCATTGAACTCTGAGGCAGGGATGTAGAAGCACAGTAAGATTTCAGGTAAAAGAGCATAAAGACAACAAGACAGTTGAAATATTCTCCAGATAAGGAGATATATGATCTCCATTTGCTGCCCATTGGTTTCAATTCAGCATCCCCGCTCATATCTTATTTCTGCAGTCTGTTTCTGGCACTAGGATGAGCTGACAGCGACACATGTGGGTACAACAACAATCACTGAAGATGTCACTTCTGCTTCCATGCCTTCGCTTCCCTTGAATTGTGTTCAAATTCATCCTAGTTCTGGTATTTGCCTCCAGATTCAGGAGGCTCCTTTGAATACTAAGCAAACCGTCTTTGCTTGTTTGTGACATATTTCCTACAGCGCATGTCAGCTTAAAAAAGATGCTAAATGTCTGGCATTGTACTTGAGGGGAAATAATGTAGCACATAGCACTGTCTGCAATTTAAAGCAGTCAAAAACAAGTCATTTGTATTAACTTTAATATATTTGTCAGTAGAGCAGCTTGGCTTGGTGAAAGAAAGAAGCTTTGGTTACACTGAATTTTCCACCAATAACATTCACAAGAATGGCATGTGAAGATTTTATGTGCAGTGCTGACATTTTGTAACAGAGGCTACAGTCTTGTTGATTAATGATGGTAGGTTGGACCACAAGGGAATTAGACAGATTTCGGGAACGAGCGTAGCTGACTGATCCAACTAAACACTGACCTTATGTGTGGTCATTCGATATGGATTGTTGAATAAGTCTTAGAAACAAAGAACTAGTGATCTTTGTCTGTAGGGTGGTGTGTCTCCGCCTCACAAATAGTGCGAAAAACTCGAGTTTGAAGTAGAGCTGGTGCTGCTCTAACTAAAGTGAGCTGAAGTGGCAGAGGCCTTTAATTATGTGCCTTCTGTCAGCTCCTTTTGGAGGTTTTCCCAACTCTTCCTCGAGGGACTAAACCTCACTACAGAGCTGTACCTCACTGGAGGGACAGCAAATCCCTTCTGCACTGGAAATTTCTTGGAATATCCCATGAGGTACCAATGAGTATCACTGGGGGAGGGACATTTCCCTCCTCAACCTCTTCCTTCTTTCCCTGGATCTTGAGACTGGAAGAAAGATAAAAGCGAAAAATAATGGTGAATTTCTCCTTCAGGGTTGCTTCAATACAGAGCTCCATTTCTGGCTGCAGACTTACCGCTTTGCTGCTCAGCTGATGAGCTACATGATTAAAAATGAATCACTTATGTTGTATTTTCACCTCCAATGTGATGAAATGACTTCCAGTCTTGTTACCTTGGTGAAATGATGAGTAGCTAATGACATACTGAGAATTATTCCAGCGACTGATTCTCCTCGTCATCTGTCACGTCATATTTAGGGATATTAATCTAGTTGTGACTTTTTATCTCAAAATTAGATGATTTATAAACTGCCATAAGTGTTTCTCTGAAGATTTTGTAGTTTGAGTTGCTCTACTTATGGATAAGATGGATTGAAATTAGTGGGTTGACAGTGAGGGGCTTAGATGAATTTCTGTGCCTGTTTGTTTCATTGTCTTACATTTCAAAACATGCAATGAAAACATGAAAGGTAATTACTCTTCAAGCGTCCTGAGGTGATGTGTTTACATGTTGTGGCTGGAAGGCAGCAGATAGATTCGATGTGACTTGTGTGTGTCGGGAAAGGGAATCAACTTCAGCAGTTCGACTGATGGGTTCAGACACATGCAGGCTGCAACGCGGTCGTCTGTGGGAGTAGAAGGAACAGTCAGGATGTTTGTGATGCTACAGCTAACTTCATTATCGCAGCGCAGCTGTGAGGTAAATAGGAAAATGTCTTGGATGTGGGATGTCGACAATAAAGACCCATTTGCGGCTAATTTGGTTCTCCACATCCTCTGTGAGTGCTCTCTGCTCCGCACTGTGCAGATAACAGCTGGCCTTCCTCCCATTTAATACCTTATTTTCTCCACAGTGCAGTCTTAATGCCTCCATCAACTTTTAAACAAATAACAGCATTAAAAGGTATGCGTTTTCTTTTCCCTTTTGAATGAAGGTTTTAGTGACCTGCTGTTTATCCGTAGAGCTGAATTAAAGCTAGAGCACAAATGAGTGTCTGAATACCCTAGTGTGTTTTGGCTGCATCTCCTCAAACATTATGAGTAAACATGAGGACATTCTGATCACCTAGTCACTATGCTTCTCCCCATCTAAGAATTATCTTCAATCTTAGCTGCTCTTAACATGTATGTCTGAAGGTCATCTCTGTTTTTTCTCTCTGGAGATGATTCAGGTTTGATCTTGTTTCTTTGTTCAACAGAGGTTTGTCAGGAGCTAATGTTGCCCCAGACTACATGTTTTCACTCTACAGATGGTACTGCTCATCACAAAGTGGATTTGATTCAAAATAAATGTCAAGACATGTGGTGGTTCTTCCACGCAAATGCACCAGACTGAATTTAAAGAAAAAAAAAATTAAAAAACAAAATAACAATGAGGATACAAATAGTAAGAATTAACAGGGACTGGGTCATGAAGATAACAGAAGAATCCAATGAGAAGCAAATGAAGGTAGAACAGAAAATGGATGGATGGATTTAGAAAAAAATCCCTCCGAAGTTAGATTTCCCAGTGGGAAATTGGGAGCAATTATCTCTCCCCCCAGTTATGACCTGTAATGCCAACTTCGTGTTTCAATATGGCCGCGCTTTGCATCAACAGTAGAAAGGGTTATTTTACAAGACATGTGTAAGAGTACGGCCCGGGGTCTTTCTGCACGGAGTTTGCATGTTCTCCCTGTGCATGCGTGGGTTCTCTCCGGGTTCTCCGGCTTCCTCCCACAGTCCAAAAACATGACTGTCAGGTTAATTGACCTTCCCAAATTCTCCCTAGGTGTGAGTGTGTGTGTGAATGGTTGTTAGTCCTGTTTGTCTCTCTGTGTTGCCCTGCGACAGACTGGCGACCTGTCCAAGGTGTACCCCGCCTCTCGCCCCGAACGCAGCTGGAGATAGGCACCAGCACCTCCCGACCCCCTTAGGGAGAAGGGTGACGGAAAATGGATGGATGGATGGATGTGTAAGAGTACATCTAAATTCAGTAGCTACAAATGTGCAAAATGTGCCTTTATTTTGCTGATGTCGAAAAAACAATTTTGGAACTGTGGTGTTTCAAATAAATAAGAAATTAAATTAAAATCACATTTGAATTAACTTTTTTATGTATGATATAAATAGAAATCATGGCATTGATGGATATAAACAGTATTATAAGATATATTTAGAATTCAGCATTGATGTCAACACTCTTCATGTATGTTGTGTATTTTGCAAAACTGGAGTGGAAACACTTTTTGTAGCCTCAGACAAGTCATGTGATGAACAACAAGATGTTGCTACTGGTGGAAAAGACGAAGAAGAAGACAGGAAGTGGTAGGAGGATCATGATGCAGCATGATTTTTAACAAAACTTATTCACATTGGATTTTAATTGTTTCTTATTTAATGGAAACACAACAGTTATGAAATTGTGGTGTTTTTTTCAACACTGATGGATTATTGCAAAGTTCTCACATTTATAATGGAAACAAAGCTATTATCAATTATCAGACATGCTTGACTGTGTTTACAATAACAGATTCTAAGTAAAAAACATGAAGAAAATC
The DNA here is from genome assembly GCA_911649635.1 of Poeciliopsis gracilis. Classification (NCBI taxonomy): domain Eukaryota; kingdom Metazoa; phylum Chordata; class Actinopteri; order Cyprinodontiformes; family Poeciliidae; genus Poeciliopsis; species Poeciliopsis gracilis. The sequence goes on from CAJVRI010000486.1 coordinate 190,622, forward strand.
TGAAACTTTTCAATAAAGCACAAAAAAATATCTTTATGTTCTGCAGTTGTCACACCACAATAAATTATTTCAATTTCAGTCTGTGTGAGCTCAACGTGATGCTACCTTTTGGAACGGATGAATATTCAGATCAGGAAGTAGATCCATTTGATAACCAGTTACCGTAAATACAATTTCTTTGAATGCATTCCTGTTTTTGATAAGAAGTAAAGTCATTGGTCATGAATTGATGCTATATCAAAAATAAAGTGAATTGAACAGAAATGGTTGTGTTACATATGTGCTCAAAGAAAAATAAATATAATAATAAAAAAAACAGCATCATGGGAAGGATGAAAAAAGAAAAAGATTTGCTTCACTCAGAGAGCAGAAGAAGTAGAAGCAAGGAGGAGGCAGAAGGAGTGAAGAAAGACATGATAAACACAATCACCTGGGATTGTATTGACTGAATCGAAGTGTATTTTTTGCTCCACCCAGAACAAGGCTTATGCTGTGGGAGAAGCAAGGCAGAAGGTGAAGAAGTGCATGCAGAAAGTTGCAATATATTATTCATCTAAGTCAAGCGATGCAGGCCCACATCTGACACTCCTCAGTGGGTGCCTGACCTTGTGAGTCAGAGGAATAACTTTGGATGATTTGCGCAGAATGTGTTAAACACAGAAGTGTTTCACTCTGTGTCTCTTTCAGGCAAACTCCAGCCTCACTGGAAATAAAGCTGACATTAGACTCAGATATCAGTTGTCACAGAAGAAACTTTGGATGAATTGTGATACTTTCTCCCCTCCTTACTTCTGTTTTTCCTCTGGAACCTTATGAAAGTGAGCATTACTGGGAGTCTGGTTGGCTCAACATTCAGCTTTAATCACAGAAAACACAATATCTGCTTTTATGCATCCGTTGCAGTTGTGCGTAAAGAAACACTGAACCTTTGGAGTTGTATAATTAATAGAGTTCTCTGGTATGTTATGGATTTTGTATGGTGACCCCTGTGTGAACGTGTGTGTGTGTGTGAGAGACAGAAAGAAAAATTAAAGTCAAATGCCAAACTAAAAAAGATTTTAAGGCTTTTGCTGATCATCGCTGTTTAACTAAATGAAGGTTCAAGATTTTAAAGAACACCAAAGAATCAAACGTTTGAAACACAGTAACTCAGTAACAGATTTTTTTTTCGATGTAGTCAGAGAAGCAGCAGTTCTACGTCAAGCTCTCCCCCCAGCAGACAGAGCTCCTCACTTTATCTCTAAAGCTGAGTTGATCCTCAGTCTCATTTTTATGATCATGACCCATGTTGTATGACTGTAGGTGAGAGTCAGAGTGCAGCTCTTTCTTCATCACTACAAATTGGAGTGATGAAGCCCCAATCAATCAGTGCATCCATCCATCCATCCGTCCATCCATCCATCCATCCATCCATCCATCCATCCATCCATCCATCCATCCATCCATCCATCCATCCATCCATCCATCCATCCATCCATTCTAAATGGCAAAAATTAAAGCCACAGATCATTCATCTATTTGAATTTTAGGCTGCAGGCCTGAACCTCTTTAAGGCTTGAAGGTGGAGTCATGTTATTTGCTGATTCAGCACAGGTGGGGCGTTTCTTTAAAAAGACCTGTAGTTAACTATGATCTGTATGTCTCCCTAAGACAAAAGTGTGTTGATACGTCTCATTCTGACTGCCAGAACATTTTAATGGTGCAGCTTTTTAATCACTGATTCCTATTTTATGCCACAGGCTTATAGACCAACAATGTATCAATAAAACATAATTTTGAAACCAATAAGCTTCATTCAGCAGGAACACATTGATAAATATAAAACTGCCCTATTTTTCTAAAATTCACTAGTATTTTGTTGATTGTATGTTGGGTAATGCTGCATTCATATTCTGTATGAAAATTGTTTCCTACCATCTCTTGACCACCTTATTTGATGTGAAAGTGTTTATTTTGTGCCGATTCTCACATCCAAAGCAGAAGCATGTTTATATTTAGGCGACCTGTCCCTGGGGGAGGCTGGCAGCTGTGGCGTCGCCATGATTGTCAGAACTGCGGCTCAGCTCAGCGTGCCAGTGGCTGCTTAAGCTGCTGTCTATTACAAGGACAGTCATTACGCTTATTTAGGACTCTGTGTTTTCCATTATGTTCCTGCAGAACCCTCACAGCTGTTGGTCAAGTCTGAACAAAGAGGGCCGAATGAGAAGAACTGTCCATTATCTTCTGTTGAGCTCCCACCATTACTCATCACTAGCAGCTATTGTCTCTGTTGTGGCTCTTATCTTCCAAATTAGCACATGTAATCATCTCTTCTGTGATTAAAGAAATAAGCTGACCAGCAGCTGGAGACATTTATGGCTTCTATATGAAGCCTGCTCATGTAAAAACAATATTGACGAGAGCTGATTAAGCATCTGAATATGAGAGATCTTTCTGATTCTTATGAGAAACGTTTGGGAGAAAATGGAGGAGAATTTTGATATCTGTATTGCTTAAAATCCTGTTGTCTTGAGTAAAAATGTTTTAAAATAATTTCAGAAATGGTATAAAGGAAGAAATCATGGGTGGCAAAGTCCAGTCTTGGAGAGATACTCTCTTATAACTTTTGCGTGAACTCCTTCTGTAACACACCAGGGGGAAATGAATGTCTCATTATCCAGATACTGAAGAGCTGAATTAAATTCTGATGAGGGAATTCAGTCATTTGATTCAAATGCATCCTAAAGTTAGAGGATAGCAGCTCTCAAAGGGCTGAAGTTGGACACCTGTGCTATAAATGAATACCTGATATACAGCTCCCATTTCGTTATAACCAAGATTCCCAACCTTCACTACTGCTTCACCTGACTTAAATAAATAAGTGATAACCAGGCCTGAGCAGCACTGACTGCATACTGAGCAGGTGAGGGGAAGGAAGTTAGATAGAAAGGACTACAGTTGCATTTCCATTACAAAATATATATAAATATATATATATATATATATATATATATATATATATATATATATATATATATATATATATATATATATATATATATATATATATATATATTTCAACATTAGTGGAATATTGTTAAAGTTTTACTCACATTTGTGTGAGTAAAACACACAAATGTGTTTTATTGACATTATGTTAAGTCACACCTGCATGCTCCAGACCAGCAAACTTCCAAAACTACAGCTTCTATGGAGGTGGCCAAACATGCTGATGATGAATTACTCAAATGCATTTGATTAGAAGCACTTGACTGCAAAATCCACTTATAAATCTTATAGAAGCTGCAAGTCTGTGCTTAATTATTTTCATGTCTGTATGTATTAGAGTGGCTGGTGTTATGCTAATAGAACAATCATTGATGTTTAAATCTCCTTCCTTCTGACACCTCCTTTCTAATAAAAGAGGTCATAAAGGTTTTTTTTCAGGTATGGGCATATATATGTATATATATATATATATATATATATATATGTATATATATATATATATATATATGTCTGATGTTGTTCCTGGGATCTGTTGTAGCCACTGCTCCAGTTTGGGGGAGTGACTGCCCCGAGGGCCCGATGACCACAGGCACCACTGTGGTCTTCACCTTCCAGGCCCTTCTCCAGTTCCTCCCTAAGGCCCTGGTATTTCTCCAGTTTCTCATGCTCCTTTTTTCCTGATGTTGCAATCACTTGGTATTGCTACATCTACCACAACAGCTTTCCTCTGTTGTTTATCCACTACGACAATGTCTGGTTGGTTCGCCATTACCATTCTGTCTGTCTGGATCTGGAAGTCCCACAGGATCTTAGCTCTGGCATTCTCCACCACCTTTGGGGGTGTTTCCCACTTTGATCTCGGGGTTTCCAGTCCATATTCTGCACAGATGTTTCTGTACACTATGCCTGCCACTTGGTTATGTCGTTCCATGTACGCTTTTCCTGCCAGTATCTTGCACCCTGCTGTTATGTGCTGGACTGTCTCAGGGGCCTCCTTGCACAACCTACACCTTGGGTCTTGTCTGGTGTGGTAGATCTGGGCCTCTATTGCTCTGGTGTTTAGGGCCTGTTCCTGGGCGGCCATGATGAGGGCCTCTGTGCTGTCCTTGAGTCCAGCTTTTTCCAGCCATTGGTAGGATTTACTGATATCAGCCACTTGGGTTGTTGCTGGTGGTACATCCCATGTAGGGGGCTTGTCCTCCCATGATGGTATCTCTGGCACCTCAACCTCCGTTCCCTGTTGTCTGAGACATTCACTGAGCACATTGTCTGTTGAGGCTTTGTCCCTGATGTATTTATGGATCTTAGTTGTTTCGTCCTGGACAGTGGTGCTCACACTCACTAGTCCTCTGCCTCCTTCCTTGCGGCTCGTGTACAGTCTCAGGGTGCTGGATTTGGGATGGAACCCTCCATGCATTGTTAGTAGCTTTCTAGTCTTAATATCTGTGGCTTTTATCTCCTCCTTTGGCCAGCTAATTATTCCAGCAGGGTATCTGATTACTGGCAGGGCGTAGCTGTTTATCGCACGGATTTTGTTCTTGCCATTGAGCTGGCTTCTCAGGACTTGCCTTATTCGCTGGAGGTATTTAGCTGTGGCTCCTTTCCCTTTGTGACCTCATCGAGGTTGCCATTTGCTTGTGGTATACCTAGGTACTTGTAATTGTCCTCTATGTCTGCTATTGTTCCTTCTGGGAGTATATATGTATATATATATATATATATATATATATATATATATATATATATATATATATATATATATATATATATATATATACAGAAACCAATGAGCTGATCTACAACTCAGCATCAGTGATCCTTGAGATACTTGGCTACCGTGAGACCCAATACCCACCATGGAAAAGACGGTTAGAGGCTAAAATCAAGGTAACAAGGAGGGAAGTGAGCCAACTGTCAGAGCTCCACAAGGGTACAATGAAAAGACAAGTACCCAGAAAGTACAGACAGATGCCCATACCTGAAGCACTCGAAACTGCCAAACATAGTCTCCAAGCCTTGGCCAGCCGCCTAAATAGATACACAAGGGAGAATGAATCCAGAAGGATTAATCGGCTCTTCTCCACTCAACCAGCTAAGGTGTACTCTCAATGGCAGGGTAATAACAACAGAGCAGACCCACCAAGGCTGGAGACGGAACAATACTGGAAAGGCATATGGGAAAGGGAGGCGTCCCACAACAGCAATGCACAGTGGTTGATCTCTCTACGAGAGGACCATAGCAACCTCCCTGAGCAAACCCCGGTAACCATCACTGTGACAGATGTCCAAGAAAGAGTCTCAGATATGAAAAACTGGACAGCACCAGGGCCTGACATGATCCATGCCTACTGGCTAAAGAAACTCACTGCCCTCCATGAGCGACTGGCAGGCCAAATGAACCAGCTGCTACAAAGTGGGACTCACCCTGAATGGTTAACTGAAGGGCGGACAATCCTAATCCAGAAGGATCCATCAAAGGGTCCAGTCCCACCCAACTACTGACCAATAACCTGCCTCTCCACAACCTGGAAGCTCATGTCCAGGCATCATAGCGGCCAAGATAAGCAAACACATGGATAAACACATGAGCATGGCACAGAAAGGTATCGGTGTAAATAGCAGAGGAGCCAAACACCAACTCCTCATAGACCCGCACAGTTGCCCGAGACTGCAAAACCCGACACACCAACCTGTGCATGGCTTGGATTGATTACAAGAAAGCCTATGACTCAATGCCGCATACTTGGATCATTGAATGCTTAGAGATGTATAACATCAACAGGACTCTGAGAGCCTTCATTGCAAACTCGATGAGGCTGTGGAAAACCACCCTTGAAGCCAACTGCAAACCACTTGCACAAGTGTCCATCAAATGTGGCATATACCAAGGAGATGCTCTGTCCCCGCTACTGTTCTGCATAGGCCTGAACCCCCTCAGCCAAATTATCAACAAGACTGGCTACGGATACCGACTCAAAAATGGGGCCAACATCAGTCACCTTCTCTACATGGATGACATCAAGCTGTACGCCAAGAGTGAGCGAGACATCGACTCACTGATCCACACCACCAGGATCTACAGCACGGACATTGGGATGTCATTTCGGACTAGAGAAGTGTGGTCGGCTGATTACAAAGAGGGGGAAGGTGATCCGCACAGAAGGGTCTCACTCCCAGAAGGAACAATAGCAGACATAGAGGACAGTTACAAGTACCTAGGTATACCACAAGCAAATGGCAACCTCGATGAGGCCACAAAAAGGAGCCACAGCTAAATACCTCCAGCGAATAAGGCAAGTCCTGAGAAGCCAGCTCAATGGCAAGAACAAAATCCGTGCGATAAACAGCTATGCCCTGCCAGTAATCAGATACCCTGCTGGAATAAATAGCTGGCCAAAGGAGGAGATAAAAGCCACAGATATTAAGACTAGAAAGCTACTAACAATGCAAATCCAGCACCCTGAGACTGTACACGAGCCGCAAGGAAGGAGGCAGAGGACTAGTGAGTGTGAGAACCACTGTCCAGGACGAAACAACTAAGATCCATAAATACATCAGGGACAAAGCCTCAACAGACAATGTGCTCAGTGAATGTCTCAGACAACAGGGAACGGAGGTTGAGGTGCTAGAGATACCATTATGGGAGGACAAGCCCCTACATGGGATGTACCACCAGCAAATAACCCAAGTGGCTACCACACCAGACAAGACCCAAGGTGTAGGTTGTGCAAGGAGGCCCCTGAGACAGTCCAGCACATAACAGCAGGGTGCAAGATACTGGCAGGGAAAGCGTACATGGAACGACATAACCAAGTGGCAGGCATAGTGTACAGAAACATCTGTGCAGAATATGGACTGGAAACCCCGAGATCAAAGTGGGAAACACCCCCAAAGGTGGTGGAGAATGCCAGAGCTAAGATCCTGTGGGACTTCCAGATCCAGACAGACAGAATGGTAATGGCGAACCAACCAGACATTGTCGTAGTGGATAAACAACAGAGGAAAGCCGTTGTGGTAGATGTAGCAATACCAAGTGATTGCAACATCAGGAAAAAAGGAGCATGAGAAACTGGAGAAATACCAGGGCCTTAGGGAGGAACTGGAGAAGGCCTGGAAGGTGAAGACCACAGTGGTGCCTGTGGTCATCGGGGACCCTCGGGGCAGTCACCCCCCAAACTGGAGCAATGGCTACAACAGATCCCAGGAACAACATCAGACATCTCAGTCCAGAAATGTGCAGTCCTTGGCACAGCCAAGATACTGCGCAGGACCCTCAAGCTCCCAGGCCTCTGGTAGAGGACCCGAGCTCAGAGGATAAGAACCACCCAGCGGTGGGTGAGAAGGGAATTTACATATATATATATATATATATATATATATATATATATATATATATATATATATATATATATATATATTCTACATAACTGACTGAAAAGCTTGTGACTGCTTATGTCTGGCGAATGTTTGACAATGTTAAACATACATTATAAACTAATAACATACTAACAATCACATGTTTTTTTTTATTATTTTCTTTAGCATTTACTCTTGCGTGTTGCTATTTAAAATGTTCCTCCAGCTTTTTGATGTTGGTTTTTTTATGAATCTGCTGAGTCCTGAGGAAACATCTCTGTCCATGGTTCTGAATCAACAGTATCGACAGCAGTTGCTGTTTCTGGTACCAAACATCACTGTGGATTTACAGTGATTTACAGTGAAGACACCTAAGAGACTTTCTTTCTTTATTTTTTGTGAACCATTGTTGGTAAAGAGGAACGTACAGTAGGTGTCTCATAGTCAAACTCCTTGAAGTTTTTTTATTATGTTATATTACCACGGCAAACTTTAACATTTTTTGCCATTATGTATGAAAAACAAACACAAAGAACTGGAAGGAAAAAGAGCCATGCTTACAAGACCAGAATAAAATTAATTGAAAATAGTGTGATATGCCAAAAATATAGAAAAGGTTCAGGGTAAATCGTTTTTGATGGGATTTTATGCCTGTTAATCTTAAATAAAGTATTTCTCTCAGTAACCTGAATGGTGTTGATGCCTCTGATGCACTTTACTGACCTGCATCTAACTGACAGCACAGTGGCTCATTGTTTTGTTTGCTGCCTGTGAGTCATGGAAGATGAACTGTGAATCAGTCTGATCAACTGAGCAAGTCGCTATCTGTTCTCAGCCTGCAGAGCTGAGTGCAGGTGTGTGTCTTAAAGTTTCATTCAGCAGGAGCCTGAACTTTACCTGAAGTTACAGGAGATTTCTCTGCCATTATGAAGCTGCTACCAACACTGAACTTCATCCATTTCAGTTATGAAACCACTTCATTATTGAACACTTCCCAAAAACCAAGGCTTGTTTAAAGAAGAAAACGAATGTTGAGTGCTCTGAAGTTTCAGTCTCCCAAGTTTTGATTCCATTCATGTTTCTGTGACCTTTGCTAGAGCAGATGAGAAGTTCCCAAATGGCTCTAATTAATTGAGTGTGTTTGGCCATGTGTGGCATGGTGGGCTTTGTTGTTTTGAGATGAGGTTTTTGTGCCGCCTGGAAAGGCTCAGATAAAAAAAGGCCTTGCTGCCACTTTCAGTTCTGGCAAATACATGCTAACCAAGGCTGCTCCTGGATACAGCAACGAGGGAATGAATAGACTCAAATAAAGTTGAGGTAGAAAAAACACAATGAGAATTACATGGAGAGCAGAGGACTGAACAATGACTGAAAGAAAAAAAACAGAAACATAGAACTACATAGGAGAAAAGAATGGGAAGATGTGCTGCCATAGAAACAATTTTAGATGAAAATACCACCATAAGGCTTTCACTTATTGAAGAAACAGGAAAGTAAAAGCTGAAAGTTGGAGAAACTGACAATTATAATTCTCCTCAGTGCACCTACAGTATGAAAGCAAGATGTAGTTTGACTTTTGGTTTTATACTCATCAGCCCAGGAGTATAAAACTTTTTCTCAAATTCTCAAAAACTCAATTTCATGTAAGTGGGAAGCATGCATCTTCACAAACTGGTAAAACATACAAAAATAAGTAAAAAAAAAACTGCAGTAAGGACAGCTTCACAATACAACAAAATTAAGTATTTGCAGTTTGAAGCAAGGATACTCATGTTAAGGATAACATAAAGAGAAATTCATGGACAGTATGTACATAAAACCCAGCAGACTATTTACACAAACTGAATAAACTGTACAAACAGGGTTCTGCAAATAACAGCAGCATTCTTATTTGAAATGAGAAAACCTCAAATAAGAGCACTTCTAAAGACTCACTGAGTTTGTTGGGATCAGTGATGCTCATAAAGTCTTACAGCTCCTGGGAGGAAGAATCTGTGGTAACAAGTGGGGAAGAAAGAAAGGTGATGTGAGGAACTTTAAGTGGAGGGACCAGACTTGGGATTGAAAAAAAAACACACACTGATCTGCTCAGTAATATGAAAATAGAAAATGTACAGTAGACAGATAAAAATGTGTTGTTAAAGTCAGAGCTTCAAAGTCATGAGATTTCAGTGCAACGTTGCTACTGTGTGATGTGGTGCGATGGAAAATTGACAAATCTGAAAATAAACCTGAAAATAATGGCTTCATGTCATTATGTTCTAGAAACTCTTTCAGCCAACAACCTTCATCAGATGATTGTTGCAGTCACATGTATTATCTTTACATTTGGTTTATTTTTAGTCAAATAGATTTAAGCCAATTTTGTAATGTGAACCAAAGTTGTTTTCCACGTCTTTCCTGGTTTTATTCAGCAACAACCAGAAGCTCTTTATAATTCCTTTCCAGTATTTTTATAAAGAAAGCACACAGTTCCACTGAATGGCTGCATTAGATGCAAAAAGTGAAAAGGGGTTTAAAAAGAGCGAAATCATGGTAAAAGCAGCACAAAGCACCAAACAATTTATGGTCACGTTGATGTGTTCAAATTGTCGGATTTTGCTCACTTTGTCCTCCTGACTCTTGCTGAGTCTTGTTATCAGTGATGAAAACGTGTGTATTTCACACACATAATGGAGCGACCGTGTACCTACTTAAAGTCAGCAGATCTGAGGACTGATGCAGAAGCAATTTACAGTCTGATGCACACATAAAAGCCGAGCTGCGGCTGACCTTCACTTCCTCGCAAAACGCAGCTCACTCTGCCCTAACTCCCTGACGAGCCCTCTATGGCCATGATTGTGTGTCGGTGAGAAGCCTCATTGTTGCCTGAGTTAAATTTGTTATACAGTTCTCACTTTGTAGAAATTTCTCCATTTTTGGCTCCACAGGAATCAAATAAGTTCCCTGAAGATGTCTTCTTGCTTTATTGGTTTCGGCTTTCCATTCAGACATGTTGGGTCTCCGAGGCAGAAAAGATGTCAGTCTGTCATTCTGTTTGGTGGAATAGGAAAGATTTGAAAAGTTTCAGGGCAGTGAGAACTTTTCTTTTCTGCCTTTTTCTTGTTATTTTTACATTCAATGCAAAAATATTTTCAATTATTTTCCTAATTGAATCATCCTCTTAAAAATATCCACATGCAAGAAAACACACAACACAGAACCAATCCTCTGAAAAGCCTTTTAATTATGTGCTACTTGTCATGCTATTTGTAACACAGTCAAATGCATAATATCATCAACACATTTTGAAACATGAAAGTGTATCTTGGAGTGAGGTGTGATTATGATTATTCATAAAAGAATTATTTTTTTCAGCTTTCTGCTTACAAATAACAATTTAGCTCCAAAAAACGGTTTTCCAAAATGTAAAAAGCCTTCAAACTTTTTTCAATAGCATTACAAAACTGAAAATGCTACTTTTAGTCTAGTTCCAATGTCTTAAAGTCAATATAAACTTCCATTACAGTTTCAGCTGTGTGTCATTTTGACTGAAGGACTTTTGGGTTTGGCTTGTCTTTGTTGTCCGTGTCTTTGGTTATGTCCTGTTCAGGTGTTCTCATCTTCTAGAGTCTATTCCGTTTGGTCATTTATTATTTCAAATCTGCAGCGAATCAGTTGTTCCAGAAATCAGCCGCCAAGGATTATATTCCCACTTTTCTTCAGTTCCTTGCCAGATCTCTTATTATCTACCCAACCTCTAAGTCCTGATTCACCAGAATACACTAAAGTATTTTTCATGCCTGAGGCTCAATAATCACGAAAGTATAGAAGGTCATCCATCCATTTTCCAGTCACCCTTCTCCCTAACGGGGTTGGGAGGTGCTGGTGCCTATCTCCAGCTGCGTTCCGGGCGAGAGGCGGGTACCCTAGACAGGTCGCCAGTCTGTCGCAGGGCAACACAAAGACAAACAGGACAAACAGCCATACACACACACACTCACACCTAAGGAGAATCTGGAAAGCCCAATCAACCTGACAGTCAAGCACAGTTTTTGGACTGTGGGAGGAAGCCGGAGTACCTGGAGAGAACCCACGCACGCACGGGGAGAACATGCAAACTCTGCGCAGAAAGACCCCAGGCGGGGAATCGAACCCAGGACCTTCTTGCTGCAAGGCAACAGCGCTACACACTGCGCCACTGTGCAGCCCTACAGAAAGTCATCTTCATCGAAATCATCTTCATCAGAGTCACCTTTACTGAGGTATTGTTGTCACCTGATGGACAGAGTAGCCTCTTATCTCACAGTAGATGCAGAACTGAAAGTTTTAAAAAAAATCCTTCTTAGGTTTAATGTCTGTTAGTTTCTGTCCATCCTGGTTATCATCTTTGTCCTCTCTGCCTCAGTCACCACAATCAGAGGCATCATCACTAAGGCCATCTTTTTCACAGCCGTTTGGACGTTAGCCACTATCACCATCCTCATCCTCCTTTTTAGGACTTCTTGTCTCCTTGAGCTGCCAACATCATAAACCTCTCTCCCTGAGCTGTCATTATAGTCTCTATCAAAGTTGAGTTAATCCTCATTATCTCCAAACAAGCTGTCATTATCATCATTGTTACTCGACACTAATCGCTTCACCTATTTTTTCCAAAAAGCCTTCTCTTCTACTAAGGGTTTTGTGGTTCAAAATAGCTTGTTACACCGTCTTGTACTGCGGTCATCGATGCAGAGTTGCAAACACGCGAAATGAGGAGTGAGGAGAGTCAGATAGGTGAACTCAGCTGCAAATGGTCCTTTAAAAAAACACATCGATGGACATTTGAATAAAACCAAGGTAGCATGATGAATAATCCTTCTATTGAAGAATAAGCAGTTTATAGTTTACATTTGTAAATTAACTTTTGAAACAACATTACTCTTTTTCAACCTTTCTGAATATGAACATCTGGAAAACTGAGACAATAAAACATCTTAAACATTATTTGAAAATGTGCATATTTACATATCAAGCTTCCAAAGTTAATCATCGCGATTAATTTGATTAGATAGTTTAGTAAACTGACAGCACTGATTAAAGAAAATCTAAAATTTAAATGGAACATTTAGCTCTCCTGTGGTCTTAGCATGATGCTCAGGAGGATGGTGGCAAATGTCACAGTCTGACAGAAGTGATGCAGAGGTCTAAATTTCACTATTATGGGGTCGAAACATGACCATGAAATGCAAACTTTTTGTACCGGCCATGGTGAACCCAACGAATGGGACGCAATCGTGACAGCAGCTACAGCAACGATGGTTGAACATGTTTCAACATGTGTCATTAGTTTGTGCAAGTCTACACATACAAGTTAAAAATGTCACATTCACAAATTTCGGAAGTCGCTTGGCTGGGAATTGTCATCTCATCACTCAAGATTGGTAAGAAATGGTTGTGCTCTCATGTATCGAGCATTAGAGTCTAACATTGTGTCATCACCAAGTTTCTACAACAGCAATTTTAATATCTTTATTAAAATGATTAACACCCAGGGTTACCGCCGTAGCTGCACTCAGCAGCTCTGCAGGTCGTAGTTGGATGTTTCTTCCTGTGAAACATTTGGAACGCTGAATCAAGTAAACATTCCATGTGTTCATTTATAATTCACTTTCTGGTCAAACTCATTATTCATTCAACAGCTACACTCTCCGGAGCGTTGATCTTTGTACCTCTGACAGCTGCACACACTCAGTCAGGTGGCTGAAAGCCTTTATACACTCACGGAAAATATGCATGACACGCCAATAAGAACCCTGTCAGATGAGGGCCGATGTATACTCTTTCTTCGTGCCCTGCCTAGGAGTGATTTTGAGTCACGCTGACCTCTGAAGTAGATTTTTTCTCACTGAGACAGAGAAGCTGGTCTTTGGTTCTGACTTTTTGACCTATACTGTTTGTGACAGGAGCTGCAGCTTTTGCACGGTCTAAAGAACATGACACTGTTCATGTGTTTCCTGTGGGTATACCTGAAGAGCGCCTGAACACAAGCTGTTAGAGCAGAAGGAAATTGGAGCAGAATGAAGGATAACGTCACTTTTTTTCATTATCCCACAGCCCAGAAATGTTACAAAAATCATTCAATTATGTATTTTATTCTTTATTTAGAAAGCAACCCCACCAGACAGTAACAATCATACTTTGAAAGAGATAAACAGATATTAGAGACAAAATTATGTTTGTTTATGCCAGAGTTTAAACACCTTTAACATGAAAATGATCCTCGACAGCCTTTGTTGATCGTTCATCTTGAGTTTTCTCCCCCGGTGCAAAAACATTACAAGTGCGTAACTCTCCTATATTTAGCAGGATTTAATGCAGCTACACTCCCTAAATGAAAAAAAATAAATAAAGAAAGAAATGTAAAAAATTGAAAATGGAGCAGATTTAGTTTCAGTTAGATGTGGCATTTGTTGCTTTTAGCAATTTGAAAAAGGCAGCAGAAGTTCAATTATCACAGTAACGCCATTTAATGAGGCTTAAATGTGAGCCATGAAAAACAATAAATAACTCTTGCTGTGGATGCAGAGAACTAGTCCTTTTGTTTTTTGTTTTTTTTGCTCATTTTAATTTTGTGAAAACCCTGGCTGCTTTGATCAGCATTATGAAAGTAAGCAGAAAAAATAAAATCTCTTTCCTGGATGTGAAATGCTCACTACTGGGGTTTGATGTAGGGTTTGTTTTGCAGCTTTTTGTTTTGTAAAAAAGCTGCAAAACAAAGATGACAGTGGCAGCATGATTCCCAGTTATTACTTCCAGACTAAAATAGCTCATCTATGAGGAACTATAAAATGATATTATGCCGAGTTCCTGCAAAACAAATTGTAGTGAAGTAAAACTGATCGTGTCTCTGGGTTTTTCATTTAAAGTCAAAACAATGTGGGGTTATTTTTATAATCACACCTGAGAAAAGAAAGAATCATTCAGTGTCATGTTGGATTTTAGTTTTTTGACCCACATGCAGACTTCAAACAACAAGCCATGAGAATAAGAATTCAAAAGATTTATTTTACAGATTCCTGTGTGAATGGTGGGTTCGGGCTGCCCTCTGAGTCGGAAAAAACGGAAGGTCGGCTCGGGTGCTGCTCGGAGAGGAGAGAGGTTTAGATAGGGGAAGAACGGCGGGATCGTGGCAGAGGGGAAAGTGAGATGGCTTACAGTTCGTCGGGGAAGGTGAGTTGCTGAGGGAGGTGGTAGGAATTGTTGGTATGGAGGTTCTGGTAAGTTATTAGGAGTCGAGGCGGCAGGCAGATGTTCCTGGTCGATCTGAGGTCTTGCTTGGCAATCGGGCAGCTGCAGCTCCTAGCAGAATCCAAAAACGAGTTGTGTGTGTCTGTGGGAGACACACACAACTTAGTTTTTCTGTGGACCTGAGGCTTAACAAAACGTGAGGTTTGACTCTGACCAACAAGTGGGACCATCGAGCGATGACTGGCTGCAACACCGCTCCTTAAGAATCCTGCCGCCCATTGGAGGAGATCCGCTTCAGGTGCGCTTCAGGTGCGCTCCCACGAAGATCGTCTATTGCCAGAACACTCACACCAACTAAAATCCTAACATTCAGATTCGTGTTTAAGATTGGGGTCAGTTTTTATCTACAAATCAAAAACTGTTCATACACTTACTTTTTCTGCTGACAAAAGAATGAAAGATATTAAACTTGAATATTCCTGTAGCAACATTGTCATGATTCTTCTGTGGTCTATTCACCTCTGAGTGAGGCCATAATACACTTATTATATTAATGTAGCCTTTTGGTTCTTCAATTAGACACACAATTTTAGATCATCTTTAGGTTCACAACAGAAGAACCTAAATATTATTTTGAATGCAGACATTGTGAACCTCATGGGGATATTATATGTTAAAGAAGAAAATCTGATTTATGGACCCCTGAGTCTGAATGGCCCTGATGATTGATTTTTTTTTTTTCTTTTTTTTTAAAAGCAGGACAATTTATATATTTATATATAACAAAGCATAGTGCACTTAAAATAAATTGTCACACATTGTGGTGCCGCGATGCTGTTTGTTTTAAATTGCATCAAGTTATCCTGGTAGGAGAAAAAAAATGGAGAAAAACAACTAATGGAGTCTAAATATATGTCAAATATATATATGTCAAACTGGTTGTCTCAAAGAAAGAGCACATTTAATTTTCAGATGAGTATTAGAGTATTATATAAACCCATTCATGCTTTGATAGAAATTGCACAGCCATGTAAAAAGGGTTTGATTGGAGCACTTGGGGTTTGAAGCGCCTTAAAGCTTTAAAAGCCTCATTTATTATAATGAATAAAGACTTCAGGGGAGCACTATAGGAGGAGAAGGTTTTCGGGAATATAATTTACAAAATTAATTAAATTAAAAAAGCAAGGGGGTCATTAAATATCCTGCAGGTTATCTCAGGTTGAAATTTAAAAAAAAAGTTTCATAAGGCTGGGGAATAACGGACTCAACCAGGCCAACAGTCACAGCATAGCAACAGGACCTGAATCATGACAAACCTTTATTTCCACCAAGGTTTTTTAATAAAACTTATATTCACAAAAACCATCACATGCTATATTTGAGTGTATAGTATTTGACTGCAAGCCACTAAAAATTTCTATTGAAATTCTTTCAGTGTTGCTCACTCAGAATGGACCTGTTGGACCGGGATGAGCTCCAGCTGAGTAAAACAAACACAGGCTATCTGTTGCCCGTGAGCATTCATGGTGTCCAGCTGGTGTGTGTTGAACAGCTGAGCACATGTGGAGCAGTCGGGAATGTGATCATCACTGCAGTGAGCCTCCATGTACAACTGTGAGAAATTTAAATGGAGGAACTCTTTTTCATCCATTTGTATGTTTGTATAAAGTGATTCCAGAATCAGGCTTTCAATTTGTGTGAATTTACCGTAGTTGTAAAATTGTAGGTTTTAAACCACATTAAACAACATTAACGAGCTTAAATGTAATGATTTAATTGCACCTTTTTTTGAAGTCACTGGCCATGAAACTTTGTTTGTTTGAACACAAAGTATAGATATTTGCAGTAGAAACCAGACAAAAAGTACTTGCAAAATTTAGTAGTGAATCATTTTTAGAATAGTGTTTGTTGATTTTAACGACTTTAACAACCACTATTCTAAAAATGATACAGAATTTGTGGATTTTTTCTTTTTAGAGCAGAACATCCAAGGTAGAATACTGTAGATCTGGCAACAATAAAATTATATACATTATAACATTATAACTTAAGAGAAAAGCAGGAGCATTAATGCTAAGCTCAATTTGCAGTCGAGAAAATGTATGATCATTAACAATAACCATGAGACAATGTATTTGTGGGTCTTCTTAATTTTATAAAGATTGTCAGAAAGATCAGCTGCTTTTGATATTCACAATGGCTAGAAAGCTCAACTGTCACCTAAAGAGGGAAATTTTACTTCAAATTATCAGCACAGACTGTATTCACTATCTTGACCACATTTTAGTTCAGTGGCCTCATTGCGCTAAGCTGACTAAAAAGGGTAAATGGACTCAAACCACACTTGCTGCTTGTAAAGATTTGTCATGTGTCATTGCCATCAGGAAAGACAACAGGGACTCTGCAGCTGCTTCTGCTGACCAGGGAGTATAGATGAGTTTAAATGAGATGCAGGAATTAGGAAGTTATCTTGAAAATGGTAACAGACAAGTGTGAGTTCAAAGTTCTTTTGCACAACTAATCACATTAACAGAAAATATTTGATTAAAATAGATTGAGTGTATTCACACACGCCTCAACATAGACGAGTTTATTAAAAGCACATGTAGGGTTCTGAGATAAAAGCATCAACTGTCCAAGTGCTTCACTCTTTCATGATCCACTGATGGACCCAGCAAGGTTGCGGCTGATATTTGCAACATCCTTTGGATACTGTACTACTTAGCTGAATTTTAAACTAAAACTTCAAGGTCTTCTTCTTTCTTTTCACTTATGTCTCCTCTCTCCTCCATCCTTCTGCCTCTGATCCACAAATACATCAAAACATTTCTAATTTTCTAAAATGCACCACGAGAGAGCGAGAGAGAGAGAGAGAGAAGGCTACAGAGGAGAACGATTTTCAACATCCACAACATATAAAGACAGTGTGACACACTGTTCCACTTTTCAAGTCGAATCAAAAGTATATATATTTACATAGATTGTCATGCTGTTTCTTACCAGCCTGCAAGAAGATAAAGTAAAAATAAATGGCATTAAAGACAGAAACTGCGGGGCGTGCTGTGGTGGCGCAGGGGTTAAGCACACCCCACGTTTGGGGGCCTCAGTCCTGGATGCGGACGTCGCGGGATCGACTCCCGGTCCTGGCGACCTTTGCCGCATGTCTTCCCCCCTCTCCTCGCCCTCTTTCCTGTCTGCCTACTGTAAAAAATACGAGCCACTAGCGCTGCAAAACCTCTTTGGAGGAAGGAAAAAAAAAAAAAAAAAAAGACAGAAACTGCTCATTTTCTTGCTTACAAAAAAAATAAAACACTGGATGAACTTAAAATTAAATGAAAAAGTTCTGTTAGATAATGTGATCTGATGTGCCTGACAAAGCAGTGGTGTGTCTCACATTTGGTTTAAAAACAAACTCATTATGCAAAATGTGAATTCATGCTGGCTAAGCTCAACAACATTAATAATAAGACTCATAAGAGTGGAGCTGCATCTTCAACAGCGACTTCAAGGGAAACTTTCTGCTGAACATCTTCAACAATCTGGAGTCAGAAATTAATTTCTGTTAAAAGTCAGGGATATATTTCAGATGCACCGTGCTAGAACCAAAACTGACCCCCTTTAGCCTTCAGAACTGCCCTCATTCTCTGCATTGATCTGCTCAGATTCTTTCATGCATGTTTGAGAAATCCTTTAAACTGCATTTGAAACCATTCAGCTGTGCAAAACTCTTTGGGTCTTTGGGTATTTGAGCGCCGCCTTCGAGGCGCAGCTCTCTCCCAGAGCTGCAGTTTCCAAGCTCAAGAGCAGCTCTCTCCTTAAACACCACCTGTCAGCTCCTTCAGACTAGCCAGCAGCAGTTAGCAAACACCTGGTAGAACTGCACATCTGCTGAGCTTGCAAGACAAGCTGTGCAACGCTGATGAAAACAAAACTTTTCCCCAATAACGTTAATCTATTGATGTGATCTTATTTCAGACACTTTCTGGTTTCATTTTGCTATGAAATACTTAATACAGAGCAGCAGGATATACTGTTTTCAACTATCTTTAAAAAAAAAAAACAACAACAAAAAACAGCTAAACTAACAATACTGACTCCACACTTTCTGCTCAAATACAACAACTAAAGATGACAGTAAGTGGTATTTGCTGTGTATTTACATTAAAGCAAATCATTAGATATTATTAATAACTCTTGAATAAAACAGTAAAAACATTAAAGAGAAACTCAGTTGGTGTTTTTGAAAGCTGTGGAGCTACTGATCCTGTGAACCTGGTCCAGCAGCAGAGGATTGTAATGGAGAGAATAGTGAGGTTACATTCCCCGCAGTTCTCAGCTCATCGGCTCGCTTTGTGTGTGACTGAAGGAGCTCCATGTCTTCCACTGGGGACCCTCAAGCCTCTTAAGTAACTTGCAATAGAGAAAGAGCTTCTGAAAGAGGTGGGAGATTTAGGTTAGTCTTGCAATCACATAATCCCATTTCCAGTTTTAAGCACATATAATGGACTTGGTTCAGAGGAGCCAACTTTAGTAGGTCAGGGATTTTAGGGGTTATGGGAAATTGCTGGTGCAGTGCTATTCCCAAGTTTGCCCATCCAATTAAAACCCAGACCAAAAGGAAAGAAATCTGCTTTCAGTGAAAGATATGCGCAGGACTGGTGGAGTGCAATGATTCAACCAGGAAAGAAATCTGCTCTGGCTGGAGCTAGAGGTCATGGTTTGTTTGAAAGTTAATAAACAGTGTGTCAGAAGAAAAGCCTGTTTACCACAGCATAGCAAACTCATCCTAGTTGGGACCTACTGCCTTCTCTGGTGCAACACAGAACTGTTTCAAGAAGCTTTGGTAGCAATTTATGTTTAGTTATTATAACAGGGTTTGGTTCTTTCAAAATGCTTGTTTAATAAATTCAATAAAAGCTTATTTGGGTGCAGCAAAGTTGATTTTTCAGGGAAAAGCCTCTGGACGAAGGTGGTTATATTTATTGTTAAATAAATGATGATAAGTGATTGTAAAAAAGATGAATACTTTGTGTTTACCTAAAATTTTCCATTGTAAGAAAAGTATGTTGGTAATAATTTGAGTTACTCAGTTAACCTTGTTGGGTATCTACACCAGTACTTACAGGGTACTAACAGTTATACATTACCTGGGGGGTACTAACACTAACTAGAAAATTCCTGAAGAAATTTAACCGGGGCCTGCCAAAGTGTGCCCCTTGGTTTGGACCCAGCGTTCTGATGCAAAAAATTAGCAACAATGCTAAAGAAAGCTGCAATGTAATCAATAGCATGCGGAGAGCTGACTAACTTGGACTTGCACCTTTCAGTATGTTAAAAGTAGTGTATAAGCCAAAATTAGCCAAAATGTGGCTGCTGCTCTCCCTGTGCATTGCTATGGGGAGGCCCCAATCATGATAAAGAGGTGTTCTATTAGGTGAAGAACAATAGGTGCCTGCCATGCAATGCATGGAGGCAGTGACTGAGTAAGCAAAGAACCCTAACGAAAATCAAGTATAACATAGAAACTATGGCTGTATGTGCACTGAAAACAGTTACTGAACATTAACAACTTCTCATAAAATGTTTCTAATATGGACCATAAATATTTTGACCTGCATTAACTATGAGAATGAAATTATTTTTATTTTTATTTATGTTTTAGAACAAGATGCTTGCATTGCTAAACTATGTCAATTGAGTAGTTAGTGTTATCATTTTAGCTCTTGAAATTCAGAGGTTAAGAATTTATTACTACATTCTAAGGTGGATAAAGGGTATAATCTCAGCTGGTTCATTTCAAACCTTAAGTTTTTGTTTATGGTGAGTCACATTAAGCACATGTTGATCATGGATGAAAATAACCAAAAAGGACGTTTAACAGAGTGCATAGCCAATCTGGAACATCAAGATAAAAGGTTTCAGATTAAATGATGCTAAATGATATTAAGCAAAAAACAACACATATTCACCAAAAAGTTTAGGAATTTAAAAGAACCTTAAAGCATTTTTAGGAAACTTTTTTTTTTCATTATTAAACTACATCCATAAAAATACTTGAAGAAAATAGCTTAATATTTATTAAATTATTATAATTATGCTATATGGTAGAGATGTATAAAAACAAAATGAAGAACCGTTTTTAGGAAACAAAATCTTAGGAAAATTTTCTTGGTTTTTCAAAAAGACAGATAATTTCTCCGGAAGCAAGTTCGAACTTCACTTGAATGGTAATATCAGATATGACTGGCAGGAGAAGGTATTGAGTGCATAAATAATGTGTGCAAAGCATTCCTCTATTAACCCATTCTTCTGCAATAACCCAACTGAGAAATCATTTGAGTTCTCCAGCTAGTCTCAAAAATGAGATCCTACAGAGCATGGAGCTCCTGGGAGTCGGGCTACAGCAGAGACGTTAATTGGACCTCGTGCTTCTCTCTGTGTTCAGTCATTTCATTCTGCAATCCTTACATGGGATGATTTAGAACTTAACTACAGCACACTTTTTATGACATAAACTGGCAAAGGGTCAAGAAAATTTTCAACAGAGACGACAAAGCCAACACAGCTAAAGTGCAAAAGGTAAAATTAGAGAGGAAATTAATTGCAACAAGTGCTTTGGCTGAAATGCAGTTTGTTTTTTTTTCTTACTACTGATGTACTTTTGAAGTGAGAAAATAAGTTGTTCACTATCAGCTTAACTTTCCAAGGAATTCCATAGTGTTGCTATCTAATTGCTTTTACACATGTTTTTGATTTAATTTTAATACTGAAACACTTCATTAAACACCATAATCAGAATGTGTTACAACACACTCACAGTCAATATACTGGGTTTACATATACAGTAGTTTGCTAAATCTTTGTTTGGTTTATTGAAGGACTTTGACAGTTTCTGTACATTTGCACAAAAGTTAAAGCCACTACATCTTCATTCATATCTTTTTTTTCTGTGCAGACTTAAGAAAAAGGTTCTCAAGAATAACTGAAGTATTTTCTACACAGTTGAGTTTCAGGCTTCTTTTCCCCTCCTTTTCAGCAGAGTGTGTGTCTCTGAACTGACAGCATTTTCAGCTGTGTGTGCATAAAAATTGAGAAAAATTGACAAAGAGAGTGCAAGCAAAGCAGTGTAATATGTTGGGAACTATCTCCAGAAGATGAACTCTTCCTTAAAGTCATGTCTTTAGGAGTCAGAGTGAAAAATACAGCAAAGAACTAATATCAACCTGAGAGATGAACCCTCTGTCCACTGATCAGCTACTGCATGTCAGTGCAGCTAATATCCTTTGCCAGTCACCCTGTGGCTGAAAAAGTCCCACTTTCAATATTTTTCATTGCTTCAACTAATAGAATGAGAACAAATTTTGTATTTCTGACAACTTACTTAAAAGTGAATTATTATGTGTGTTGACTGGTTCCTCTCTAAGAATAAAAGAATAAAAGAACATTTTAACAAACCAACACTTCCCTAAAAATGGTCAAATACAGAACTGGATGGTTTATAAGAAACCAGGCATAGATTAATATCACTTTTAAAGAAACAAGAAAATGAAATATAAAAAAGAGGGAAAAAAAGCTGAATTGCTCACAATGTTGATAACCAGTTTTGTTGTGGTGAAGGAAGAGCTGAGTCAAAAATCAAAGCTCTCAATTTACGGGTCAGCCTATGATCCAGTAGGTAAGTCTTTACAACCAGAGAAATGCTGACAGCTCCGTTTGGGTTGGAACTGAGCTTCTGCCTCAAGCAAGAGAATTCAAGTATCTTAGTTGAGGCTTTGTCTGCAGTAATGAGGGTTTGGATTTGGTCTGTGAAGGCAAAGCTCTGGATTTCAAATCTCTATCAACCTTCCATCCATCACCCCATATGATGAAACTTGGATCATGGCTGAAATAACAAAATCTCCAATACAAGGAGTTCAGCTGAGCTTTTGATGCATGGTGGGCTCTGCCACAGAGCCAGGGTGAGGACCTCCATTATCATGGAGAACCTAGAAGTAGAGCTTCTGCTTCTTTACAGTGGAGGATACACATATGGAACCATAATCAATCTCCATCTTCTCAAGGTGGAAAACTTTTGAAATGACACATCACAAGCTATTCTCCTAACTTTACTTTGAAGAGTCAAATAAAAACAGTTACAAAGTCAGCCTTTGATCACCTGAAGAACATTTCCAGGACTAAAGGACTAAGCACCAAAGTACATTTAAGTCCTGTCGTTGCATTAACCTTCCAGACCACTCAGGCCTTCTGGTTCTGGTCTGCACTGCATCCCAACAGGAACCAAACATGGAGAAGCAGCATTCAGCTTTTACGTATCACAAATCTGGAACAAAAATTGCAAAATTGAAACAATGAGTTAGGGAAGAAGAATTTTGATTGGATGGATGGATGGATGGATGGATGGATGGATGGATGGATGGATGGATGGATGGATGGATGGATGGATGGATGGATGGATGGATGGATGGATGGATGGATGGATGGATGGATGGATGGATGGATGGATGGATGGATGGATGGATGGATGGATGGATGATGGAAGGACAGACGGACGGATGACAACGGTTGCTTAAAAGCCATGCAAGTCTTAAGACAATCTATTATAAATTAAACAACATTTTTTAAAAACATAACAGCAGCTATAATTATACACTCACCTGGTATCTCCCCCACATGGCAGACTGGATCACGGCTCCATTCAGCATCTGAGACTGCAGCTTGGCTGCATCTCAGGAGATCACAATTGAAGGCCAGTGTGATCTGATTCAGTCTATTTAAGTCACAAAGCTACTAAAGCCCGTGATGAGTTCCTCTGAGGCAGAGAGGATGTTAAGAACGGAGGAGAGTTTAACAAAGAGACAGCTGCAAGAACCTGCAAAGGAAAATGGAATCTAATTAAAATGGAAAGAAGGGGATTCTAAAAGGTTCTTATATATTGGTTTTGAGAAAAACTACATATTCATTAAGAGCTGTCTTTAAAGTACGAGCAGCAGGTTGAAAAAGTATTCAATGTGACAATTGAAATATAAATCAATGTAAAGTGTGTTAAAGCTTGTATTTGGTTGCCTGGTGTAGATAGCAATGTCCATATCTTGGTGTTAAAAATGTCCTCTTTCATTTAATTGGAATGAACTATTATTTTTCTAAAGACAGTAAAATAAAATGTAAATCCAGCAAACTTCTGTCACTGACTTCCTTTAAATGGTCAGACAGATTAAAGAGCAAATTCCTGCAGCAACAACCAGCTGCAGGCAAACACATAAACAAACTGCAGTAACTATTTGAATTTTGCAACATCCAAATATTTTCCTCAGCTACATGTAGTTAAGTTCAGAAAGAATATTTTTGCTTCTATTTCTAATTCTTATCTCATGTCAGTGAGCATATCAGCAGCTTCTGCTACCATAAATTTCTCTGCAATGCTCAATTTTCATAGATTTCAATCACTAAAAGAGGAGTGTCTCCTGTCTTTTTAATTTTAGTTTGATTTAAAGAGATGAATCAACAGCAAACCTACTGTTATAGTAGATGAAATGTGTGAAAATTGTGAGGTTTGAATGTGTTAGCACAGTAAATTAAACAAACAGAATCCTGATAATTATACGAACCACGAGTGCCTGAAAAAAAGTGATGTGACTTCACATTTGCATGTAATTACATAGAGCAATAATTAATTTTCCAATCTTTCACTTTATGCTCAACTTCATTTGATGGTTTTATTTAATTAGGCAGTGCTCTCTCCTCAACCTTCACCTGACATTTATTTTATTTATTGCAATTAAAGGTTGTTTTTGTCCAGCTTACTTCATTTCAGATTTTATGTATGGTCGTAAAATATTTTTTGTAAACCAAGGGAGATGTCCTGAATCAGACAGATAATCAAACCACTGGACTGTGGTTGCTCTGTGACCACATGAAGGACATTTGTTCAAATGTTATTGCTGAGATTTGTATGTTTGTATGAGATTTGAGTCTGTTTGGTGTTGAGAAAATTCTGAATAAATTCAAAATTGTGTGACCAGAGCCTCTCTTGGGTGCAAAAGAAGGATGATGATAAAGGATTGCTTTATTTTTCATCCTTTAATCTGTTTTAGGATTTTCTTTTTCTTTTTTTTATGTAACAGCAGATATCAGTGATAATACCAGCCTCTGTTATAAGCATTTCAGTGATGATATTAGGTATATTAATCTTAAAATTGAATTCCGCTGCACCTGGAATCATATTTTTTCCAACAGACTCTTCAGCAGATGCTTCCATATGGAGAAATCGACTCCCTGGGCTTTTTAACCAGACAATCAACGTTTGTATTCCCCATCCTAATGACCTTTCCAGATGGGATTTCTCATCAACGAGTGGCCACTAATTTGATTTCAGAGGTAATTTTAGCTTGTCATCATCATTAAATAATTTAATAAAGAAAGGAGTTTAATAAGCAAAAGCTTTTCTTGCAAGTCTTTGTGTTCAACACTTCTCTGTAATTTCCGGCTCCTCTCTAATTTCTTGCTTTCAGCTGAAAACTTGGTGCCACATATTTCTCAGGAAACTTTTTTGAGACACTAATTAAAAAGAGGCTCACAAATGATATTTGAGACTTCCAAAAACCCACAAACAAGGAGTCACATTACTATCTTAATGTCAGACATTAAGATAGTAATTTATTTAACTAATTAAAAAATGTTTTATCTTTTATCAGTTTGCACTAAATTGTGGAAATGGACAGAGCTTATGAAAATGTATTATTTTTGGATGTTTTACTCTTTTGTTACTTATACAAATCCATTATTTGTATAAGTTTTTTATACAAAAACTTATCAGCAAAATTTGGCCTTTTAGATTGGGTCATTCACAACAGCATAAAAAACATCTAATGTCAGCAAAAAGAGGCAGAGTTTCAGAAAGAGGAGGAGTTTTAAAAGCGACAGGGACCTAAATCCTCATTTAAATCAGAAATTCAGATTTCTTTTAAGACATATATGACATATATAGCATTTTTATAATAACTGCAGACAACATGGTTACTTGATTATACTATTAAATTGCAGTATTTGCCTGAAAAACACAAAACACTGCCCCTTTAAAACCCATTGAGGACGTATGTTTGTATTTCAACGGGTACATATCACTTTAAACTTGTGTGGATGAACAAAAATCTGAGAAAACATGAAGCACAACATTCAAATAAGAAATTTAAGACACGCTGATTAGCGTGTTTAAACTTCTAAATAGTGTGAGGGTGCGCCTCACATCCTTCTGTTTAATGTCCAAAACTCATCCAACTGTCAAAGAAATTTTTCTCACTTGAAATTGCCGTGTCCTTATGAAATTTTGATTTGTTATTACAAGCACATTCAGTGGCCAAAGGGCTGCCTGTTAGCATGAGATTTAAAAGCTGCAAATGCACTCGCCTTGAAAGCTCATGCATTTCTGGCTGGAAGAAATTGGATGCATCCATTAAAGTGACGTTACCCAGGATGAAAATGGAATCTGATCATTTGTTTCCAGCTAGTGACATTAGTTCAGTCCAGCATGGAGCAACCGATAGACTGATTGGCCTGTTCAGAAACAGGACCGAGTAATTCCACTCGACAATAATCATGGGATTCCACCTATCAATTCAATGACTGTGTTCGCCACAAATGCCTTTGGAAAGATTGGGCAATTTTCTATCCAGCAGATCCTCTGGTAATGGGTAGAAAATCAATTTTTCTGTAGATGAGGAGAAAACTGGCAAAAGCTGATTTTTTACTGATAAAAGAACTTTTAACCATGAAAGAAATGTGTATTTTCCGATGCACTGTTTTTGGGAAAAGCAGTACATTGGTCCTCACAGGGTACTGAATGGGACTCTGCACATTTGCTCAATCTTCTTGTTACTTATTTCTCTCCCTCTGTGGCAATAATTTACATTTACGCAGCAATAGAAGGATATTATTACCATCCATCAAAAATAAGAGTAAATTCTAGCATTAGGTACACTGATGAGAGAGATTTAGGTCTGTCTCTGTTTGCCTCTGCCTGGATGTCAGCCTTCCTTTTGATGTGCACATTTTATCCCTCTTTGAGATCAGTGCCAGACATACACAGTGTCCCTGCAATTGGAAGAATGTCTACCTTCTGCAGAATGGGACACATTTAGAAATCCTTTTGATGTTACAAATAGCTTTTTGATCCGCAGGCCCACCCAAATGATAAGGATTTGCTTTTACAAAACTGTTTGTTACTGCGGTGGCAGGTGTGCAGTTTAAGTGAGGCAGTTGGTTCCCATCCACAGAAAAAGACTGTTATTTTTGTCAAAGTGGTAACATGGACATGATGGAAGTAAAACAGGTTGGTCCTAACGGATCAACTTGAAGATATCTGAGCTATCTATTCTTTTGGGGGGTTAAAACATTTTGTCTCAGTGTTTTTCAAACACTGAGACAAAAACAGTGGAATCCAAAAAACATTTATATCAAAAATTATATATTTTTTTACTATACATGTAATCTGTTTTTCAATCATTACGATAAACTATAAGTTAATTTAATAACGACAAAGCTTCGAATTGCCTTACTAGAAGGGAAATTCAGGAAAACATTTGTTTTCTGTAAGCAATTGTTTTCTTAAATTCAGGTGCTAAAAATCTTTACTGACACATAATCATAAAAAGTTGATAAGAAATAAAACATCTATGACAACAGGATCTAATGATGTGACAACATTATAATATATGTACCAGAATAAAACTTGGGAGATTGATTAAAAGAGTCCCGCTGCAGCTTGTAATGAAACTGAAAAGCTGAAACTTGGAGTCACTCAGCAAGCAACAGAGGAATGCATATGGACCGGTGAATGCAAGCACCGTTCAGCTGTGTAATTAAAAACATCAAGTCCTTCTTATCTGTTTGGTTGTCTGAAGACATAAGTTTATTTCAATGCACCGAAAAACTGGCTAAATATGAGACAAATAAAACCGTTTTTATTATAAACAGCATGTCAGAGCAGTGTAAATGTTATTTCTCTTGTTCATTCATGTCTGCACATTTTGTTCCTCAAACATTGCTAATCTGTTTCTGCTTTTATAAATTTCATTTGTTTGAATTTGTAATATTTTGTTCAGCAGTTTGGTCAGTGCCTGCTGCTTTTGAAGCTTAACTCATAATCAACAGATGTCTGCAACTCTATCAAAAAAGTGTTTACAAATTTTATCAAGTCAAGAACTTGCAGCTTTTAGGTATCCATATGTCCCAACTCCAGATGATCCCATTGGTTGACTGTATTTTCATGTTTCCATGTGTGACGGGGTTCTTTTATGACTTGGGCCACCACACACAAAAAATGACAGGCCAAGGCCAGAGATCACTTTAGTGCAATTTATTTTCTCTCAGTGCAGTGAATCAAAGAATCGCAGAGGCAGAATATTTACAACAATGTCCAAGGCAAGTTAAAAATCACAACAGCACAGCAGTACCTTGAAGTCCAAGTGCATCACCTCCACTGTGGCACCTCCAGAGTCTAGGTGCAGACTTCCTCCCTGTGGAGCAGAGCCCTGCTTTTGAAGCCACAGGCTCCGCCCACAGAAAGTCCAATCACGCAAAACAAAAAACTAAACAATTACTTTTAACTCAAACAGACTTTCAAAATATACAAAATAAGGAAAATAAATAAATAAATTTGTAATCAAAATACACTCAAATAGAAAACAGCCAGCACTTTATAATGACAGCACCATATTATATAATTCGCTCCCGGGGCGCCACACACTGGAAACAACTCCACTCAAAAAGAAAACCGGGAAAATGTTTGACTGAAAATAAATTAGAATGAATGCCAACTGAAACGAAAACACCGCGTGTGCACCCACAATGATCCGCCTCCGTTTAAGCTGCAAAAAAAAAAGTACGTTAATAATTGCGCATATGTGCGGGCTTGCTAGCACGGACTCTAATCAGATCATGACGGCTCCTCCGTCACAGATTCTCAGTGATGATGAAAACTAGACTTAATTTTGTCTCCTGTATGTTGCTGAAAAGTTACATTTGTAATTTGGAAAGATTTGATGTTTTTACATTTATAAATTGATGTCATCAGCTCCAGTTTAGTTCATTCACACAGTAAAGTGTGAAGAACCTTTACACAGTAAAGTGTGAAGAAACTTGCTTAATATTTTACTATATTTAACACAAATTAAACAGATTT
This sequence comes from Poeciliopsis gracilis, assembly GCA_911649635.1. Classification (NCBI taxonomy): domain Eukaryota; kingdom Metazoa; phylum Chordata; class Actinopteri; order Cyprinodontiformes; family Poeciliidae; genus Poeciliopsis; species Poeciliopsis gracilis. The sequence continues at coordinate 219,351 of CAJVRI010000486.1, forward strand.
TCTTGAATATTTTGTACATCACACTAACTTGTTCTTTTAACGGTATTGTGTAAATGTTTTTCATCCACTGGATCAAAGACTGACAAAATTGAGCATTAATTAAAAAGTGTAATCTGATTGCAGTCATCCAGATGACCTGTTCAAGATAAAACATACAGGCTTTTGAGAGCTATTGTTTTTTCTAATAATACCATAAGGTGAATTTGTTCATTTTTGCGTGAACACAATCTCATTAAGTTTCAAAAAGATGTGTTGCTTTTGTCATGCTAACTCAGATGTGATTTGTCCGAGTTTGAACTACAAAAGCAAATTAGTTTTACTGCAGGGTAAAAGCATATGGAGGTGGAGTTTGAGCAAGAATTCCTTCCTCCAGTCGGAGATTTTCAGGTGAGTAGCTGCAGACAGAGCGGTGAACTCCAGATGGAGGATACTATATGTGTCCTTCCTCATGGTCATTCCACTCGACCTCAGCTCCATCACGGTTTTTCTGCCTCATTAGAAACCTCTCTCCTACTTTTCCTCTGTCATCTCACCTCAATGGCAGTTCAACAGATGGCAATGGTGAGGGTTCATTTAAATTCAAGGAGAGACCTAGAACCAGTGACTCTGTGTTCCTCAGTAATTTTCCAATTTTTCATTAGACCATTGATCCATATGAAGATAAGGTCACATCACCCAAGTCTTCTACACTTTCATTAAAGTATAATGTTGTGATGTCTCTGATCACAATTGTACTTAAATGATGGAATGGAAACATTTTCTGCAGAGTTTGTTATTATAGTCACGTAGTGATATAAACAAATACCACAGACCCCACCTTGAAGACTCAGGATGAGTATTCAAGTTCCATTTTTGTCACATCAGTCCACAAGATGTTTTCCCAAAACCTTTGGTCCTAATCGACATATTATATTTTCAAATCAGTTCACGTTGGTTTGGATATGCTTTTTCCTTAATATTGACCCTTTGCAACTATGTCACCAGACATGAGGGAGGGCAATTGAACAGAGTTACTGAAATTGTTTCCCCAAGTTGCTTTTCATTGTAAAGCCATAGGTTTAATTTATTCAAGTTGAGCTAATTTGTCTGTGAATGTAGAGCACCGTGTTGTGGCTTAGGGACAGTGGTAGCTAGTTTAGAAACCGAATCATACCTTCTGTCTCCTGACATATTTATTGATTTGATCAAATCGCTGATTTTGCCTGAATTCCTCTTCCACCAGAACAGACCTAAAAGGGTACAAAAGTCTTGTTGCTAACCAGTTTGTTTTATTTATTTATTTTTTTTTTGTACATGGTAAAATACATGATGGTGAGGCATTTTCTTCATAGTTACTAAATAATAGACCTATAGCTTTTCCAAAATGCAATATTTGATAGCATCTCAATCTTATGCTCACTTAGTTTCTTAAGTATAAACATTAATCTTAATACCTTGTACAAAATGTTCGCTGCAAATCCATGAATACACCGATGTCCGCCAGCCCTTACAATTGATGTCTGCTGTCCATCACCGTCTTCATTTCTCATCAATAGGATTACAGTAAATTGACAAGTTTGGTTTGGATCCTTGTCTGTTTGTGCAGCTGACTGCACAGCATGCTATAACTATTTTTACAGTGAAAAAGCAACATTAAACTACCAGCTGCCCTTTTCGTTTTGTCTATATTGTCCATATTGCCGGACAGGGGAGGTTTTCTGAAGAGCATGATGTCACTCAAAAGGGGTCAATATGAAGTCGCAATTTGAAAATTGTGTGTTGTACTAGCATTTGAATTAACAAAATTACAGGAGACATGTGGTTATGATGGTAAGAGTTTGTACTGTAATCGGTTCAAATCCCCACTCCATCTGTCTCAGTCGTGTCCTTGGGCAAGACGCTTCACCTGTCTTGCCTGCTGGTAGGCCTGAATGACTGAATAGTGTGAAGTGCTTTGGGATCCTCTGGACTTGAGTACTAAACAAGTGGAGACCATTACCATCTGTAAGGGGAAACACAGCCAGGATTTTAATCCTACTTTAAATGCCATGTGTAGCTCCTTCTTTCCAGCACTGCGGAGATCAGCTGAACAGGATTATGAGGCATTGACAAACCCAGCCTGTTGTTTAAACAAGTGTTTCTACATTCAGATTATGACATCTCTTTGAAGGGATGTTCATATTAGCGTGTTTTGAGTTGGTAAGCTGTCTCCTTGGACTGCTATCCTCTCCTGAAATGCAGAATACAACAAAGGGTTGATCAAACATTTACTGTGTTGATGTCTTTAGTGACAAAATGAAGTGCTGACACTGTGGCTTTAGAAACTCCTGCTGGTTCTTTGATAGATTCAGTTAAGAACTGTGTCTAACGCCAGCTTTGGTGGGAAGATCCTAAAATTGGAAAGTGTCTGGACTGAAACAAAAATTCCTGACTGATCAGATATTGAACACCAATCTAGAAACCATCACTATGGACTTCCAATTTAATGTGTTTCCTTGTTCATTCATTTCCTGTTGCTCTGGAAAAGCATTATTGTGTCATCATTTAATACTCAGTAATATTTCAGCTGCTGTCTCTTTGTTAGAACTCCAGTAATATACTAATCCATTTAGACTTAGCATACATCTTTGCTTTTGTTGCTGCTCATATTGCCAATACAGACTTATCACAAAATATACATTTCATCTTTCATGGTTTTTGAAACCTCCTTTTTTGGATTTTGCTAAAAATCCAGTTTTCATTTTTCATCCTTTTCATGCATCATTGATGTCTCTCTCAGAACAACTGGCCTTTTATCTGTTGCTGTTGTATGTTTTCTGTTTTCATGTGATCCTGTTAAACGCTCACTGGGCTCTGTTGTTCTCGCTGTCTGTAGTGTTTGTGATGAGATCAGACAAGAGATTAGGTGTCACACTTTGTTAGCCTATTTGAATGTTATTTTGGCTAATTTTCATACTAAGTGGACGATCCATCTTTGCACTCAGTGTTCATTTCCTTTGTAAAGAAGATGAATAAAATTTACTGCCATTGTTCCACAGTGCATGTACAATCTGGATTGGTTTCTCAGAAAAGGAACAAGGGGAAATGAAACAGGGTAAAAATCAAAAGATCTGGCTGTGCTTGTCAGCAGCCAGACTGAATTATTACCCGCTAAGGTGCCGACTCAAACTTGCAAGGCACTGCAGTGGACAAAAAATTTAACTCATTCATCCATCTGTCCGAACACAACTGGCATTTCATAAATACAGCTGATTCATAAAGCACAAGCTTATTAAAAGAATCTGTGGTTCATCAATTCATTTAAAGCCCCTTTGAACTGGACAGCTCCAGTTATCCTCTGATTTTGGTAGCATTTGCTCCTTGTTTGCCAGAGTTATGAGGGGGGAACCATATATTTTAGGTGGCTAAAATTTGGTAGCATTTGCTCCTTATTTGCCAGAGTTATGAGGGGGGAACCATATATTTTAGGTGGCTAATATATATGGTTCCCCCCTCATAACTCTGGCAAACAAGGAGGAAATGCTACCAAAATCAGAGGATTTATTGTTGATGATGAGAGGAATAAGCAGAGAAAAAATCTTGCTGGTAAGTTAAGTTGTTCTCATATTATGGAGGGGGAACAGATTATTTCAGGCTGCTGAATTATCCATTCTTTCCTCTCCTTACCCCATAACCTTGGGGAATAAAGAACAACTGTTTCCAAATTCTCAAAAATCTTTATATATACACTACGTGTAGGGAAAACTGTGTTTGGTGACTGATTTTTACGTCTGCCAGGCTTACGTGAGAAAAGTTGAAAAAAGAGCGATTCTCTTCGCGTTTAAAATAACACAAAACAGCGTCAGAAGACCTCGGTTATTTATTTATTTTACAATTTTTTGCCAATTAAACTGAATGTTACAACCATGACATGATTATATGAGTTGTTTTACCGAGAAATCGATCAGAAGCGACGTGAAAATGATCATATCCGCCATTACAGCCAAAGTTTTTCTGGCTGTAATGCGCGCTCCCGACACAGGGAGAACAGATTTTCACAGGGGAACCGAATTTCGCACAAGACCGGATTGTGGCGCACCAGGAGAGAGTTGCGTGATGTGGTGACGTCATCAGAATGTACTGAGTGTTTGCTGTTAAATTGATTATTGTATTTTTTGGATTACAAGTTTATTTATTTTTTCTTATTAATTATTTTGCATACTTTAAGAATTTATTTGAGTTAGAAGTAATTGCTTGTTTTCTTGATGTGACTTTCTATGGGTGGAGCCTGTGGCTTTAGAAGCAGGGCTCTGTTCAACAGGGAGGCAGTCTGCAGCTAGACTCTGGAGAACTCACACTAGGAGGTGATACACTCTGAACTAAGGTACTGCTGTGTTGATTTTAACCTGCCATGGATGTCTTTTTGTATATACTTTGCACGTGCCATCTTTGTTCACTGAATAAATAATAAAATTCACTGAAGTGATCTCCGGCCTTGGGAAGTCTTTTTTTTTTTTGGGTTGCCCGGTCACAAACCCGTAGTAGAAACAATCTCAGAATATGGCAAGTAAAATTGAAGGTTACAGCAATATAACTTAAGAGGGAAAATAATACTTTATGTTACAAGATATCTCACTTTACAATTAGTTTTTCTTTGTTGTATTTTATTACTTATTATTTGCGCTGACTGAACCTAGGTAGAAATTTGGCTTATCCATGAAAACAGACATTTTATCATGATGTCTTGTACTTATACCTCTCTGTGAAATTGTCCAGTTAAGAGAATCCAGGCATTAATGGAATTTTTTGTGAAGTCGAGCAAAAGTTTGACAACTACTTATTTACTGCTGATTTTTCATCTATTGCGAAAAAAATAATCTGAAGTTTAGGTTATTTGGTGATTTATATATTTTCATTTAGTGGAACATTTTTGTTTTTTGAGGCTCAAAAGGAATCTTGTCTCTGCTTCTAAGGTTGGGACAGCAGTGATTTAGGGTGCATGGTAGTCCATCTTATCAAATAGAGGACAGAAGGCATTTGTTTCATGGGATTAGGGTGAAAGAGCCTGTGGCACTATGGAGTAGTAGACCAGGATTTGTTATGAAACCTATCAGATTCAATCACCTCAGCAGCTCCACAGTTGGAGGACACCTTGTTTTGTCTGGACTACCATCCACTGAGTTATCGATTCCCCCACGGCACCTTATGATGCTCATTAACCCCAAACACTGTCTTTGGCTGAAAGGGAGGGAAGCAGTTGGATTTGTCAGAAACCGTAGGAGCGAAGGTAATATCCAACAACATAAAAAAATGGAAATGAAGCGTATGGCGTGTCTGAAATTCAGTCTCTAGAGAAAATGGTAAATTATCCCGGAGTGTAATATACAAATGTGGAAAATTTTAAATTATTCCTGTCTGACAAAATAAGTTTCCTGCAAGCTGAGGCATCTCTTCAGAAAATATCAAATTTAAAACTCCACAGGAGCCAGGAAATTACCTCCTCAAACATGGCCTGAATGACATGAGCATTTAAACTGTGACTGCATGGCTAAAATTGAGTATGCTGATCGGGCAGTGAGGCATGTCAAAGGATAAATGCCTCCAATTCAGTGGCTTACATGCATTTTCATGTTGTGTCTCTGTAGAGACATGCCATTCTGTATCTACATTTTTATTAAGATATCTATTGGCCAGGGGGCTGCACAGTGGCGCAGTGGGTAGCGCTGTTGCCTTGCAGCAAGAAGGTCCTGGGTTTGAATCCCGGCCCGGGGTCTTTCTGCACGGAGTTTGCATGTTCTCCCTGTGCATGCGTGGATTCTCTCCGGGTTCTCCGGCTTCCTCCCACAGTCCAAAAACATGACTGTCAGGTTAATTGGCCTTCCCAAATTCTCCCTAGGTGTGTGTGTGTGTGTGTGTGTGTGTGTGTACGGTTGTTTGTCCTGTTTGTCTTTGTGTTGCCCTGCGACAGACTGGCGACCTGTCCAGGGTGTACCCCGCCTCTCGCCCGGAACGAAGCTGGAGATAGGCACCAGCAACTCCCGACCCCGTTAGGGAGAAGGGTGATGGAAAATGGATGGATGGATGGATGAATCTATTGGCCAAATATATATGCATATATGTAATGTTCATGCGTCAATAAACTATAACAATTTGACTAAATTGTGGAAAATTCTGCTTTACAATTCTTGCCTAAAGAGACAGTTCAACATAAATGAGTAGGGTAGGATAGGATAGGATAGGATAAATGAATAAATTTGATATCTTTAAAAAATGTATTTCAAGATAACTTAAAGCCTGTTTTGCCAGTTTTGTTTGTGAAGAAAGTACATTGTGACACAGCAGCATATGGGGTACAACCAAGACCACAAAATACAGCTCTTTGGAAATTATGTAATCTAATTAATAGCTACTGTTTCAAATACAAATAAAAACAATGAAGCATCAAATAATAAATAGACTCCCACTTTGGACAGGTCTATTTACATATTTTTCTGTGGAACATATCAATAATATTTGGAAAAACAAAAGTTGAAATATCTATAGAAGCTATGCAATTTTTGATATGCTATTGTCTAGCATTTGCTTAGAAACCAATCCAGAAGTGTCCTTTTCCTTGACAGTGATTGGCTGTATTCCCAAAAGCATATTGATGAATATTAAGGTATGTTTGATATTTTACCCTGTGTTTTATCATCAAATGCAATCTTCAGACAGGTTATTGGTAACAGTAGAAAATTTCACTTACATTTATCTTACCAATGATACGTCAAAACCTTATTTCACTGGGTTTGTGGATCTTTGGGTTCTTTGTGATTGTCACATGGTTTCTAGATGTCCTCCTTTCTGAACTCGTTTCCCATGTTTATTTTAATGATGTCACACAAAGTATTGTTTCCTGGTCTTGCCTCAAAAAGCGTCTGCAGCTATATCTCAGACTACATCTGATGTTGAAAATAAAGCTTTCAGAAGAGTACAAAGCCATATCATCATTTTCAAAACCATTCAACGTCAATATTCTAGTAATTAGCTAAGAGAAATATTTTAGAAAATTCTAATTAAGACTAACCAGAAATAGGTTTGGACTGAGAGAGAAAAAAAAGCCTGTCTTTTTATAGATTGCATGTTTCAACTATTTAAAATGCAAATTGACTCTTTGGGTTGAATGTTCAGTGTTTGGTTTCAGATTTCTTGGGTGTGAAGTGTTAATATAGTCAAATAGAAAGTTTTCTCCAGAAATTTTATTAATTTGTTTTCCCAATGTTGAAAACATTTTTTAATTAGGCTAAAAGGATATGGGCAAAATCCTTTTTTTTTTCAACAACAATGTACATATGCAGAACGTATTAGTTTTTTTTGTTTGTTTGTTTGTTTTTAGGTTAATCTTAATCAGAGTCCTGGACTCAGAGGTCCATTAACTTGACAAGATTGTCAATCTTACACACCAGACTAAAGCCTTTGTTGCTCCTCTTTGTGTGAGCATTGATTCATGTTTGAACACTCTGAATCTTTGCCGACTGATGAGATCGCGGTCCGAAGGGGTTCTTCAAAGACCTGCTAGAGCCTGAAGAGCCTCCTCTTGTAATTCACCTGAACAAACTGTATTCTGCTCCTTTCAGTGCTCTACTTTTCTGAATAAACATGTTTGCCCCAGTGCGCACACACACCTAATCAGAAATGTGACAAGGTTTTTACCAAGAGAGGCATTAATGGAAATTTACACATTATCATCAGTATAATTTCCAAGCTCTAAAGCTACTTGGAGCAATTTCCAAACGAAATATAATGAAATGTGTCTGCTGTCAGCTTAAGCTCATATTTCATGGTAAATAAATAAGAATTTAATATTTACTAATAGTGTTTGTTTTACTCTAAAGCTTAAAATATTTTTGTCATGGATTGACAAGTGCAGAGATGCTTAAATTAAGTCGCACTTGTGTTTGTCCTCTGACTCAACTCAACAACACACACTCCTGGTATGTTTGATGTGCTTTCCATAATCTTCCTCTCCATGAAGAAGATGGAGTTTTTTTCTCCCACTCCACTGGGGAAAGCCATCATGTAGAACAGCTGCTTCAGGCTAAGGCTGATGAAATTATTACCTTGCTGATGTGACCTGCCTGCTTCTTTGGAGTCTACCAGGGATTCAGGATAAACAAATCTCCTGGAAACAGCTTCTGTCCCCTCCAGACTGTACTGATGAGATGTCTAATATCATTTTATCATGACACTGTTTATGAAGACTGAAAGGATGTCAGGATTATCAAGTTCATTTTGATTTATGTGTTAGTGCATAATCAGATAAGCAGCAGTCGTATGTGTTGAAGTGTCATTACATTTCTTGGACATAATTATCAAAAAATGTCTCTATTTACAGAAGAAATATATTGTAAGTAATGTACTTCTCACTATTTTTACAGTACTATCAATCATTAATTTATTACAGTTATGCAAATTGAACACTGAAACTTGCTTTATTGGAAATAGTGTGACATATTTAAAGTGTTTAAATAGTTCATTATTTGTTAATTCTACTTTTATTAAACTTACAACTAATCAAAACCCTAAATTCAGTTTCTCTGCATTTCTTTCATTATACAGTTATTACACAATGTCACAAGAAAACACACCTATTTGACAATACAGCATATATAACTTAACCTGCTGAAGCAAATTTCCACACATTTCTTTGACATGTCAAAAATGTCTTCAGCGTGAGCATCATTGGTTTTACATGCCAGGTATACTGAACATGGATGAGACTGAAACAATGTAGCTGTGACACAGATCCTGTGGCAAAGACCCAAAAATAAAAATACAAATCTCTTACTATGCTATCAAGAATCTTCTCTCACCTCAGGATGCTTGATGCTCATTTACAGTTTTTTTTTTTTTTAATTAAGATGATTAGATCTCTAGGAATTAGCAGTTTAAATCTCAAATGACCAGTTTATTCTTTACCGTGAAAACAAGATGTTAACATACCCAGTCATGACACACTGGTACACTGTGAATCCCAGCTGTTCATATATGCACTATTCAACACATAATGTACCTTGAAGTTGTGATAGGACTCTATGTTCAACAAATGCCCTTTGAAGTAAGACTAGGTTACCATGACGGCATACATGGCAAGACAGGAGGCAGTAAACACGTTTTAAATAAAGCAAATAAAAAATGAATTGACCTGCTGAAGTGTGTAATTATATTTTGCCACAGTAGACCATAGGAACTCAAACATTCAATCTTTTGGGGCATGCAGTCAGGTGATGGAAAAACAGTCCATTCACATTTCCACTTGGAAGTCTCCAGTGTACTCAAATAAGGACTTGCAAGTTGGTTTAACGTTTAGTTGAAACTAAAAATCATCCATCCACCCATTTTCTTTACCCTCTGAACCTTTGCAGATTCACAGAGCCTTTGCCTAAGGCTTTTTTCCCATAGGTAATGCGGTTGGTGAGAAGCAGAATATATCTAAGGACAATTTTCGAGGGACAAACTGACTCAGGCACATTTAAGACTAGAAGGCAGCTGTACAAGAACCAAAATAGAACATGCAAACGCGACAAAACATACCCACGGCAAGGACAGGAAGCTTGGGTTCTTCTTGTTGAGACAAGAGGCAAGAGCTCGACTACTGCATCATTCAGCTATAGTCTTAAAATGTGAAGCCAAAATGTACAGTGTATTATTTGCTCAACTTCCCTCTTTCTTTAAATTTAATCTATGCTAAATTTAAGGGCTCCCGGGAGCTGCTTATTGAGAAGTGGAATGAAAAATCTAAATGCATGAGATAATAACTAGCAAAGTTTTCCTGAGATAAACATATCAACGTAAGTGTCAAATTAGTTTTTGTGGCCTGAAAAACTTTCAAGAACCACCAAATATTTATCCCTCAGTCTTGTGTGACTGGCTGCATTTCCACTGAACACATATTTGCACAGTTTAACATTTTTAAAATAAATTTCTTAATGGAAACAGGTGTTTTTTTTGACCATATCAAAATTGTTTTTTTCTCAAAACTGCAAGTAAGATATTTTTTCGCATTACATGTCACATTTTTTCGCATTACATAAGTCATATTTTTTCGCATTACATAAGTCAAATTTAATGTTACCAAAAATATCTTGATAACACTAAATATGTTACCAAGATATTTTTTCGCATTACATGGTAACATCCTGATCACCAATCAGGATGTTACCAGTGGCACAAACTACGAAGAAGAAGTCAGGAAGTAATTGGAGGACGGTGGTGAGAGATGTTTTTGTAATGACTTATTCTGTGAACAAACTTATGCAAGTTTTATTTGGTAACACTTTATTTGATGGGTTGTGAAGAAGACTGTTATGACACTGTCATAAACATGACATAACACCTGCCATGAACATGAATAAGTCTTCATGGATAATGTCTTCATTATGACAATTTGACATTATCCTTCTCTTTAAACAGGAAATCTGGCTGTTATAACTTGTCTTAGGTGTACTTGCACATGATGGAAGATTGCTTCTTCATCAACACACCGCACGCCTGTTCATCCACTGCTTCCTCCTACTGGTGGAGATGGTGTATTGCAATACTTAAAACGGCCTTAAATAATGTTTCAATTGCAAAGTTCATAAGTGCTTTGTGGACATCTTGCTATAAAACTTCAGATCAATGAGATCAATTAGAAATTTAAGACTAACCAAAGTGGCAGAGCAATATAATATAACCAGGTAATGCTACGTAATTTTTAAAGTTTAATCAGTAATAATTTTATAAAACATTTATGACAGATCATGATTTCTTGGTTAATGTCAAGTTGAATAATGTCAACTTTGTATCTACTTTGTATTAAAAATGTAATTATTTACCAAATGACACTTTATGACAACAGTCAAATATTCATGAAGACTTACTCATGTTCATGACAGGTGTTATAACTTGTTTATGACATTGTCATGACATTCTTATTCACAACTTGTCAAATAAAGTGTTACCTTTTATTTTAATTGCACACATTTAGACAACCATTTTGAAAATACATTTTCTACATTTCAACAGAAATCACACAAGGTGACAAAGAGTAGTTCGCTGTCCAGACGTAAACACAGATTGGATGACACCAGCTGCAACTGGGAGTTACGATTACTTATTTTAGATGCAAGGTATGGAAAATCTCAGGTAACATCAGGTAGTAACAACTATTTGCACTCACTGGTGGGATCCAAGTGGTGGCAACAATCCCTGAATTGAATGAGCCAAACAGGTACACCCTTGTCCTGATTAACCCCATGCATGCAGGTTTCAGACTGCGGGAAAGATGACTTGCAAACTCCACCACTGAGATTAAATCTGATGACTCTATAACTAACCACACCTCCGTAGATCCACATATGAGCAAGAAAGTTCCTTTACTGTAACTGAGATGTTAAATGTGAAATCAGTTGGGTTTTACCTATTACATGTGCGTGAGATAGTTTAATGTGAATTTCTGTCAAATTCGTGGAGTTACAGAAACTCTGACTGGTTATCACAGACATGCAGGCCTTTTAATGCAGCAGTTGAACAAAATGGGCAGTGTCAGTGTATGTGTGCGTATAATCCCTCAACACTAATGCTGCTCCTTTCTCTTCCTCTCCAGTGAAATGCTTCATTCCAGTGTGACTAATATCCAAACACTCCCACCTCGCTCCTGGTTCTTCCAGTTCGGGGAAAGCAGGGGAGGTGTGACAGGCCAGTTTTGCTCATGAGCTATCAACTGAATAATTACTACTAACATGCATCTCCACAGGGCTTTGGGAGCCATAAACGGCCACACTGTCACACACCAGTAGAAACTCGTGACTGCGTCAGAGCTGCAGCATTCGATCACTGGGGACCTGAAAGGATGTATTCGGGTCAAATGTTTTAGCTAATGTGCGAGCATTCCTGTAAAACAAGCCTCAGCCTGCCAGGCTGTGCAGTGACCCCAGCTGCATTTGAATCCTGGCTTTGGTCTTTTGATTTTAAAACAGGTGTGAACTGATGCAAGCAGCTTAAGAATGACATCTGGTTTTGGTCAGCTGAGGATATACATGTTATGAAGGACATAAGGAGCTAAAGTAGCTGAAAAAGTCTGATTCAGCATGAATGAAAACCTTTTGGCTAGATTAAATTGGGAGAAGTTAAATTTTATTAATTAGCTTTTGATTTTGCTTTGAATACCTTAATTTCTGGACTCATCATTTTTCACATCCTTGAAACACTGTGATGTAGCTAATAAATGGCTTTTTGTCAATAGGTTAGGATTAGGGCATATTCAGAAGTGCATATTCAGAGACTGAGGTCCAGACAAAAGTCAGAGATCAAAAACAATCTTTAATACATCTGCAGACGGAGAGCAAAAATACACTGCATTAGGCGACAAATCTAACAAACTCAGAGTTGCATAGTTGCTTTATTCACCTCTCTCTGCGACTCTCTCAGAGGCGAAGACTCAATATTCGAAGACCAAACAAATGAAACAAAGGAAAATAGACGGAACAGTTCAACCTTATACACTCATTCACTATCATGTCTACGGGATGCAAAAATTAAACACTCTATCTCCATGCAGGGAAGGCCACGGGAAAAACAGCAAGTTCCCAAATAACCCGTCTGGGAAACTTCAACAGACACATCTTGTTCAATTAGTTTGTACACACTTTGCAGCTGCACGAAAAAACATTTTGACTATGCTACACTGTATGATGCAAATAAAAGATTTTCTCTTTTTAAAGAAAATCTACTTCACAAAACATTTTCCTCAAGACAAAAGTGACACACAGAGCAACAAAGAAAGAGACTGAGGAAGTGTGTGTGAGGCCGACCAAGAAGATCAAACCACTTCAGTGGTTTGAGTGGAAAAAGATGAAGGTGCGTTAGAGGCACTGTTCGGAAAATGTCTTTACAATTGTATGTCATTAAAAGTTCCAAAAAATCTTTTTGTGGGTCTTCCCAGAGAAGATTCACTAAATATAGAATCAATAGGTGAGTAGTACTTTCTACAGAAAGAAAAAGACAGTACACAAAATTTGTCGAGACAGTGATGGCTCGGTAAACGAGTTACAGCACTGTCTAATTTACCTAGAAGCACTTTCTGTGGTCAATAAAAACATCCTTGAAAGAGACTTTGTGTGATTCAGTTGAAACAAAAACAGGAGAAAAATCTTCATATCATTGAATTGGTGTAATTTATCTACCAAATTCACCATATTCTTCTAACACCCTGAGGAAAGTCAGCAGAATGCACAAGTGAAACAAATAAGCCCCAGTGGGATTTTTTTATCTCTGAAAAAATCCCACTGAACCAAATTGCCCCGAGCGTAGATGACATTCCACCCGCATCCTTAACGGATGTTTTGACGCCCGAGGACCTTAAAAGCTGTTTAAAGATGTTTAATGTAATGAGATTCTAGAATGCATTTTGGGTCTGATCTCAGTGCAGTTCTGTCAAGCTACCTTACCTGTTTTGTTTTGGGGGTTCTTTCTGACAAGCTTGTGGCTGAAAACAGAGCACAGATAAATCCTGTTGGTTTTGAGCTGTCATTGTAAAGTTAATCCAAACTGAAATATCAATAAATGCTTAACAGATAATCATCTGGTGCATTCGTTTATTTAAACCAAATTCATTTCACAGTTGTGAGTGATATGTCCAGCTTCATAATCATTTTAGAAGATTTACCATATCCAAACTAAGTTCATTAGTGAGGTTTTATATCGTCTGTGATTTCTTTCCCCAAGTCTTTCAATCTTTTTGATGAACTTGAGAACTGAAATTCCAATTAGTTTTTTTTTTTTTTTTTTTTTTTTTAAGAATGACTTCCGTAAATTTCAATAAAAAGTAACCCATTCACAAATGTTTTCATGGAGTGTATCTAAAATATTTCCATGAAAATGCAGCTTGGAAAGTTGAAATATATTAGATAATGCTACTTGGTAAACTATTGGCTGTCATTTGCATAGCAGCCAATAGAGGAGCGTCAATAATTTCCCTATGGGCATCGATTAGCTGAACGCCTAAGAAAGTGTATATGGGAGAGTGTAAATGTTAGCTTCTGCAGTGATCAAAATGCTGTTGAGACTCGATAGAGCTCAGCAGAAACCAATGTCTGAAAACCTAAATGAACTGAAGCAACACTCTAAGAAAGAGTATACATGAATTCCCATCTGCTATCGTAATAATTACAAGCATAACTTGAGCCTATCTTCTATTTGTATTTTACTTTTAGATATGCTATCTATGAATGAAACTACTCATAACAAAGCCAATATTTTTCCAGTAACAATGCATTTTTCATTATGCTGACAACCAGAGTTGTATGAAACACACATTACTGTCTCTCTATCAATAACAGTAACTGTCTGCCTGACGCACATTGTCACAGACTCCTCTCAGTGTGACAGACCATCACGCCGCTGTAAATCATAATGAGCAACACCAGCGCAGTTCTCGCCGTCCTCCATTAGAGCACTTTTTGAATGAGTGCCTCTGGATCACTTGTACCCAATCAAAGAGGCCCTGACAAGGACAGCTGCCGGAGGGGCCGCCTTTGATTTGCAGCGATGCCATTTCCTCCTGGCAGCAAATACAGATCGCAAACGGTGACAGAGATTAAGTCACAATTCGTCTTTAAACTGCAGCAATTAAACTGTCAGGGGTGCAATACTTCATCTGGGGAAACATGCGATTCATCAGTGCTGCATTACACGTTCACTTTAAACATCTTTGGGGTGACATCTGGAACAAAGCAGGATCCATTAAAACACCACAAATTTAATGAAGCTGGATTATGAGAGCTGCGTGCATGCATGTGTGTATGTGTTTGTAGTTTAAGCCTTTCTTATTAAAATAAACCAAAAAAGACAGATTTTTGCTAATATACTTTTGATAAGGCTTTTAAGTTAAAAATACCATCATTTATTTTATTGTGCCATATTTATCATCTTTAAGTGAGCGTGTAACCCTTTCAGTTACAGCAAGTCTTCAAATCTAAAAGCAGTTGGTGGACGAATATATAAGTATCTCAGCGCCTGTAGCAACCTGCCACAGCAAACCTGAGACAGCAGCTGGCACACATCTGTTTCCGGACCACTTATAAATTACTAACCAAAATGTCATTCAGACAGCTGCTGTTACAGCTGGAGACACAAATACTCTCCGTTACTGTGTCTATAGTGATGGATGTTAAAACCGAGCGTTTGCACATAGAAAATCAGCAATAAAGGACAATGTAAATAATCTATGTTCCAAATGATGTCCATCTGAGGATTAATTAAATTTAAATAAAAACAGAAGAAACATTCCCAGTTGTTAGCTGACTTGTTGCTTTTAAGCATTTTTTGTTCTCAGTGGGAAAAGTGTAAGTGAGACAAGACGCAACACTCACAGGAAGCTCGTCTAAAATCTTTTCAAAGTCTCATAATGACTGTGTTACTCCTTCTAGATAAAATACTGGATTCAGGGTAACTTTATTATAGATGCACCTTTCTGTGGATCATGAGTTTCACTGAAAAAAGACAGAAGACAAATGATCCACCTTAAATATTACTAATATTGCACTGTATTCGTCCATTACTTTGTGGTTTCATCCACAAAACACAAGAGAACCAGACTACCATGAACAATAAGGGCTGACCATTCTTTCACCCAGCAGTTGTACTGGTCTAGTTTCATGAAATGGGCGACTAACATCTTTACAGACCCCACACATCCTGGACACCAACAGTTTCGACTTATCCCTTCAGATCGGAACGGGAGAGTGACAACAAATAACAAGGGCAGCTACAGGGACAGTTTCTCTGTTGACCATGACCACATATTTTTTTATGTTTTTATTGAAAGCAAAGAAGAACCAAATTCAAATTCATTGTTTGTGCAAACAAATATAAAAAAAAATAAAGCTAACTGATTTAAAGGGTATCCATCCGACTTAAACTGACTTGTATTAATATTGATGCTGCCTTCAGTCGGCTCTATGGGTCCACAAACCTGAAACCAATATGATTTTAATGTACTTTACTGCAGCATAACAATTGTTTAGTACCTGCCAGTCCCATCAGTAAAACACAAGAATGTGATGATAATCAGCAGAAAATAGTTGATATGTCTAATCACCACTGCTACCACGTTTCAGGCTGCCTCTGTGATGCTGACAGCTTCTTCAACACATCCAATGGCTTCTTTAGCACAGACAATTTCACACATGAAAGATTTACACCAAAGCAACAGAAAAACCATCCATCTGAAGCCTCCCAGGTGTACAAGAATTTAAAGGAGGTGGGAAAAAAATGAAAACACAGAAACTGTCATCCTCTGTGGTAGCTGTCTGGTGTTACAGATGGTTGCAGCCTTGGAGGTATGGATGCTGAAATAAATGAGAATACAGGTACAGTGCGCCTCACAGGAAAGGATGAATTCAGATGCTATAGCTACCTCTGCAAATTTGGTGGAGAAAGGCACTTCAGCTTCACATAAACCTCCCGGCTCCATCAGCACAAACTAGCAGGGGAAAAAAAAGTGAAGTTATTGTAGTTCAATTACAAATGATTTATGGTTTTAATCTGCTAATGTTTTTTCTAAACACTGCTCTTTCAAAGCAATTAGCATTAGGCAGCTTTGAACTCTGTTTTAGCTCAGTTATTTAAAGAATGAAAAGAAATCATGAATGTAAGTAAGTCCAAAATATTTCTTCTGGAAAGGTCATACCTGGCTGGAAGATGGGTTGCAAGTCAAAAATTGCGCATATAGCACTAATGTTTGCTAGGGACATTTTTATCACAGTTGCCTGAAGTTAAGGAACAGCAGTCATTGTTGCTTCTACTGCTGGGAACCAGTCTTTCAAAAAAGGTACAGTCTTTGCTGGAAAAAGGCCAAGCAGAGAATGTACTTCCTGCTCAAGAAACACAACCTTCAATGATGGTCTACACAGCCGCTATTCAGTCTGTCCTGGGGTTTCATCCACAAAACATGACAGCATCAGACTGCAGCAAACAATCAGACGTGCGCCAAGCGTCCTCAGAGCTGACCTTCTCTCTTCCTGGTACAAATTTGGGAAGACAAAAGCAGAGGAAGCTATCAGCTACTGCCAGAAACCCAACCTCTTACCAGTTTGTTCAACTTTATTTGAGTCAATGGCTCTTATTCTGTACTCAAATGTTCACAAAAAAAATTGCTTTCTGAAAATGCAATTCACTTTAGAAATACTTTATTAATTCTGAGAGGAATTCAAAAGATCAATTCATTAAAATGGGCTAATTTAAGTGTCAGTTTAAGCACAGTTGCTTTATCTCTTTAAAGAGCAACCCGTAGATTTCTTCAGCAGTGTGTTTGTGAGCTCTTATGAAGGCAGTTCTCCATTCATCCATCCATCCATTTTCTGAGCACCCTTCTCCCTAACGGGGTCGGGAGGTGCTGGTGCCTACCTCCAGCTGCGTTCCGGGCGAGAGGCGGGGTACACCCTGGACAGGTCGCCAGTCTGTCGCAAGGCAGTTCTCAGAAAAGCAATTTTATCAAATAGTTTTAAGGATATGAAGAAACCACATTGAAAATGATTTAATACTCCAAGCATCTGCTTTTGTAAAAGCATTCATTTTGCACTTTAAACTGTCACCTCAAGTCCATGAACATAATATTTTGAGCTATTGTCAGAGTGGCATACTAAGGGATGAATGATAAATCTTTTATTTTCACACGCAAAACAGGTTTCTCATATTATAACTGTAAAAAGTTGAGAATCTTATATATACTGCTATTTCTATACAGGGAGTTGGCATCTTCAAATGTTGCAGTCATATTGAAAATATCTTAATGGATGGAAGCTATCATACATAACTTTACATTCATCGAGCTGAAAGTCTCTTTTACCCCCATATGGAAATGTTACTTTGACTTAATTAGTGCTGTAAGATTACTGTCCTATTTGATTTTTCCTTTCTGGATCCAACTACACCATGACATTATTTTGTGCTCTTTCAGAGCGTCGCCTCTGAGTGACACAAACAATGAACCTCACTGTGCAGAGCTGTCTGCCTCAGGCGCACAGCAGATACCAATCTGCGGTGCCATGTTATCTCCGGCCGCCATTCAGTGGCTAACAACCACTCCTTAGCTTGCTTTACTCCACACATCATGTTCACTCAGGAACACACAAACACACACACAAATGCACATCGTCACTCAGCAGCAGTGCTGGGTGTTTTCAGTGTCCTGATGAGAAACCGCTCAGGCAGGAGCTCCCTCTTCAGCCAAAGACCATTATGTGGTTCAGTACCACAGAGCTTATCACACCGGGCAGAACCACAGTGATCTTATTGGGTTATTTTGCATCTGCATCATGTACAGTCACTGTTCTCTTTCAAAAAAAAAACTAAAAAAAACATGAGGCTGATTCTCATGGTAAAGAACAAAAGAGAGAAAATAAGCTTAAATCGTGGCAGTGTCCGCTGTAGTAGAACTTCCAGTGGTTCCTGCCACGGCTACCAGAATTTCCCACAGGTTAGTGATAGCAGATGTTTCAACTTCTGTGGCAGATTGAATATTGAGTATGACTAAAGTTATTTCTAACAAATGAATATAAAAAAAAAGACTATACATACACTCACATAGAGCCACCACTGATTTGGTGGTAGTAATCTGTGTCAGCGGTCACAGAAACAGATGCCACAGCTTAGTAGCGGCAGCTTCTGGAAGCCATGGCAGCTGACACCAGAAGTCCCACTATAGCTGCCACTGCCATGGTTTGAGCTCAATCCCACTGGGACAAGATCCAGTTGATGGCCACAATTAAATTTTGAAGGTATAATTGATACTATTAGGATTGTGGCTGATGACCATAGCTGGCTGATTTTCATCTGAAAATCTAACTTTGTTTTTCCAATCTCCTTAGAACAATCTGACGATATTCTCCATAGTCAAAGTTGTTGCTGCAAGAAGAAAAACTCAATGTTAATATATGTCCAGTGCCTGTAAAGAGTTTCTGTCATGAATTGGTGTGGAGGAAGGCAGTGAGGTAAAAACTACAGATCAGGTTGCAGTGAAATGTTGAGTTTAATGGTGGGAATATCCAAAAACAGTCCAAAACCTTGGCAGCACAGGTGACATTAAATACACAGGAGGTAACCAGGGAACGAGACACAACTGGGAACAGTCAAGGGGAGACAAGACAACACGGAGACTCAGAGACACAGAAACTCGAAATAAACACACAGAAACTTCCAAAATAAGTACAGATAAACACAGATTCTGACAGTTTCAAATGAAGTCAGTGAAAGCACAGCAATGTTGCAAAATATTTGAAGCAAAACTGTACCACTCTATTCAAGTTGTGAGAGAGAAGACTAAGAAAGCTAAAAAAAACAGGCTAGCTGTATTTCATCCTTTTGGGTTTTTAAATCCTGGATTTCACATCCTGGAGCAGTTGTGTTTTTTAAATCACAGCTTAGATATGAATATTCTTGAGAAAATGTACCAGAAAACTGCTGTTCCTGTAATGCTAGCTGTGCTGACAATGTTACCTACTAATGCAAGACGCTAAAAGCAGTTTAACACTTGCTTATTGATATTGAGATAAATTACATTTTTCTTTATAAAAGAAAGAATTATGTTTTACACCTTGCCGAAGTTTTATGGTGATACCAAAGATACAGTAGATTATGCTACAGTTGATTTATTTTACCAGTCTTACTTTCTCGAGCCCTGCAAGGATCATGAAAATAAAAATTTACTTTTGTAAGATCAGAACAACACATTTGTGAAAACTTAAAAAAGTGTAGATTTTGGTTTTTTAATGTATTTTTAAGTTTATCTGCAACCCTATTGGAGTCATGGGAATGAAGCACTGCTTTGGTGTGGAGTGCTGAAGACAACATCTTCACATATTCCCTTCCCTTTATGGTCTTTTCAACAAATTGCAACAAAAACAAACATTAAAGATCTTCCTCTCCAGATGTGAGTGATGATTGTGTATAACTAACACATCTATAAGCTTGTTATATGTTTGTCTACCTTTATACCCCTAAAGTTGAATTTTTAGGGTTAAGAATTCACTACGTAAAAGTTAGGTAGCACTCCATTCATGTGCTTTGCAGCCAATATATCTTAAATTTCAGATCAAACTTTTCACTTTCTTTTTGTCTTCCCAATAGGATGAAAACAAATCTTAAGATTAAAGAGCTTCACAGAGACAAAGTGGACATGTAACAAGCAAAAGAAAGGCAAGACATAATTGCAACACATGGATAAAATTGCTGTTTTACTGGGTGGGTGAGGAGCCAATTAAGGGCCTCTTGTACTTTCAGTTACCTTAGCAACACAATGTCAAACTGCTGAAAAGATCTAAAAAGCTGCAATTTCTGGGGCTCAGCCATTACAAGTGGAAATCTGTCAGGAGTCCTAAACAAGGGCTGACAACAAACTTCCACATGGTGCATGTTGTTTTGTTTTAAAAGATCAGTTTTTCACTCATTTATGTCTATCCATTAACAAAGGTAGATAAACAAGGTAATGTTTTAAAAACACAAACAATCAAAAGTATGTGAAGTTGTTTCCTCAAGAGGAAACTTCAGTTTCAGAGCAGATCGGCAAAACATTAACATTTCACCTCATGTTTCAGTCATTTAGACTAAATATTCTGTGCTATGCTGAGGATTATCCTCATCCATCATTCTAAGGAAAAAAACACATTAGCTTATGTTTTTGACTTGTGATTCAAAATGAATTATTCAATGAGCAATTTATTACCGTGACGGGACCTGAGTCCCATCTGCAACTTCCTCTTTCCCATTTCTTAGGGCTTGGGAAAGCTCTCAGATTAATTGAATTGTGGTTTTAGTGAGTCCCAGTCTTCTATCTCCATCTCACTCCACTACAAATACAACTGCAACGTTCTGCCGTGATTGGACTGGACATAAGCTGTGTTAGTGTGCTCCAGAAAAGAAATGCTCCAGTTTGGCTAGAAGTTTGTTCACATGCAGCAGATGTGGACCAATGTGACATGAAGCTTTACAAAACACAAACAAACCCAATTATGTCCAATTGTACATGAATCCAGTTTGTTCCACGTTCATTTTTTTATGAATCCATCTCAGTCATATTCTGAAGCCAGAATCATATCCAAGTAAATACTATTAATTTTAGTAAAGTTGAGTTAATGACAACACCTCAATGGAGGAAAAGGCTTGTTTTTACAGAGGTAAGCAGCCAGAATTGAGTCATTGACAAATAGCCTTTAAGTCATATTTGATACATAAAACATTTTTAGAACAACTAAATGTAACACTATGCTATAAATGTCCACTATATGCCTGGAAAATACATAATATTGTCAGTTTCCCTTTAGCTAGAATATCATAACTACCTTTATAGTAACTATATCTCTTAAAGGCGTTCTAGGATTCTTTGAGCGAGCTAACACAAAGACACCCTAGCTACGTCTAACACAGATCAACACGCCATCCTCATATTTGTGTGCAAAACTTCCCGGCACACAAAGTAAAAAAACGACTCTTCTTGCAGCCTGTCTCGGTCCCACTGTTTTAATGTCAGTCAGGTAAAATGGAAAATCTTTGAGAGTCAAATATGATTTGGACTGACGAAGGTCACTGGAAAGACAAGCCAACTAATTCACAAAATAAAGATTGATTTTGATTACTTAACGTCATTTTCCAGCTCCAATTTCTTGCGATATTTCACAGCTGCCTGGGGATGATGCTGTGTTTGACTGAGCTTACAAACAATATTTGACAGCTCATTCCGTGAGTGCAGATGACTGTCACCTTGAGGTTCACTAATGAAGCCAAAGCCTCAGATCCTGTAACTGTGAAACAGCAAGACATTAAAGTCACATTAATGGGGTAATTCAACTTCTGAACGAGTACTATAACACAAAAAAAACTACAAAGATGGAGTTATACTTTTTCAGTGCCTCCTGAAAAAGTGTTTTTTCCTTAAAAAAAAAAACACTTTCTTGATTTGATTTTTAGAGTATGTGGATCAATTTCACCTTCACCAAGCTTATTCTATTAAACTGTGAATATTATTATGCAATAAAAAGCAGCCTTTTCTACTAATGGTGTGTTTTTGTGGACTGCATATCACTATTGATATCTGTCAAATGACAGCACCTTTTGATTTTTCTGTCAGTGGCCTGTGGTCCAGCCCCTATATTTTGAGCTTTATGAAACAGATGGCAGGTGTTGAGAACAGATTTCCAAGGAGACTCTGAAGTCATGCAATTTTTTTGTCTACTATTTCTTTTAAAAAGAAAGAAAGTAAAAACAGATCTGCTTTTGACAGAAGTAGCACACAAATGATTGCCAAGGGAACTTCTGTTATTGTGGCAATCAATTGTCTCTAATTAAGCATCATTCTTTGCAACAAGGATGGCAACTATAGACAATACTTATTACATTTATATGCCTGACTGGTTTCAGAATGGCCAGAGAAGAGAGAGAACAGAAATCAGGCTCTGCATAGCTGAGGAACAAAGTTTTAAGGAAACATTGTAAATATTGTATTTCCACAATTACAATTTGTCACCTTCAGTTCAATAAATAGTTTTGTAAGAATGGTAAAAATGAGAATGTAGCTGTAAAAATTACTCTATTACCATTAAACTTAACCTACTGTCAAAATGGGCCAAGTTAACTTAAAAAAATAGATGGTAAATTACAGTGATAATATTCTCATTTCAGCTCAGCTGCTAATGCCTTTCATTCCCCTCTGGGTGATATTGCTGTGATCTAAAAGCAGCCCTTTTTCCTCCTCTTAAAAATGTAAGTTAACTTTAGTTACAAAGTACATTCAGCAAATTCAGCAAATATATTTTTCATAAAAAGTCACTTTGTAATATTGACTTTGTCTTTCTCAAGGAGATAAATACACAAAAGAGTTTACAGAGTAAATGGTAAATTAATAATAATAATAATAATAATAATAATAATAATAATAATAATAATAATAATAATAATAATAATAATAATATCCATCCATCCATTTTCCGTCACCCTTCTCCCTAACGGGGTCGGGAGATGCTGGCGCCTATCTCCAGCTGCGTTCCGGGCGATAGGCGGGTACACCTTGGACAGGTCGCCAGTCTGTCGCAGGGCAGCACAAAGACAAACAGGACAAACAACCATACACACACACACTCACACCTAAGGAGGATCTGGAAAGCCCAATCGGCCTGACAGTCATGTTTTTGGACTGTGGGAGGAAGCCGGAGAACCCGTAGAGAACCCACGCATGCACAGGGAGAACATGCAAACTCCGTGCAGAAAGACCCCAGGCTGGAAATCGAACCCAGGACCTTCTTGCTGCAAGGCAACAGCGCTACCCACTGCGCCACTGTGCAGCCTATAATAATAATAATAATAATAAATAATAATAATAATAATAATAATAATAATAATAATAATAATAATAATGTTCTAGGCTTTATAGTAATTTTGTTAAATGAAAAAGAAAAATTAAAAATCTAGTGGACAGAAGTGAAAAAAAAACTTAAACTGCATTTGAACATTTTGTATAAACTGATGGACAAGGACAATAATCATATTCAAATTAAGGATTAAATTTACAGAGTCTCAATAGACCTTCTAAATTGATTAACATTGCTATCATACTGAAAATGCTGAATCTGTATTTATCCTCAAGTATTTAGAGACACCGGTTTTCTTTTTAGAAGGTCCCTTTTCCTGTGCCTTTTTCATGCTAATTAACCCAACAAATTAAGTTGAAATGTCAAGTTAGTTTGAATGGGCCAGAGGTACTTTGGCCTCATTACGGATACTTTTAATTGGTGTGGTTGTCCTCACTTAAGCCTGTGCTAGTAGCCTAAAATAAGGGTCTGAAAATTTAGCTTGAACATTTGCAGGTTGAAGTTGTGTTGGCAGTGACAGTAACAGTTCTTCAGATAGAACATTTTTTGGTTATTTCAATCTGGAGACTCACACGGAGAAAAGGGAGAAAAGCAGCAGTTAGAAATTTTTATTGACCCAAAGTTCTTTGGACAGCGGCAAAAGACTTGCGTGCTGAGAATCGCCGTGAGCTTGGATGATTGGCTCCGGGTGAAGCTCAGGCTGGTCTCCCCCCAGGCCCAGAGTGTGGTGGTGGAGTGGAGCCTGGAGAGGGAGAAACCTGGAGGGAGTCTGGAAGATACCCGGGAGGATGAGGGTGGAGACGGGGATGAGGCGGGTTGATGGATCTGTGGTTGTTTGGCCTTTTGAAGGAGCTCTTGCGTGGTAATTGGCTGGAGCGGAGCGACAGTCTGATGCTGGTTGGAGGAGAGTCTATAGACGTACACGTCTGACAAATGTCTTCTTAAAAATCCTTAAAAACCCCTATACATTTAAAATAGTAAATGTATGGGGGTTTGGTCAACAAATCCAAATCCACCAGAAGGCTCAAACACTTGTGAAGTTGTGTGATTGTTTTCTTTTCTGTGTTGTTTCAAATTGGTGGCAGCTGACACAGCAGAAACATAAAGCAGGCAATCTGTTTGAGCAATTCAATTAAAAATATGGAATTATACTTTTTGACAGTGCTGTAAAAAATTATTTTCTCCATCACAGAGAACATTTTAATATTGAAAAAAGACAATTTGATTAAACACACAAAGCATTCAAATGATTTATATCAAACTAACAAGTTCCTCTGCAAGACAGGAATGACCTTCTTCTTAAATCATGACTAATATATGACTAATTTTTTTAGTTTCGTTGCACAACCCAACCTTGACTCTGAGTTAATTGTGCTTTTTTCACTTGTTAGACCTAAAGAAAAAAGTCCTTTGTTCTCATGTTTTATAGTCATGGAAACTATAAAACCTATGTATAGTTTCCATAGGTCACATAGGTGACTGTAGTCACCTATGTGACAACAGTCACATAGGTTCTATCTGTTTATTTATCAGGAAAATCTTGTTTTTCCAGAGTTCCTGCCTTTAATCAAACAAAAAAACAAAAAACAAGCAGTTCATTTGAACTTGTTTTTCACGGCAATTCATTTTCTCCTCCATGGTGTTTTGTCCCCTGCCTCCTCATTTTCTCCCCTGAGATGAGATGCAATACTTTGCTTTTTATAAGAGTCCAGCTGAGCTTTTCATTGTCGATGACTTCTCAATTTTCTCCCAAAACCTCATGAAACCTAATCTAATTTTCTGTTCTGCAGACAGAGCAGTGCTGTGTCACTCACAGCCCCAATTTGACTTTTCATTTATGTAGGATCTCTGCCTTAGAAAAAAAAAATGTCATGAAGCTGTCAAGTACCATACCAAAAGAATATTGAAGGATGATAAAGAACAAATGGAGAATGTGACCATGATATAGCAGTTAATAAGAAAATATTTAGAATTTGCCTCAGTGTATTGAAATTTTGGCTCAGATATAAAGCACAGCATTTTTGCATTTTGTATATTTAAACATAAATTAATTTCTAGAATTACTTGGAGAAATGTTGGAGAAACATTTTCAGTAAATATGAAACCAAATGTGTTAAGGAAAAAAAAATCTATGCTTAAAAAACCCAAGTCAACTGAGATTGAGATTTTACTAAACTTTTATTGGTATTCATCTTATCTGTTCTACTGCTTTGTTTACTATGTTGATTTTTTCATTTCTTTACATTGTTGTATGTTTAGCTTTCTCATTTTGTTTTTTGATTTTTTCATTTATCTTCTTAATATCTTGTTACGGCCCGGGGCCTTAAGGGCTGGGCTGTTGATTTTGCTTTTGTCTGTCTTTGTGCTTCTACCCTTTGCAGGTGTTTCTGTTCCATTCGTATGGAGTGCAGAGTATTTGAAGCTGGCTGTCTCCACCTTGTGGGTCGCCTTCGGCGTCCACTCTGCCTCTTGATACTTGTGGTGTTTTGTTGCCATTTTTGCACATTTGAGTTTGTCTTTGTTTTTGCACTTCCACATGCACTCATACACCACATCCAAGCGTTTGCATTACACCACTGATACTGCTATCCACAATACATTGTTGTTTTGTGAATAAATATTCCTTTTTATGCACTTTAACCACTGCATGGTCTCCCATTTTTGTTATGACCTTGAGCCAGTCGTAACAATCTGATGTTCAGCACTTTATCTCCTGGGGTTGACTCTAAAAAACTTTATAAATAAAGCTATTGATGATGATGATGATGATGATGATGATGATGATGATGATGATGATGATGATGATGATGATGATGATGATGATGATGATGATCAAGATGATAAAGCATCAAACTTTCATAGGTGACGTGGGAACAGTACTTTACTTTCTTATTCTGTCTTTCTTAACACAAAAACTCAGTTTTGAAATATGTATTTTCTCATCAGTGGATTAATATCATAAAGTACAATCTACTGATTTCCCAGTCCACGTGATGGATTGATAGATGGATAGATTGATAAAATGTGTAAATGAAATGGATGGATGGATGGATGGATGGATGGATGGATGGATGGATGGATGGATGGATGGATGGATGGATGGATGGATGGATGGATGGATGGATGGATGGATGGATGGATGGATGGATGGATGGATGGATGGATGCCCAGGAATCACACTCTGGTCCCCTAACAGGATTTGGCTGGTAGATGATGAAGGACTGAAATCCATCCCATGATCCTGTTCTGGTTTTATTCTTTTTTGTATGTTCCAAACTTATTGCAGATGCATGACTTGTCTCAGAAAATAATTTTAGAGTCTAATACATTTAGTATTAATGTTTTTAAAATCATCCAATGATGCCACTTTTCCCCTACTATACCGAGAGTCAGAACTAAACATGGTGAAGCAGCTTTTAGTTTTTATGCTCCAACACTATGGAATAAACTTCCTGCTCATTGTAAGTCTGCCCCTACCTTGAGTTTATTTAAAACAAGGTTAAAAACTTTCTTATTTGAAGTTGTCTATTCTTAATTTTTTAATCCCACTCACCTACTATAATTACAAGTTTCATATTTACTTTTTTATGTGCTTGCTTTTTTTTTTTTTTTTCTTCTAACAGTATGTAGTTTTATTTTTCTTGTACAAGCACTTTGAATTGTCTTTGGCTGAAAGGTGCTATATAAATAAAGTTGCCTTGCCTTGCCTTACAAATTAATGTTTTTGACGAGAGAACAGAGAAGGTTGAAAGGACAAGACTGCTCGATCAATGTAAATCCCCCCCCCCCACCCACATTGTGAGGTTACAGGGGTGCATCCATAAATCATCTGGAAAGTCGGTGAACAGATTGAATTGTCACAACTTCGGCTGGAACAGACAAGGTGAATGAGAAAGGAATGAGCTCCTGTCTTCCTCTCTGGCATTCAGAACAGGGATAGACTGCCTTTAGAGAAATGTGGGCACAACAGAGTAATATATGTTTGGCTCATGTTTGGGTGGCAGGGAGGATTGAGCCGAGGCGTCATGGCGCTATATTAGGATTCAGTCTAGTTAAATTAGCTTTTTTTCAGGTTGCTGTTTAAGATGCAGGTCCTGAGTTTTGTCCTGCATATAGAAGGGAGGTTAATACAAAATGGTTCATTTGCAGGAATGTTAATAATCCAGTTCATGAGACCTGTGCAAATCATAGTCTGCTCATAAGTCACTCATAAAACAAAAAAAAATGTGTTGGATGTAAAACCAGATGAAATGTGCTGAATCCGATTTTTTTTCTAGCAAGAAAACAAGAAGTTTATTTGAATGAACACCATGTTCTCAAGGTAAAACCAGATATGTTCAACTTTGATTTCACAGCTGAAGCTGTATGCACCAAAAAAGAGTTAAATGTAGCTGAGGTCAGGAACTAAATATGTTTTTAGAGAAAATTATCTCTAAGCAATTTTCTGAGAAATTGCTTGAATTTCCATTAAATTAAACCAATTTCAATGTCCAAGATCAGCAGAAACATGACCTTTTCCCCAAACAATTATGCATCAGTCCAACTGCATTTTATGAAATTCTGTGTTATCATTGTATTCTGACAAAAATATGAATTCATTCATGGAGAATGTTTTTCTGTATTGTCTACATCTTAACCTAACCAGTAATTCAATGGATGGATAAGAAAGTAAGCCATAATTTTGTGATTTTATTTACAACAAATCATAAAAACTGCATCATTTGTCTTCTACTTTACAATTGTGCAGTACTTTGTGTTGGTCTTTCAAATAAAATCCTAATTAAATGCATTAAAGTTTACGTATGAATAGGAAAAAGTTAACGTTTCAAGCGGTGGGAATATTTTGCAAGGTCTTTTATCAAATAAAACACAAGTCAGATTTTTAACTTATTATTTTTTTATGTTGCCAACTTCTGTTAAAATATTGCAGAGCCAGCCCAAGCCTCCATTTGGCCCTAAGTGAAGTTTGGTTTTGGGGTTCTCTATTTCTGCTAACAATGTGGACCGCCTGGAATCAACAGTTAGAATAATAGATCATTTGCACATCTGCTGTAAACTTATTGCATCTCTGATAGTGCTGTTTACATTATATCCTATGCAGGTATAACATAGGATACATTTGTTGGCCAGTGGATTTCTGGGTGCCGATTACCTTAACTTTGGGGGATCGCGATCAGCCAATAATTAATCATCCGATACTTACATATGAACTTCATCTTATGCACTGACCTCTTTTTTGTAAGCAAAGGTTTAAAAATCAGCCTCTGTCCTCTTCTGCTCTGCAGTGAGATGTTTGACTGACAGACCGGCCCACCAGGTCAGGTCTGAATGTTTACAGTTAACAATATTCACCCCACTTTTGCCAGCTCAGCGACTTTCTAGCTATATTTAGCAACATTTCAGACAAAAAAATTGGTCTCAGCCAAAATCAAAATTGGCAAGTTAGGCTTTTTAAAGATCAGTAACTGGGTTTAGCCATAAAACTGCAATCAGTGCAGCCCTACACACATATTCATGACATTCTATGATGAAATTAATTTCTCTTAAATCTAACTCCAACAGCTAAACATTTAATTTACACCTGGTGAGTTTTTCTTCCTTGAGAATGTAGACCAGTATCAGTATTGAGTTGATTATGAGCCTTCAAATGATTTTAACAGAAGTTTCACATACCTTATAAGTTGATGTAAAAGCATTGTTTGATTTAGCCAAATAAATGATCAGCAGCAAACAACATATCACCAAATATAGCTTTAAACAGCTCATTGATATATTAATGCAGTAGCCATGTAGCCTGATGTAAAATATTTTGCTAGACAATATCAAACATTGAGAAGTTTTAATTATTCTTATCAAATGTTATCAAACATGCTGTTTTGAAGTTAAAACAAACTCTGCAATATGCAGAGCCAAACAGGAGAATCAACTCATTTCAAGTTTAAACTTAGTTTCACACAAAGACATTTTATTGGGTGTAGATTAATAGGTGCCTGCCATGCAATGCATGGAGTCAGTGACTTTGTCACTGCCTCCTTATGCATTGCTATGGCAGGGCCCCAATTGTGTGTTTTTGTTATTATAATGACATAGAAATTGTTACTAAAATGAAAAAGAAAAAATCAGCTTTACTGGGGGGGGCCTCTTGGTGGCCCTAAGCGGCTGCTTAGTTTGCTTTGCCTTGAGCGGGCCCTGAAAATTGGTTCTAATGTACCTTCTCTTCTCCCATGGAGTTAGCTTTCAGGCAAATAGAAATCAAAAACAACCAACAAATAAAGCAGGTACAGCACACTCAACGAAAAGCATTATCATGGTACTGAGTAAATTGTTTGAATTACTGAGACAGCCTTCTGCTGCCGCCTTCACCTAACATTATCAATTTGCATATGAGTATGCACCATCTGTCTGTGGAGTTGCCCTTTCCAAATGCCATGAAAGGTCAGAAAGCAATAAGTCAAAGTGCCACCCTGCTTGGCAAGGAGGCTCCATTTCACATGCTCAGTTATGCACCGAAAATTGTAAACAGTAAACATAACTCAGAAATTGATCATGAATGAATCGTTATTTCATTCTGTGTTTTCCAGCCAGATTTCAGATCCCTGACCTGTGCAGCTCAGTGTGACCTGATATTTTAGATTTCATTACAAACAGAGCAGTGGCAATGGCCATACATGTATTGATGCTTCTTTTAATATATATTTTTTCCCCACTGTATTTTCATGTTTAGTGGTTTTTGATGACTGAGACAGTCATCAGGTAGGAATTACTTCCAGCTGACTGGAAGTAATTCCTGTGCTGTAAAACTCTCTGGAGGACTTTAATTCTAAAAATCAATAAACAAGGGCTACTGGTAAACTGGTCATACAAATAGTTAATGTGTCCCTAGTTCACAAGCATGTTTTCTTGACTTTTAAAGTGTCACTTGTCTTATATTGAAGTACAAAGATAAACTGTTTCCAAGCTGTGAAAAAAATGTTCAAAGCAATTACCAAGGCCCCAGAAAATGTTTTGTAGGGGCTGCCAGCGAAAATATGTCAGTGAAAATATCACTAAGTACATGAATATATTAAACTTTATATATTTATATACATTTATAAATACATCCATCCATCCATCCATCTTCTGTCGCTTATCCGGGGTCGGGTCGCGGGGGTAGCAGCTTAAGAAGGGAGGCCCAGACTTCCCTCTCCCCAGCCACTTCCTCCAGCTCCTCCGGGGGAATCCCGAGGCGTTCCCAAGCCAGCCGAGAGACGTAGTCCCTCCAGCGTCTCCTGGGTCTTCCCCGGGGCCTCCTCCCGGTGGGACGTGCCCGAAACACCTCACCAGGGAGGCGTCCAGGAGGCATCCTGACCAGATGCCCGAGCCACCTCAACTGGCTCCTCTCGAGTCCCTCCTGGATGACCGAGCTTCTTACCCTATCTCTAAGGGAGAGCCCAGTCTCCCTACGGAGAAAACTCATTTCGGCCGCTTGTATTCGCGATCTCGTTCTTTCGGTCATTACCCAAAGCTCATGACCATAGATGAGGGTAGGAACGTAGATCGACCGGTAAATTGAGAGCTTCGCTTTTTGACTCAGCTCTCTCTTCACCACGACGGACCGGTAGAGCGCCCGTTTCACGGCGGACGCTGCACTAATCCGCCTGTCGACCTCACGCTCCCTTCTTCCCTCATTCATGAACAAGATCCGAGATACTTGAACTCCTCCACTTGGGGCAGGACATCTCCCTCGACCCGGAGAAGGCACTCTACCCTTTTCCGACTCAAGACCATGGTCTCAGACTTGGAGGCACTGATCCTCATCCCAGCCGCTTCATAAATACATATGTTTTTATAAGGCAAGTATTTGAATTATTTACAATTAATTACATATTACATAAATTTTAAGAAAATATATTAACTCAATAATTTTTTTAATACAAAAGTTCAGAACTGAAACCTTAGCATTGTGTTTCTGGTATGACCATAAATCTGACGTGCAAGCAACATCTGCAAACCACTGTTGGTGCCCTCATCTCTAACATTTGAGATTTATTTATTTATTTAGTCATTTCCCTGTGATTATTAGCCTCTCTTATGGACATACTTTCTGTAACTTTTGCTGTCTGGACAGCTGCTAGTCTTCTCCAACAAGGATGAAGCATACAAACCAAAGCATCTTATCAATTCTGTATTTCACTGTTTATTTTGTGTTCCATAATCATCCATAATCATAATCATCAACCTGCAGGTTTACTATTTTGGTCTTTAAATTTGGGAAAGTTGAATTTTGTGTCCGTAGCATCACCATATTAAACCAATACTCAATATTGGTTTTATCTGTCCAAAAAAGATTATTTCTGGTGGTCACACAAAAGTTTAGCAAAAACAACATATTTTTGGAAAAATAGAGAGAAAATTTCTCTCTATCCCAAGTTGAAATGTAGATAGCATCAAATTGTTGCTATGGAGATTTGGTATCCTAATTCTTCGCATGGTGGTATCCAGGCTTATCCATCTAATTTCCCAATCAATTTTAAAAACTTTCACTGTGTTTCTCTAGCTTTAGATGCTAGTATCCTGGTGTGTGTCTGTGATTTTGTGGTTGAATGGTTACAAAATTATCAACCCCAGTGGAGCATGATCAGCCATTCCTGACAGACTCAAGTCATCAGCATCTTTGAGTGTAACTCAGTCCAGCTGGTGCCAGTTGGTGATTGTTGTCATGCTTACTTTTGCTCCATGATTTGTTCCTTTTATCTCCAATGAACTTCTTGTAGTTTTAGATCATTTTTAGAGCTAACACCAAGATCAAAATCACACCTATGAATTTGTTAGAAGTGATTCATATAGATGTTTTCCCTGTAATAAATAAATGTAACCAAATTTAAGGTGAAAAGCTTTTTATGTACAATATTTTCTGAGGCCCTGCAATGGACTGGTGACCAGGTGTCCAGGGTGTACCCTGCCTCTCATCTGTTGACCGCTGGAGATAGGCACCAGCACCCCTCCCAACCTCACTGGGGTATATGATGGATGGATCTGCAAAATCTGTTTAAATATATTTTCATGTCATTGTGATATTCAGTTTTTTTCTGAAATTCAAAAGAAAAAAATATTTTTCATGTTGACAAAGAACTATAAAGTCAAAACCAGCTAGTTTGTCATTTTACTAAAAACATCAATTTTACTGTGAAATCTTTTTCCTCACATATTTGCTGTCCAAGGCCACCAGCCGCGCAATAACGTGTATTCCAGACTGAACATCATCCGTCTCATTCTATTGACCCACGACTTGAGTAGGTTGTGTTCCAGCCCTTCCGTGAAAACTGTGTCATTATGTTCACACAGTTTCGTACCTGAAATATTCCTCCTGAGCAGAGGGGACCTCCGTGTCCTTTCCCATTCCATGGCGAGTCAGACGTGGAGACAGTGGAGGAAATGTTCTGTTCCTTTTTGTGACAGGCAGAATAATTGGCTCCAGTCACAGCCTGTCCACTGGAAAAGCTTCTGCTTTTCATACAGTCTTCCGACACACTGGCAGAAGAGCAAGCACAGGTATGAAGAAGCAGAACCCTGTGTGTGGGAGACAATGTGCCTAAGTGTATTTCAGTGATATTAGGCCTGAAGTCTTTGTTACACATCAAAACATTGGTAGCTATCAGGTAGTCTGGTCTGTGAGCAAATTTGCTTGCTGAAGGACTTTTTGTGAATAAAAAAAGATATGAGAAGACGTGAAAACCAGATATAGTGATTTTACAGTAATCAGTGCTTGTCAGATCTAATTCTTCTCTTGTGTTGGAACAAACCCTCAATGTTTAATTACTTCATGAAAGTTTTAGATTTAAAGGAATGTTAACAGAGGAACAAGCACAGTCTTGTTTTGTCTAAATTAAAAAAAACAACAACAAAAAAAAAACTTTTATGTAGCTCCTGTTTACTAAATAGGATCCCATCAAAATTCTTTCTAGAGCTCCACTACAGTCATGTCTGTCTGGAAGGAAAAATATGAGTCTACTTGGTAGTTTCTCCCAAACTGTCTGAACAATGAACAATATGAACAATAAAAAAAAAATAACATTACACAATCCCAAATGTTTCATTTAATATTGGAATAAGTATTTTCCCAGTATGACACTTTCTCGTAGCGTAGTTAAGTTTCACTTTCGATTGACAAACAGTTTTCTACAGGATCTGTTGCTCTAGCATGACACCTGGTGGGTTTTTTTTAAAGTCACAACATGTATTTAAGAAAGCAATCCAGCCAACACAAGAAGACCTGACCCACATGCCCAGTTCCACAATGAACAAACTTCAGCATGGATGGATGGAAAGATAGATATTCTTCATTTTAAAAGTGATTGCACTTGGGTCTTCCGCTTTCCAACCTGGAACAAGAATGGTTCAATAAATCATTAAAGTACACAATTATAAAGACAGCGATGCCCATGATGAATGGCTATAAACACATTCATGGCCTTGTCCTGAATTACAGATAGATTAATTTCTAGGTAGGACTTTTTCTTTTTTTTTTCTTTTTTTTTAATAAACTAATGCATGCTTGATTTGTTTTATTAAGGACTTTAAATTAAATTCTCTGACAATGACAGGATCATCTGCATACTTTATGATAGCTCTTTATTACAATCTTCTTCTCTTTAAATAGACTCTTTGGGCACGTTCCCATCCCTTTTCACTTTAATCATCACAGTGATTGAATGTGTTAAAACACTTTTTTTTTCAAAATGTTAATGTCATAATCATTTCTTCTACCCACACAGAAGCTGACAGAGCTTTTACGCAGCAGTGATTTACTCATCAGTGAACATAGCTTCTCAGCACAGGCCATTTCCCAGAGTCTCCAGGGATGTTGTATCGCTCAGCTTGTCACTCCCGCTACCAAATTGAGGTGTGGACAACTTTGAATACACTGAGAGACCACTTCACATCTTATTCTTACAGACATTTCCCTGATGATAGCAGTACAAGAATCCTGTTAATGTTATGCTTCTCTATCATGTACCATTTTTAAAGTCAATCAGTCAGTCAACAATCTGCATTTCCTTCCTCTCAAGAGGAGGCACCAGGTTATTATATTCCTGCACATTGCTACCATCAAAAGTACCAGTAGTGTTTACTGGGTTAAAAAACATTTCAGGAAAAGATAAAGACATCCAAATGCCTTTTGCGCTTTCATTCGTTCTTTATGGTGTGACCTCTTACATTGTTTCCCTACATTAAGCTATCAGCTCAGCAAGATGAGGCAAAGTGAATACAAGAGCAAATGTCACGTTTCGAAAACGACACCAAAATTACGCTAGCATTCAGAGGCTCAGTTTTAAAATTGCTGCCTTCTGAAATAAATACAAGGAAACAATCTGCCACAACAAATTCTTCTCTTACAGAGAAGCTTTTGCAACAGTTTGTTGCCATTTTTCTGGGAGGGTGTTCAGGGAACTCGACATGGCTGAGAACAGAAAACTGTTTCAAACCAAAAGCACAAAAAAACATAGTGTTCGTTATGAACTTTACTCTGTGCAATTGGATCATTTTAAATCAGACTATCACAATTGGACAAGGGGTTCTGTTGTTTCTTTGCTTTCTGTCAAACCACTCTCGCAGTCATTCGGCTTTCCCATCTTAACCTTACAGTTCGTAGTTTTAGGAGGTTTGTGACTACTTCCAGAGGTAGTGAGAAGAAATGCTCAACTTTGACCCCATCATTCTGTGTCAGGACTTTTGTTTTAGTTGGTCATCTAAGTTGACTGAACTCAATGTAAGTTTTTGAGGATTCAGTGTCGTCATTTGTATGATAGCTGAATCTTGGACTGAACTCATCAATACTCACTAAACTCAGCAGCAAGTCTACAACAGTGTCTAAAAAAGAAAGCCAACATGGTCCAATGGGTCACTTAAACTTCAGACCTCAAAATGATTCAAATGATGTGGTGACACTTCCAAAGTTGTTTAGGAACTAACACTCATTTAAGAGTGATACATAAACCCCTCCAGATTATTAATTTTATAGAATTTAGAATTCCTGAAAATGCCAAAAATATTACATAAGCTTTAACAAAGACCTGTGCTGCTGCCCTTCTTTTCAAATGCATTAGTGAGCTTTTGTCTCCACCTTGTGATGTACAAGAGGATAACATTATGGTTTAGTCCAGAATAAATGCTGTTCAGTTCAGTAGCCATATTGCGGCTGGAATAATAAAAAGTGATTCACAAAACGTGTTTAATTAAGTCCGCATTTTTGTAGACTTTAAAGGAGTAAAAAAAAAAAATCAAGACTTCTAATATTAATTATGGCACAATGACGCAAAACTTGACCAAACTCTATCTATCTATCTATCTATCTATCTATCTATCTATCTATCTATCTATCTATCTATCTATCTATCTATCTATCTATCTATCTATCTATCTATCTATCTATCTATCTATCTATCTATCTATCTATCTATCTATCTATCTATCTATCTATCGAATTTTCAACTATAATATTGAAGCTTGAATAATAACTTAACTGTAAAGCTTATCTACAGTAAATATTTAGTGTGCTGCTGTGGAATTAAAAGGCCATCTGATCTGTTTACAACGCCATATTCAACGCCTTTTCATAGTAGAAAACGGTTGAAAACTGATGTGTGCTACAGCAAATAAGAATATAGATTTTGTAAATTAAGCCCGCCTTCAGAAAAAAGTTGGCCAATCACCGTCCAGGGCAAGAACTTCCGCCACACGGACGGAGCATGTTCCATTGTACCGAGCAGTTCTAAAACAGTGTCGCAGTTTTGGAGGTGTCAACTGTTAGAATTCCGTTAAAGTCGCTTTGATTGTGATGACCAGTTGTCGCTACTTAGTGAAGAAATCGGATGAGGTCGTTGACGACAGAGTAACGGGCAACTGCAGTGACAGAGTGCGGTGGTTCTCACCAAAGGAATTCCATCCAGCCTCAGCGGCGGCTCTTCCACTTTCTTCCGCCGGTTAGCACCGTAGCTAAACAGCGCTAACCTCGGTTTGTTTTAAATCCCGTGAATCCGATGAGTGGAATGTTTTTAACCCGGAGGCATCTCAGTTCGAGTCGGTCAGAAACAGACGACGAAGGCTGTTAGCTCCGGGATTAGCCGCTAAGCCGAGTTAGCTACTTGGCTAGCCAACTGTCGGGTCGCCTCGTATAAAAACAAACAAAAAAACAGCACAACGTGTAGTGAGATACAAACGTTGTTCTGGTGAATATTTATTGCTTGGACTCGATTTTTACCGCAACCGCGCAGAATGAATGGGTTCAGCACAGAAGAGGACAGCCACGACGGCCCGCCGGCTCCACCGTTTTACGGCCAGAGCTGCTGTCTGATCGAGGACGGGGAGCGCTGCGGCCGCTCGGCTGGAAACGCCTCCTTCAGCAAGAGAATTCAGAAGAGCATATCGCAGAAGAAGCTGAAGCTAGACATCGACAAAAGTGTAAGATCACTTTGTTTTCTGAATGTTTACTGACATTTCCGTTAAAAAATAAGTTTGGGACTCGAACTCCTCAGCTGTTGTAGATCTGCTGGTGTTTACGGATTCCCGCATGTTGACTGCGACTTTAACCGTCAGGCGTTATATAGGACAGCACCGTCGGCCCGCGTCATCTTCCAGCCGCCTCACTTTTTTTCTAACACACCCCGTATGATCTGTTTGTTGCTTAATCTCAATTTTTTTGTGGTTAGAAAGCTTTTCTAAAGCTTCCAGGGCCAAATTAAGTCGTTTTTCGAAGACTACAAGGGAATTTGTTAAAGAAAATTCTTAGTGACACTGAACAACTAATGAATCAAATTAGATCATAACTGGTGAAGACAGTTCCAATATCGGTAAAACAACAGCTCTTATGTTCAAAGCAGGAAACCGTTTACTTCAAGGAAACGTTCAGCACGTTAAAACACCGTGTTGGTATTACAAACACAAACATGAGTAACTTGGAAATGTTATTCTTACAAATTGCTAACCTTCAACTAAAACCCCTTCCATTTACAGTCTCACTGTATTTTCACAAACACTAGTGTAATATTGTTGGTTTTATTTATTGATCTATTGATCACGAAGAGCAATTTCTTCATGCTGGAATGATTCAATATAAATATTTCATCTGGATTATTAAATAGAATAATACGTTGATATAAGTGGGTTAATTACGTGGTTTATTTATTATAATATTTTCCCGCTGTCAGCTATACAACAGGTGTCAACCCATTGTTTTCAAACACTGTTAGCCTAATATTAGAGTTAGATTTTTTGTGAATAAAAGTATTTTCAAAAAGGTGACTTTTTCTGGAACTTCAGTGTTCTCAAAATCACGGCTTTTTAAAATCTTTGCTATAGCATGATGCCATAATCGTGGCAGACATTTACTTTCATTTCCAGTGGTTGAACTGGAGTTGTTTTCCTACCTTCCAGGTGCGGCATCTCTACATCTGTGACTTTCACAAGAACTTCATCCAGAGCGTCCGCAACAAGAGAAAGAGGAAGACGAGTGATGATGGAGGGGAATCCCCTGACCACGATGTGGAAGTCCCTGAGGTAAGCTGGGTTAAAGCGGACTCCTGCAACTAGTCAATGCTCTCACTCCAGCTGGCGTGTGTAAATGTTGCTTCAAAAGTAAACCAGTTAATATTCTAAGATTTGATTCAATGCAGGGTTGAAGGAGATCCAGCAAGATTTAGATTTGCAAAGTTTTATCTGACACATTTCTTTGGACAGATGAGACCAGCATAGAGATGTTCAGTAGCAATTGACAGCATCATGTCAGGTGGCAATCAAACACCTCAAACCACATGTGAGGCAAGGTGGTGGGAGGGTGATGATTCGAGTTTGTTTCGCAGCTGCACGACCAAAACATGTGAAGTCATGGGAATTTTCTTCACACACTTTTCCTAAATGTTTTTATTGTAAAGCCAATTGTTCACTTCCTCAAAGTTGCCATTGGTCAAAGAACAGATCAGAAGGTCGTCTTCTGCTTCTCGACGTAAAACGTTCTCATCACTGTGTTGGTGTTTTCAGGTGGATCTGTTCCAGCTGCAGGTGAATACACTGAGACGCTACAAGCGACACTACAAGCTGCAGACTAGACCCGGCCTCAACAAGGCCCAGCTGGCAGAGGTAAACACACACACACACAGCCTTCTATTAATAGCAAGTTTCACATCAGCTTCTGTATTCAGTTGCAAACTCTTTTACAGACTGGTCAGCTCCTTCAGTTTGTCTTAAATGTGTCTTGTTATTGTGTTTTTGAGTTTAGTCATGCACGATAAAACTTTTGTCTTGATTTAAAAAAAGGTGTGCTGTGCTCAAACTCAGTTGGAACTGCATTAACACGTCTAACTACTTTAAATACATTTTCCGCTGGGTTCTGAAGCTTGGTGTCAGTTTCAGTTTATGGTTAGAAAACAGGCCTTCATTTATTCTGGATAGGTAAGCCATTTGTAGTGATTTTCCACATAATTCAGCAGGGGATGCTCTATAAGTTTCTGTGACCTAAACTGTCGTCTGTTAGTGATGTGGAAATTCACATTTTAATAAAGCTATTTTATAATACAGCATAGATAATTAAAACTGTCAGTTTAATTTCAGAGTGTCGATATTTATGAGATGCGTATAAATGTGTTTGAAATGGTTGGAGTCAAAAGGTCGTGTTCTCAATCCTGCTTATCATTTTAGCTGCGTCCAAATGAGGTTCTCATACAGTTGCATTCAGTTTATGGGAGACAAAAAAAAAAGAAATTTTTTTGACCCCCAACAGTCTAGCAACACTTTAGAAACTTTAAATATTTTATGAAGTTTTATTTCTTTGTAAACAGGTTACGTTGTTGTCATGTGTTATCACTACATTGTTTGAGCATAGACATAAGACATAGATCCATGCTAACTGTAACCCCGGGTAAAAACTGTAAATCCCGCCTTTGCTGCTCCATTGGTTAGAGTGATAGTCAGTCACACAGAGTAGTCAGCCAATCATTGCACCTGGAGTGGTTCTTTAGGCCT
The DNA here is from genome assembly GCA_911649635.1 of Poeciliopsis gracilis. Classification (NCBI taxonomy): domain Eukaryota; kingdom Metazoa; phylum Chordata; class Actinopteri; order Cyprinodontiformes; family Poeciliidae; genus Poeciliopsis; species Poeciliopsis gracilis. The sequence continues at coordinate 258,686 of CAJVRI010000486.1, forward strand.
GCTCCAGGGTTTCCCATTCAGATGTGAGGGGGAGAGCTGGAGACAAAGGAGCTGCAGGTTTGTGCTTCCAAACAATTAGTTAATCTCTTTGTTTGTTATGTACTTTTAAAACCTCACAATATAAAAATCATGTAGATCTGAGTTTCCAGTGAGTTTGGAGCCAGGAAGTTCTCATACAGTGATCTATAAATGGAATTGGTGAGTAGTGAACACAATGATTTGGTTGTTTGGCATGTTGTGGTGGTAGCCAATGCTAATTGTTATCAAACATAAAATCTAACTTTTTAAATTCAATATGTATTTAAGATAATGAAATGAATGCTGACATCTTTATTTTTGTTTTAAAGATTTGATTGTGGATAAGATTGTATTTATTTCTGGATGTAACTGAAAAAACAGTCTAGTTAACTAGCAGGATGGTAATTTACTGGACCTGTTTATTTCAATACAGGCCAGGTGACCCTTTTTGGGTTAAAGGATGGTGAGCTTCTGATAACTGGCTGGAGCCAGGAGAACCTGAAATTGACTCCATACTGGTCTGGTAGGAGGCTAATGGTCCACAATATTTCCCCCTCCATCTCACTACATAGACACACCACTTATTATTCATCTTTTCATCGGACACGAATTGCGCTTGGACATTTTCCTCTTAAATATCTGGATAAACACACCATGGACTTTTAAATGTGTGTCGGTCAGACATTGTGCTGACCAGGCGGGGAAAAGTGAAGGACTCTTTGTACGCAACTATATAGAAGATCTACTGCAGTACTGTGTATATATTTATTGTGTTTTTGTTTTTTTGGGGGGTTTTTTTGTATGTTTTGTCTTGTAATGTTTACTTACTTTCCCCTTTAAAGTACATAGTATTGAAAGCAGCTATTCTTTTGTATTGTTTTATTGATTACTGACAACAGCTCCAGTAGATGAATTTAGTCTTCTGATCTCAGATGCTACCTAGTCTTTTGCTACCTTAAATACTGCTACATAACAAACCACAAACTCTTTTGGTTAATTAACAAACTATAGGGATATTGAGATGATTTTTAGCTGCGACATAATGGAGAGAAATGGTTCATCAGCACTAACTACTTCCCGTTTTGAGCGGTGAAAATTGTTTACCCACAAACTATTTGCTGGGTCCAGAAGAAATCTCCAAAACTGCTTAAACTGTAATAATAAAGTCAAATAAGGTCTGTTTGCTTTGCATACTTAGCAGAAATTTAATAAGGCAGAGGAGAGGATTAAGTATTGACAGGAACAGATGGACATTTATCATTTATTGTGAAAAATCTCTTGCTGTGATAAGAATTTTTACTTATCTTTTTCATGATAAATACACTATTGATGTTGAATTAAAAAAAGAAAAGCTGACAGTATGATCACAAATGTTCTTCGGACTATTTTCTCCACTTTTGGTTCCATTAGCGTACCAATAAAAATTATTTGCATTTAAAATATGACTAAATGCAGTTATTATGCAGATGGTGATATAAATCACAGTTTTAAAGGGACTGTAATATGTATTTTCCTGGCATATAGTCTCCTTTTATACCACAATCAAGTAACTGTCACCGTAACTTGTAATAAAAATGCTGTGTATCAAATATAAAATAGAGTTTTACTCTACAATTTAACACCTTGAAATTGGGCCTTTGTCTCTTGAAAAACACCTCTTTCTGCCTATAACAGCATAACAACCCCTCTGTTAACCATTTAACAATATTTTTACCAGGGTTGCAGTGTTAAGTAGTTGATATAATGAGCTCAGTATATTGGCAGTTCCACCTGGCGTTTGCTTGTTGCTGCTGGCTAGTCTGAAGGAAATGAGTGGAGGAGTTGCAATGGAATACTGCTCTGAGAGACGGAAGCTTGGAAACTGTTGCTCATTTGATGGTGGCACTACGAATGCTGTGCTAATCTTCATCTTCTAAATTTGTCTCGACCTATTTGAGATAATGTGATGTGACCCAGTTTAATATATTTCTCCGATATATTTCACTAGTTTAGCTTGGGAACTTCACCTCAAATTACCGCCTTTTGATTCATTTTTAGCCTCTTTTCTGTTTCCCCTCAGACCGTGAGTCGTCATTTCAGGAATATACCTGTGAACGAGAAGGAGACACTCACCTACTTCATTTACATGGTGAAGAGCAGCAAGAGCCGCCTGGACCAGAAGGCCGACGGAGGCAAACCGCTGGACTAAGCCTCCCTCTGCCGTAACCCCAGCAACAGCTCCACACCAAACCTGGACACCACTATCAGCAGCAGCTCCGCCTCCGTCCCCTTCCCACTGTCGGACCAGAACCATTGCCGTCCTCTCAGGACGTTAAACCGAACTGGAGGAGAAATGGAGGAAGGACGAGTTTGCTTTTTCGCCGTCACCAGCCTCTCCATAAAGTCTGTGGAGAAGCAGGGCTCACTGCGGAGATTTACGTTGTAATACTGTAAAAAAAAAAATAGCATCTGATCTGAAATAACTCAGCTGAATGAAATGTACAATATTGCTGCCTTAAGAGTTTAAAAAAGGAGAAACAAAAAACACTTTGTTGGTTATTATTATTATTATTTTTTTTTTTTTTTTTTAGCTGGTAAATAGACTGTTAACACATTCAGAGGGAGGCCGGAAGGGAAGGGGTTGAAACAAATGAAATGTTTGAAAAAGGACACAGTCCATTCTCAGGTTCGCTTTCCAACTCGGATCTAATCACATCATCGGTAATAATGTGTAAAGTGAAATTTAAAAACCTGAAAGCAGTTCTGTTGGCCTGTTTGGATGGTGAGGAATGGTGCAGCGCTTTGAGCCTCTTTTTCCTCAGTAGAACATTTTGTTGGTACACACTGATTTATTTCTGTTTGATTTTCTGTTTAGTTCTTTTACTCTACATGTTGTTTGAAGATGCCTGCATATTTAACAATGAACTGAAACCTCCACTGGGTTAAAATCAGAATTTTTTTTATACTTCAGAACAGAAGAATAACAGGAAGATGTTATCCAACTTTTTCTCCCAGTTTGTAAGAATTGATTACTGGGAAATGTTTATCTTGATGCCATTCCTCCATATCAAACTTACTGAAATTCTTAAAGTCTTCACATTTCATTTCCATCTGAAATAATAATGTGAAACAGCAGTTTCCTTCTGGTTTGCTTTGCAGAAAGGGAAAGCAGGCTGGCTGAAGCCTTCATATTCTACAGAACCATCGTCCTCCAGCTGTTCTTGTGGACTGAACTCACTTAAGGATTTCTGTTGCATTTTTCTTTGCTTTATTTTGTTTTCCAGTCTGTTGTACCTTTTTTTTGTTTTGTTTTTTTTTGGCTTGTAGGTTTCTTAGTGTCATGTAGATAACATCCGTCTTTATTAACACACAGGTCATGCCTCATTATACTGACTGTTGTATTAGAAAGAAAAGAGAAGAAAACATATTTAAGTATGACTGCGTACTGCTCTTAAAATTATTAATAAATGTATTGTACAGGCAGAAAAGATTTTAAGGTTTTTTTCAGGAGATTCAAAGGTTTTAGCAGGTGGTTGTTCCATTCCTGTGGTTTTAAAAACTCAACAACTGAGATACCAAACAAAGAAAATGGCTGAACCTTCCTGCACCTATTGCTGCACTCTACCACTCAGCTGAAAGGCTTTTACACTTTTATATAATTATTTTTAAAAAATAAAACATGGCTTTGACAGTTTACAAATTTTCTCTCATGAAAAATCATCAGGTTTTGAAATGATTACCATGAGTAATTAGCATTACTCATGGTAATTTAGAATTTACCAAACTAATTACTTAACTCATTTTACCTTTCATACTAGTCCATATTCTATTTTATGCCAATGCACAACCCATTTCTTGTCTGTGTACTTCACAGTTGTAAAACCTTATCCATTTTTAAAAGTGCTGTTCATCACAGTATCGGTCAAATTCAGGGTCCACATCCTTCGAGTGTCGCATATTGCATCACATTGATGCGACCGTCGGCTCTCCAGGTCCGATGATGGCTTCTCCGAATGCAGCCGACTTTAATTGGTTCTTTTTACTGAATTTGAGAGACGAGTCTGATGTGTCCTTCTTAAGCCATTCTATCAGGTTTCATTGTGGATTGAACAGGAAATTACAGTTTTTATAACAGCAGCGGGTGAAGCAGAGGGCAGAGAATAGTTTTAAATATAAAAATATTAAATGGCAGTACAAAAATTACAAGTAAGATTTTGATCTCCAGTTTTACCGGTGTGTGCTTAGCACTGTCTCGGTTGCTAGGTGATATGACATTGAAAGAGGGAAGGGTGGGAAATCAAAATGTACAGACTTAACCATCCAATTTCATAGTTGGTCACTTCAGGTTTTCTGGGTCAACAAAGGACCCGGCCTACATCAGCCAAGTAGATGCAGCCCCTGAATTTGGACATCTTTGGGTTTTTTATCTTTAGGGGTCACAACAGTTTTTTTTATTCCCCACGGTTCCTGAATTTGGACATATCTTATAATTAACTAAATATTTGTAGATCAGTTGACCTGTATGACATGTGATTAAACCAAAATAGGTCAGAATGATAGAAGCATTATTCCTTACATTCAACTTTAACTTCATCATTGAAAATGACTTGTCTGCTTTTTAAAAAATGACCTAAATGTTCAATCAATAAATTTAGAATCACATGAAGAGGTTTGTTTTTGTACTTGAGAAACTGCCAAATTATGAAAATATAAGTTTCAGATTACATCAAAAGTTATTGCTAAAGTTAACAGTGAAACAAAGATTGAATTCAAACCCAACAACAATCAGAGTCAGATCAATAGAGTTCAATTTAATCCAAAAGAAAAGTGCAACTCCTAACAATGAGATTCACTTCAATATAATCCCTTATCCTGAGAGAGCGTGAGGTGACGGATGACAGAATTAATGACTTTCTTTCATAGATATAAACTTTCAGAATTGCCTCGGTGTCTGGCAGAAGCACCTGGCTTGAGAGGATCGGAAGTGGATGAAAATCTTTTTGCCTTTAGAGAAAATTATTTTGTATTTTATTGAAAATAAGGCAGCAGCAAGTTTCCCAGAGCTGGTAGGATACAGACTGCTCACAATCTCTTAAAAAAAGTAAAAAATTAAAAAATAAGAAAAAATATCTGGAAAGTTTCAGAGACATAAAACCGCCACCAGGGGTCACTGCTGGTCCCTCTGAAATAAAAGGATTTATTTTAGCTTTTTAGTGTTTGGAAACTTTCTCAGTAAAAACGTGCGTGTTTATTTTCTGTATAATAAATACATAACTAAACCAGAACATCTAAAACCCTTTAAAATACTTTCAATATTTTCAGTTATTTTAAAGTGCTTTCTGAGTCAAACATCTGAGAGATAAAAGCCAAAAATAAATTGATCAAAGTGCAGAATAAATTGCCAGTGTGGCAACTTTTTTTCAACCAGTGGAGATTCCAGAAGTGAGAATTACAACAACAAAAACATGGATTGAAAATAAAATGTTCACTTTTGCATCTACTTAAGAAAAAGCATGCTCGAAACATCATACGAGTTCTGGTCATAAACCTTAGTTTTTAGCCTTTGAAAAATAATTTCAGAAGAGCTTTTGAGTCCATATAAATTATGTAGTTTTGTTACAGAAAAATCTGACGCTTATTATGAACAAAACCACTGGAATTCCAAGTATCATTGTCATGAAATAATCCATTTATTTATGGAACCAAATATACTTTTACATCTAACACACATTTCCATTAACACTGCGCACAATAATAAACATTTTATTCCGTATGTTTTTTGTTTTTTTGTTTTGTTTTGTTGTTTTTTTTACATTGACCGTCTTTACATGTCGGGAGTGAAAAGCTGCGTTATGTTAATGTCTCACTCTCGGTGGGTTCCTCTCCTCTCTGGACAGTGACATTTACAGTACTGAGGTAGATTCAATGAATTCAACAACAAGAGTCTGCAGAGTTTACACCGGCGGAGAGGCAAAGTAAAGCTGTGACGTGATGTTGTTTTAGTGTCGTCAAGTCAAAATGGATCTCCGAATTTAAATTAAGTCCAGGTTAAATTAGAAATTAAATAGTGCTGATCAGTAAGAAGTTGCTGCGCAGCCGCTTTCTGGTCACTGTAACGAGTGAAGAGAAGCGACAGTAAAACGTCGAGTCTCTTAAACGATGAAATCGGTTTGTGATTGGTTAAACATTTTCAACAGTAAAGATTACGAATCAGTGGAAAAAACAGTCTCAAATGTACCGCATTTCTTACCTTGTTATTATCACAATAATCAACAGACTTAAAACAGAAAGCTTTGCGCACTGAGGGAAACGACAAAAACCATGGAAGGCCAGAGAACAAGGACACTGATGTGTCATCTGCTTTGAAGTGAAGACCTAAAGAGAAACAAATAAAAAGCAGAAATACCACAAATATCTCTACTGTATTATAATAATTATTATTATCGTGGGAAACACAGTAATGAGTAGCACGTCTGCAGCTCTTTCTATCCGCGTTGCCCTTTGATTTCCTCCCTTTTAGCGCTTCACTGCGCATGCACAACGGTGTGTTTGGCCGAAGTCAGTGTGTGTGTGTGTGTGTGTGTGTGTGTGTGTGTGTGTGTGTGTGTGTGTGTGTGTGTGTGTGTGTGTGTGTGTGTGTGTGTGTGTGTGTGTGTGTGTGTGTGTGTGTGTGTGTGTGTGTTTTCTGAGGAAGTCACTGGTTGAGCTCCAGGGCCCAGACCTGCTGCGGCCACCCGGTCCGGCCCTTCACCTTCTTTTCGCCTCCAAAAGTCTCCTGCAGGCCGTCGGTCTGTGGGGGCAAAAACAGCGCCATCATCATCAACATCATCATCAACAACAACAACATCATCGTCAACATCAGCAGCTCCAACTGCAGGAGCGGCTGACTCATTTTGGAGCAGGTCTTCCTCTCTGGTCATTTGGACTTTTCACCACAGATTCTCTGTCTGGATGTTTCAGTGATTTCCAGCATCACTTCTGGCCAATCCATGGGCCCCGGATCCCATAGACCTGAATGTTGAACATATATCTGGACTCTGCTCCCTGATTAAATGTTTATTAAATTCACACAGAAAAATCGAGGTGACTTTCTATCTAAATGACGTAAAAAACGTTCGTGGATGGGTAAAGCTTGTCGGAGTTTATCACATGATCAACCCAAGATCAGATTCAGCGTCTGTCTTTTCTTCAATTTCGATAAAACTTCGTTAACTTTCAGCCATGTTTATTTCCACTATTATTAAGTGGATTCAATTTTTAACACCCGATTTAATAATAATAAGAAGAAGAATAAGATAAAGGATAAAGTTGTTTTCCGTCTTAATGTGCACTCACAAACACGCAGACATTTTTATACACTGAATGATGATAAAATACACTGGACTCTAACCGAGAAGAATTTAGTTTGCGATGTAAACAAGTTGAAAGATACCGAAATAAAGATGTGATATGATCCCTTAATGTGGTTGAAGGATGGCTGGGTTGATCCAGTTGACTAACCAGGCTTCACGTGCTTTCTTTAGGCTAAATCTGGATTCAACCAATGGGGTAACATTGTCATGGCTAAAGTTTATGGAGTTCTGAAAGTGCCACAATTGAATAAACCATCAACATTGACTTGTTTAGCTTTTGTTTAACTACAACACATTGATCAATAGCACTTTTGAATTTGTTGTGCAATTGCAGAATGATAATAAACAAAATTCATTAATTATTTCATTCATTCATAAAAGAATTACTTAAATGTATTAAAAATGACCAAACACACAAATTATTTATTACGTTTGTAAGTAATTAAATATGACTCTAATGAAAAAGTGGGAGGAGCCAATAATGTTTTGCAGATCATCATGATTGGCCTGAACCGGACCTGATATGTATATTGTCCAGTTAGACGCTAAAAGAAGTCTAACATCTGAATATGCATATATGTGGAGTTTGATATGCACAATGTTAATTATTTATATTGAGCTACAATATGAATAAGATTTATAGGATATGATAAGTATTTCATATGCTAATATATGCTAATTTTTCAATAATGATTAAATACTCAGTTTAATTAAATTTTTGTAAATTAGGTCATAATTTACAAAAATATTAGATTATAATTTTACTGAAGATGTTGGTCCTTTAACAACTCAGGACGACTGAATCTGTCGTCAATAACATCTCAGAACAGAAAGATGTTTATAGGTTTTAACAAATAAATCTACTGAATAAAAAAAAAAAATCAAGAGCAGTCAATCAGTTTGTGAGAAAGATGAGAAAGTTTATTTTTGGAGCAAGAATGTAAGTTTCCATCCTGCTTTAACAGCTTTATCACCAAAACCAAATCTGAACCTCCAGGCTCTCAGAGAGTTGTTGCTATGAATGACACTCTAATTTTGATCATCAGGTGTGATGTTTGCCAATTGTTTCAATAGATACAGGATGAAGAAAACAGAATATTTGTGAGAATGTAAGTATTTTAGTTCATTTAGAGTAAGCAGATGTTTAAAATGAGTTGGCAAATTACCTAATTAATTCAAGGGTTTTAATCAGATTAACTAACATGACTAACAAACTAACATGACTTCTGAGTCATGTTGTTTTAATAAAATTGTTTTTATCAGTGTACTTCAGCTTCTCTTAACCAGCTGTGTATTTGAACGTTGCATCATATGCTGGGTTTTGTTTGCACGTTCAGTGTTTTCCTGTTTAGAGTTAATGCAGCTCATCTTGCTCTAAATAATGCAAATGAAGCTTTCCTCATCCCAGCCCTGTTAACAATGTCACAGTCTGACTAATAAAACCAACTTCAAACAATATCTAATCATGTTCTGTCAAGATAGTTTGTAGCCATAACATTTTTGTCTTATGTAAAATAAAGTAAAGCTTACAAGCTATACAGCTGATTTGTGGTAATTCGGGCGTTTTATTTATCTAAAAGTGAAAGTAATGTTTATGAAGAACTCTGATGTTGATGCAGCTCATCATTTTTAGGAATTTGTTTCAAATAATTCCTAAAATGTCTCTGATGCACTCGGACAATGAGATTATTATTTTATTCTTTTTTTGTAATTAGTATGGTTATTTATAAGTGGCAAAAAAATACTTTGACAGGCTTAAAATACACTCTACATGTTTTTTTGTTTGTTTGTTTTCTTAAATTTTAAGTATTGAAAGTATAGCTTTTGAAATTATTTCCTAACGTTTTTAATTTAGCTAAATTCTGATATATTTTTTTGTACATTATGCACAAAAAATGGTGCATAAATTTTAACAGTTAAAATCTCAGACAAAAATCTTTGAACGCCAAAATGCTTCGCATTTCAAGAGATTTTCCAGGTTAGTCAGACGCTTTGTAAACATTTCCATCTCTGCAGATGTTTTCACTCTGACTCAGACTTACAGGCAGGGTAAGTAAGTCACAGCAGAAAAAATGCTTCGGATTGGGAAAATTTTCCAAAATCATGACAATCCAGGAGGTTCCAGCAAACATAACTCACCAGCTCTCGTTTCCTTTTCAAATCCCGCGTTTCAAATTTCTTAATCTCGGCCTTAAAACCCTCCGTCTCGCCGGAGTCTTTGGCCAGCACGTCCATCAGATACGCGATGTAACTGGTCGCCAAACGCAGAGTTTTGATTTTTGACAGTTTGGTGTCTGCGGGGACGTTGGGAATACACTCCCGGAGCTCCGCGAAAGCCGTGTTGATGCTCTCCGTCCTGCGGCGCTCCTTCTTCGGCCCGGACGCTCTCCTCTTCCCCATCCCCGGCTGGAGTCCCTCGAGCCGGCCGTCGTGCGCAGCTCCATGCGCGCCCAGCTCCGCGGACGGCGTATAGGGCGCCTGGATCTGGAAGTCCGCGGGCACCTCCCCGTGGTTCACCACCCAGCTCTGGAAGTACGGCGCGTCCTGGTGGCACCGCTGGACGAACGGGAAAGGTTCGTGCATCAGGTGGTGGTGGTGGTGATGCTGGTAGCCCCCGATGAGGTTCATGCTGTGCCGGGAAGAAAATGCGCTCGTTCGCCTCCCCCCCCTAAACCGTCTCTGCTCGGGGATCACCAGCGAGCAGAACTCATTCGAAACTTGGTCGAGGATTCTCCTATATTCATTTACAAGCTTAAAACAACAAAGACTCAATTTATTTCACATGGTCCAAGATTCTTAAAAAGCTCAGCTTTAAAAAATATTCCAGGGATGAAACGTCAGCGATGCGCAGCCGTCCCGATGAAACCTCTTTTCCCAAAGAGGACGCAGTGACCTGCAGGAGAAATTTGACCCAGCTGAAGGTGTGAGGCCCCAGGTTTATATGAGCTGGATGTGAGCGTGAGAAAGAGGCAACCAATGGAGGAAATGGGAGGAGAGTTTGGAGAGCTTTGGAAGAACATGGTGCCAGAATATCACGGCACCAGAACGCAGGGACCAAAACATCTGCCTCACTGGCATCAGGTTTACATGGACAGGCATGAATTTGATTCCTTGCTTTTTGTTTTTGACGTTTTAATTCGGAGAGTTTTGTGATGCAAATTATTTTACGGGCCATCCACATGGCTGAGATAGATGCTAAGGGACGGCACAGTTCCTTTTTCTCTTTTTTTAAAATGTTCTCTCTTTTCATAAATAAAAGATTATGTATTTTCATACATAATCTTTTATTATATTAATGTTTTTTCAAAATATTAATTTCTTATTACAATTTTTTTTCTCAAGTTATTAGCAGAATTACTAATATTGGCATTTTTTTTAATGTAAGAATTTCTTGTCATGTATAGCTGATATTTCCGATATGAAGCAGCTTTAATTTGATTTTTAAACAACAATCATTGCATGGCAATAATCAGTTCATTTGTTTGATTTGTATATTAATTCATATTTTTATTCATTTGTTTATTTATTTATAAATTAAATTATATATTTATTTATTTCCATTAATTTCGTCACTCATGTCACCAAACTCCTTTAAGATATTTTCGTGTTTAAAACGAGCTTTGCTGAGTATGTTTTCACAAATCAACGTCTCTGGAGTCCATTTTACATGTATTTTTTGAAAAATAAAAATAAAACAAAAAATAAAAAAACCTAACATTTATGTTTTACGTTATATCGCATGTGCTCAGTTTAATGTACTTCCAAAGTAAAATTCATATTTTGTTCTGTTTGTGTTTCAGGCCAGGTTTCATTCATTTCTTTGTTTCACTACTTTCAGTAAACGCGGAAACGTTTTAAAAGGCCACATAACGATAATTTTATTTGATCGAAATTCCTGATTGATCAACATTTTCCATGTTAAAAAAAACCCTCTTTCATGTAGTCATAAAAAAATTGTTACAGCAGCGATTATTATTATTATTATTATTATTATTATTATTATTATTATTATTATTATTATTATTATTATTATTATTATTAATGCTGTCTTTAGCCTGACTCGGCTGTCTCGCCCCGGATGCCCTCGCACCTTAAACACATCATCTTATCGCCATCGACCCCCAAAAAACATTATCCCATTACATTACGTGACCTTGGCGCTATTTGGGAACCATTTACGGCGGCGTCTTATCTAAATACAGCCATAAATCAGGAGGGGTCTCCCTGCTGCTGGGGCACAAGAGACTATTCCATAAAAGCTCTCCTGGCCTCTGCGCACTGTTTACAGCGCGCCCTGTTTGTGCATATTTTACTGTTCCAATAAATAATCCGCACGTCCCCCTGTTGGAGGGGCCTGCACGGAGATCAGCTCAGGTTTTTAATCTTTCAAATGCCAAAAAGCTCGGAGTCTTCTTCTGCGTTTCTAACACCGAATCTGTAAACGTGTGAAAACCAGAATCAATTCAATTGGACCAGATTGAGTTCACAAACAAGGAATTTGACTTCGGGATTCCCCTGAGCGTACACTCTTTAAAAATAAATATATACATTCGAAGGAAAAAAATACGGAATAAAACATGCATAATTTCGAGTTTTATAATTTCCGGCTTTTGGGGCCAACTGGCCTGAAGTAAAGCAGACCGGTCCGGTCTAGTTCACTAATCTCATCAGAAACCCTCAAAGGTGTTTTACAATTGTTTGTATTTTCTTGTTTTTCTTCTTTTTAATAAGAAAATGTTTCAAAATTAGATCTACATAAAAGACGTTAAACATGCAGACAGTATATAATTTCCATAAATTAAAAGTAATAAAACAAATATCCATTTCAATATCTATAACTCACTTTAAAGATTCTTTGCAACTTTTTTTTTATTCGGTGCAGTTTTCACATTTTCTTATCTTTTTTGAAAGTTATAGCAACCCTGTTGTATACATTTCTGATTTTAAATACAAATAAATTCTCATTAAGTGCAGCTTGGCAAGCTAAAATAAACGTGGTCTTTTTTTTTTGTTGTTGTTGTTTTTGTTGTTTTTTTTTTTTTTTATTTGATGGTTTTTGAGTTGCATGAACCAAAGCCTTGTGTTGCATCTTGGGCACACCGCAGCATGACACAATGCATATTTTAATGAAGACACCCCATCTTCTCCTGACCGCTTTGCATGTTACCTTCGCTGTCAGTGTGAAGAAGCCCATGCAGCCCCCAGAAAGCAAATCTGACACTGTTGATTAAGACGTCCACTATGCAGGGATGAAATACAACCCTGCCGTTATGCACCCAGCCCCCTCTTCATCTCTCTGCATCACTTTCTCTCTTTCTTTTCCTGTCTAAATTCTTCCTCCCTGTCCATCTCTGACCAGAGCCTTTCCTCTGTCTTGTTTTCTTCCCATTTGCTCGCTGTCAGTGCAGGTGTTGAAAGACCTGGGCAGCTGGGCTCTTCATGCTTTCTATGCTTTCTATGCTTTCAGGCCCAACATGGACCATTCATCCCATGGCCTGCAGGCTGCTGCTCTGCCAGGGGAAACATCCAAAACAGGTCACAGAGAGCCATCTTGGCTCTGTTCTGGATTCTCCTCATAATTGTTTGTGTCATCGTGTGGATTTTTCAATAGACACTGCTTCCCCTCCTCTTCAGAGTGCTTACCCTCAAGTCCACATTTCCAAACAAATATTCTCCCTCTCTGATTCACGGTCGGCATGGAAAATGGTGAAAGCTCCCTCAGTCTCCACTGCGTATCATGCTGCGGCTCTTTAATATGTCCAACTCAGTTGTGTGTCGAAGCAAACCAGCAGGGCGAATTAGAATTTCAATACTTCAATTGGACATGTTGCCTTCTTTGTAGTTTTGAGGAATGTGGGCAGACTGGGGTTTGAGGTGGCATGGCATGGCAGCTGAGGAGCAACCGTAAGGGTTCAGAGGTTTCAAGGGTTCCTCAAAGTTCCAGAAGATAATAGAGTGACTGGAAAACAACCACATTCTATGGACACACACAAAACATCATTTTTAAAACGCTCACAGTTCTTATTAAATAAAAGGCTGGCTGACGAAAGCAACATTTTAGACCTTCTTATGACCACATCAGTGCTGAAAACAGTAAAGTCACAACTGACATTAAGCAAAACTCCCAAATTATATAAAACCAAAGAACAAGAACAAAAGACCATAAACAAGCAGTACTATGTGTTTTCCAGCTACGTACTACCATTTTATAACACTGTCATAGTTACTATCAAATAACTATGTTACATTTAGTGGTTATGTCAAATATGACTTAAAATACATTTGATTTTGTAACTTAATGCCTTGAAACTGGGCCTTTGTCACTTTAAAACTCCTGCTCTTTCTGAAACTCCACCTTCAGGAATTCATTACAACGTGGTTTCTCTATTAACCCTTTAAACAATGTTGCACTGATTAGTAGCTCATTCTGAGAAGGTCCACCAGGTGTTTGCTAACTGCTGTTGGCTAGTCTGAAGGAGCTGAGTGGGGGCGTTGTGGTAGAGGGGTACTCTGTGAGGTGGAAACCCAGAAGCTTGGAAACTGTTGCAAAGCACAGCTGAATGTTGAATGGTTGTCATGGGAGATGAAAGTATTTTTCAAACATGTATGAAAGAATCAAGGCAATTCTCCAGGTATCTTTTTGAAGACGGAATAACATAAGATGATGTAAAGCTCAAAAAAGGTTCTTTTTCATAATACTGCCCCACAGTGCACATCAAGAATATCAAAAAACTAATAAATTGAGCTAAAAATTGTACATACAGAGTCAAACGTTTAACCACTGATTTGGTTAGACTTTCAGAGGAAGCTCCAGTTGTGTCCTTGTGTCAACCATCTAACAAAAAACAGTTGGCCTGGAATGGAAGGAAGTTGATTAGCATTTAGGAACAATCCAGAAGTCACAAAGTTTCAAAAACACCATCAACAGGAACATTTCTGGAACTCCAGGTGTCTCTGTCCACAAAAAAGAACGTAAGCATCATGTCTGGAGAGAATTTGCTTTGTCAGATAAGGTAAAGATGGAATTACACACAAGATGAACAAATAGTGATGAGTGACTTTCAAACCTAAGAACACTGCCAACGGTCAAGAATGGAAGTGACAGTATTATGCTGTGGGTCTGGCTTGCTAGTTGTTGGGATGGTCTTCTCAGAATTGAAAGTTGTTTATTTTTTTCTCTAAATGTGTTTTGGCCACACACTCTAATTTCAGTTCAACCAGATCTGCTGACACGTCCTTGCATGCATTTGCAAACAGTAAATGCATGTAAATGTGTTTTTTTTTTAATCTCTCTGAGTAGCTTTTCGGCCCACCACGTAGAATGACACTCTAGCATCATCCAGCATCTTCTCAATATGCATCTAGAAATCGAATCCAAGAATGAACCAGAATTTATAAAATTCTCAGATCACTTTCTTAAATCCTGACTGATTCCTTCAGATTATTTTTGCTATGATGTCAAACAGGGATGCTTCAGTTTCTTCCATAGGCTTCAGTCTGGTGTTGTTTTGACAAAATCCAAAATATCTTAAATATCATTCAATTGAATCTTATTTGGATTTATTATAGTTCTATGTAAGTGTAACCTTTTTAATTATAATGGCCTTTCATCAGCTCTGCGTTGTGTGAACACCGGACCAGGACACAGGATGAGATAAAAATGTAGTTTATCTGTGTAGAACAGAACTTACAATAATCAGCGACCAGGTTCGCTACAGGCCGTACAGCACCCTCGCGCCCATCTCTCGTGAACTGGTCAACGGCCATATTTTATACATTAACATTAGACAGAATTATAAGGAAATAAAACAATAAATAAATAACACAATATGTACCTGTTTAGAACAGAATTTACAATAATCAGCGACCAGGTTCGCTACAGGCCGTACAGCACCCTACAAGGAAACAGTATTTGGCGTTAGCAACAAACTAGCAGAACATCCCCCAGAACCGTTACAATGTTCCTAGTGAACCTACCTCGCGCCCATCTCTCGTGAACTGGCGACGAGATGTCTGGGTTCACTATATTTAATGTTGCCAACCACCAGGAGGGGGTGCTGTTTCACCCATTACAACCGAACCAAACTTGGAAGTAATGACAAGTGGAATTCTGTACAATATTAACTATGTTACATAAGTTTATGTACAGATTTGTGTAGACAGAAATTACAACTCTGATTGTGGACTAGCAGATCCCCTAGTCACAGGAAATTCAGTCCAAGTCAGGATCATTCATGGATGTTTCTCAGTCTCCATCCATCTGCTTACTTCCCTAATATCAAAACTGATCAAACCCACCTCTTCACAGAAGCTTCCACTGAGTCTCTGTTCATAACCATGTGCTAACACTGCTTTGTAGAAACATTTCTCATTTAACCTAAAAAGAGTTTTGCAGCCTCCGTCTCATGTCATACTGACGATGGTGAGATTATGTAGTTAAATATTCCTCTTTACTTCTCACAGATGTGAGACCTTGACACTGAGACTCTATTGCAGTATGTAAACTTTTTACCCGTCATTGTGTTTTATTCTCTTTGGTTAACTGGCCTTTTGTTTTCCACTCAACCAGACTTAATAATTGGTTTCCTACCTCTGTGCGTTGCTTCCTTTGCCAGCATCTATAACCTCCAGATTTCTATTAGTGATTCTACTTGGATAAAACCAAAACCTCAAGATTAAATCAGCTGAAGTATTTCAAGATATTTTAACAATAACAGAGAAAGATAGCTATTCCTGTTTTTATTGGTTTATTGACATTGTTTTATGTCGATAATTTTATTATGACGTATTGTTATAGTGTGTTGGTTTGATAGGAGACCTAATGTCTCAATGAGCGCTTCCTATGTATAAAAAAAGAGCAAATAAAAAACAAACCACAGAAGTGGTTGTATCATGCAGGTCCGGTGTCTCCTGTGCTGTCTGGCCATATCAGCTTCAGTCTGAAGAGCTGAGATAAAGTCCATGCTGGAATCCTTCTCTGATCTGAATGAAGCTTTCATGTAAGCAACTTAACTGAGTCATCCATACACTGAAAAAAATAACTCTTTGGATGAACATAAAAAAATTATGGAAAGGATTTCCACCTGATTACTTTGCGTTATTTCAGCACGATATACTTGTGTTACTCCTATTTAAAGCAAATGTGTTAGGTCAACCTAATTTATTAAGATTCTTCCAATGTAAAGCAATTGTGTTGGCTCAACTTGAATTATGGTTATTCTAATGGATGATTGTAAACCAAATGTGTTGTCTCAACTTAATATATGATGGTTATTATAAGTTAAATCAAATGAGTTGGCTCTACTTCATTCATTATGGTTATTCAAATTCAAATGAAATGTGTTGGCTCAACATATGTTTTAAAGGTTCCTTTAACTCAGTTACTATAGTTTGACCCAGTGTAATGTAACAGAGCCAGCCCAACTTATCTGCAGTTTTAGGACCAAATCATTGATGTTACTTGATTAAGATGAATGTAAATGTAGTTGACACCACCTTATTTTACAGTGGTACCTTCACACTACTTGATTAAGTAGGTCCAACTCACAAAAATTAAGTTAGCTCAACAAATATACTTCATGTTAAAAGAAAGCTAGTTAATTGTGTGGAAATCCTTTCCATTATTTAATTACGTTAATTGAAAGACATTTTTTTTAAGTGTTAATCAAGCGTTTTAAGATGGCACTAGGTGAAAGGGTAGGAAGAACACTCAACAATTAGAAAAGGTACAACACAATTTTATTTTCGGAATTGTTATACATTGTCTTTTTACACAGCACAAAACACAGCGGAGTTGGACATTGAAATAAAAAACAGCTACAAAAAGGTTACAGTTTTGATTTTCCAGTCAATTCTTCACAACATAAAACATGCCAGTATATTTGCTCAACTTAGAGAACTGTAACAATTTAAATCTTTTCCACTGCAGACTTTAAACACTGATTTTCCATAAGGAACTTTACTCAACTTAGCAGGACAGTTTCATATTGAGAACTTGTGCTTTCTTTGATAAGTTTATTCTATCCAATTCCATAATTATTTTCTGTAGCACTTTAAAGGTATGCTTGAGCTCCTGAGGGTAGCTCAAGTTTAGTGCGTAGATTAGTCCCAGCAGCATCACTATTGTAGAAAATACACTGCCCAAGCTGTTCATAACTTCCACCCCCTCCAGGACAATCCCAACATCCAGATGCGCATCGGCAGCCTCTGCATCCTCTGCTCGAATGACAACGATTCCGAGGACAGTCTTGGCTATGGCCATTTCTGCACATTCATCAACGTCCTAAGGGAGTTAGGGTAGGGTATTGGGGGGGTCGGGGGAGAATTCACATGTAATTAAATAAATAATTTAGACTGACATTGATTGAGTCACTCATGGACCTTAGTTGTTGAAAGTATTTTAACAACTCTTTTGACCTCTATTGTAAACACAAAGAGAATTTAACATACCATGTACTCCCTCACCAGCTTCTCTGGATCTTCATTTAGGTACACACACAGACCTTTGAGGATGCACTCTCGTCTGACTTCAGCAGTGTCTTCCTAAATATGCAGATCAAAAAACAATGAGAACAATCTCAAAACTCCAGCAGTCTACACTTGAAAGCATTCAAAGGAATTCACAACAAGTGATCAGTGGCTTGCAGTCTATTTGAAAGATATTTAAAATTGTTATTATCCCTTCATCATGCCATGACTACAATGGAGTTTAACATTTTATTTAAACATCTAACTGAAGCTGTTAGATGTTTAAATAAAGACATGAATATATCACCAAAGAAATATGTGAAAAGTAGAGAATTTTCAACACAGTCTATATGCTTCTAGTTAAATGAAGTATGTGATGCTCAAAGTCATTTCTATAATAAAGTAGTTTTCAGTGATACTTTTACATTGGCATCACACCTGGGTTATGGGTGCCATGATGGTCTTGATTTTTCCCCCCTGAACTCCACCTTTCTTTGCATATTCCTTAATTAGATTTGCAGAAAGACCATCAAGCACAGAGAAGAATGTGGACTCCAAAAGATAGGGGCGTGCTGTGGTGGCGCAGGGGTTAGCACGCCCCACGTTTGGAGGTCTTAGTCCTCGATGCGCACGTTGCAGGCTCGACTCCCGGCCCCGGCGACCTTTGCCGCATGTCCTTCCCCCTCTCCTCGCCCTCTTTCCTGTCGGTCTGCTGTCGACGATGTGAGCCACTAGCGCCACAAAAACTCTTCGGAGGAAAAAAAAAACAAAAAACCAGACAAACAAATCTCAGTTTGGCATGGTAGCATCAGTTTTGTTGGCCTTTATTAAATTGACATGTTTGAGGAACTTGTTGGAAGCTTATCAATATATAGTGACACACTGCATGCATTTCCTAATACACATTCTTACGTCACGCGTATGGAAGAGAGCTGGCCACCTCATTTTGAAATCAGCTTTGTGACCCTTGCACTACATATGGCTCTCTGCAGACTTTTTTCGCACAAAATGTACCTAACATGGTGCGGGGATAAATGTAAACTTACCAATGATATCACAAAAAGCTATCTGCCTTAACCTAACCGACTTAATCTACAAAACATGAAATAATGTGAACAGGTATGGAACAAGTAGAAAATGGTGCAAATGGTAAAGAAAAAGCTAGATAATTGCCAGCTAGCCATCACTTCGTGTGATGTTAGCACACAACATTGTGCATATATATATGCATATATATATATATATATATATATATATATATATATATATATATATATATATATATATATATATATATATATATATATATATATATATAAGAAAGGGCTGCACAGTGGCGCAGTGGGTAGCGCTGTTGCCTTGCAGCAAGAAGGTCCTGGGTCCCGATTCCCGGCCCGGGTCTTTCTGCACGGGAGTTTGCATGTTCTCCCCTGTGCATGCGTGGGTTCTCTCCCGGGGTTCTCCGGCTTCCTCCCACAGTCCAAAAACATGACTGTCAGGTTAATTGGGCTGTCCAAATTCTCCCTAGGTGTGAGAGTGTGTGTGTGCATGGTTGTGTGTCCTGTGTGTCTCTGTGTTGCCCTGCGACAGACTGGCGACCTGTCCAGGGTGTAACCCGCCTCTCGCCCGGAACGCAGCTGGAGATAGGCACCAGCACCTCCCGACCCCAATAAGGGACAAGGGTGACGGAAAATGGATGGATGGATGGATATATAAGAAAGCCTATGACTCAATGCCGCATACTTGGATCATTGAATGCTTAGAGATGTATAACATCAACAGGACTCTGAGAGCTTTCATTGCAAATTCGATGAGGCTATGGAAAACCACCCTTGAAGCCAACTGCAAACCACTTGCACAAGTGTCCATCAAATGTGGCATATACCAAGGAGATGCTCTGTCCCCGCTACTGTTCTGCATAGGCCTGAACCCCCTCAGCCAAATTATCAACAAGACTGGCTACGGATACCGACTCAAAAATGGGGCCAACATCAGTCACCTTCTACATGGATGACATCAAGCTGTACGCCAAGAGTGAGCGAGACATCGACTCACTGATCCACACCACCAGGATCTACAGCACAGACATTGGGATGTCATTCGGACTAGAGAAGTGTGGTCGGCTGATAACAAAGAGGGGGAAGATGATCCGTACAGAAGGGGTCTCACTCCCAGAAGGAACAATAGCAGACATAGAGGACAGTTACAAGTACCTAGGTATACCACAAGCAAATGGCAACCTCGATGAGGCCACAAGGAAAGGAGCCACAGCTAAATACCTCCAGCGAATAAGGCAAGTCCTGAGAAGCCAGCTCAATGGCAAGAACAAAATCCGTGCGATAAACAGCTACGCCCTGCCAGTAATCAGATACCCTGCTGGAATAATTAGCTGGCCAAAGGAGGAGATAAAAGCCACAGATATTAAGACTAGAAAGCTACTAACAATGCATGGAGGGTTCCATCCCAAATCCAGCACCCTGAGACTGTACACGAGCCGCAAGGAAGGAGGCAGAGGACTAGTGAGTGTGAGCACCACTGTCCAGGACGAAACAACTAAGATCCATAAATACATCAGGGACAAAGCCTCAACAGACAATGTGCTCAGTGAATGTCTCAGACAACAGGGAACGGAGGTTGAGGTGCCAGAGATACCATCATGGGAGGACAAGCCCCTACATGGGATGTACCACCAGCAAATAACCCAAGTGGCTGATATCAGTAAATCCTACCAATGGCTGGAAAAAGCTGGACTCAAGGACAGCACAGAGCAATAGAGGCCCAGATCTACCACACCAGACAAGACCCAAGGTGTAGGTTGTGCAAGGAGGCCCCTGAGACAGTCCAGCACATAACAGCAGGGTGCAAGATACTGGCAGGAAAAGCGTACATGGAACGACATAACCAAGTGGCAGGCATAGTGTACAGAAACATCTGTGCAGAATATGGACTGGAAACCCCAAGATCAAAGTGGGAAACACCCCCAAAGGTGGTGGAGAATGCCAGAGCTAAGATCCTGTGGGACTTCCAGATCCAGACAGACAGAATGGTAATGGCGAACCAACCAGACATTGTCGTAGTGGACAAACAACAGAGGAAAGCCGTTGTGGTAGATGTAGCAATACCAAGTGATTGCAACAGCAGGAAAAAAGGAACACGAGAAACTGGAGAAATACCAGGGCCTTAGGGAGGAACTGGAGAGGGCCTGGAAGGTGAAGACCACAGTGGTGCCTGTGGTCATCGGGGCCCTCGGGGCAGTCACCCCCAAACTGGAGCAGTGGCTACAACAGATCCCAGGAACAACATCAGACATCTCAGTCCAGAAATGTGCAGTCCTTGGCACAGCCAAGATACTGCGCAGGACCCTCAAGCTCCCAGGCCTCTGGTAGAGGACCCGAGCTCAGAGGATAAGAACCACCCGCGGTGGGTGAGAAGGGAATTTTTTATATATATATATATATATATATATATATACATATATATATATATATATATATATATATATATATATATATATGTATATATATATATATATATATATATATATATATATATGTATATATATATATATATATATATATATATATATATATATATGCATATATATATCCATATATATATGCATATATATATGCACAATGCCGCGAGGAAAACGTAGTCTTCCCATAACGCTAAACGGTTATTTCGCCTGATATCGGGTCATTTCCCATAATCTCGCGTGATCTCCTGTGATCTCACTCATTGTCTTCAGCACAATATCAGTCTGACTATAATGAATCACGTTACTTCAACAAGATTTAATTTTATGAACGTTAAGTTGTTGAATTTCTTGCTTATCCAACATGATTGTATCACGTTTTTGACTGAAACATGGAATTATCTTGTTAAAAAGTACATGACATTCTTTTGTTAATGTAACAACCCCCTAGGTTCCTTTTTTACAGTGTGCAGAGGCTGCTGATGCGCATCTGGATGTTGGGATTGTCCTGGAGGGGTGGAAGTTATGAACAGCTAGGGCAGTGTATTTTCTACAATAGTGATGCTGCTGGGACTAATCTACGCACTAAACTTGAGCTACCCTCAGGAGCTCAAGCATACTGCTAAAGTGCTACAGAAAATAATTATGAAATTGGATGGAAAGAACTTATCAAAGAAAGCACAAGTTCTCAATATGAAACTGTCCTGCTAAGTTGAGTAAAGTTCCTTATGGAAAATCAGTGTTTAAAGTCTGCAGTGGAAAAGATTTAAATTGTTACAGTTCTCTAAGTTGAGCAAATATACTGGCATGTTTTATGTTGTGAAGAATTGACTGGAAAATCAAAACTGTAACCTTTTTGTAGCTGTTTTTTATTTCAATGTCCAACTCCGCTGTGTTTTGTGCTGTGTAAAAAGACAATGTATAACAATTCCGAAAATAAAATTGTGTTGTACCTTTTCTAATTGTTGAGTGTTCTTCCTACCCTTTCACCTAGTGCCATCTTAAAACGCTTGATTAACACTTAAAAAAAATGTCTTTCAATTAACGTAATTAAATAATGGAAAGGATTTCCACACAATTAACTAGCTTTCTTTTAACATGAAGTATATTTGTTGAGCTAACTTAATTTTTGTGAGTTGGACCTACTTAATCAAGTAGTGTGAAGGTACCACTGTAAAATAAGGTGGTTTCAACTACATTTACATTCATCTTAATCAAGTAAGATCAATGATTTGGTCCTAAACATTGCAGATTAGTTGGACTGGCTCTATTACATTACACTGGGTCAAACTATAGTAACTGAGTTAAAGGAACCTTTAAAACATACGTTGAGCCAACACATTTCATTTGAATTTGAATAACCATAATGAATGAAGTAGAGCCAACTCATTTGGTTTAACTTACAATAACCATCATATATTAAGTTGAGCCAACACATTTGATTTACAATCATCCATAGAATAACCATAATTCAAGTTGAGCCAACACGTTTGGTTTAAATTAGAACAACCATAATAAATTATGTTGTCCCAACTCATTTTATTTAAATATGAATAACACAAGTATATCGTGCTGAAATAACGCAAAGTAATCAGGTGGAAATCCTTTCCATAATTTTTTTATGTTCATCCAAAGAGTTATTTTTTTCAGTGTACATCTTCTGCAAATTTTAATAACTTATTACTAAAATGAAGACAATTTGGGAAAGTCTAAGTGCTTTATTCCCTTCCGTCACCGATAAGTGATTGTTGTCTCCACACGCGTCTGTTCGCTGGTTGTTTGCGTTTCAGATCTCCAAAAACTCTCCTCTAAACTGGGGCAATTCTGCCCGTCCTCAGCCAATAAAGATAAGAGCAGGAGGGCTGGAATGTGGAGCAGGAAGGTGACAATGATGAGCTGAAGGGACGCAAAACTTTCTGAAACAGCTTCGTCTTCTTTTTTAATTAGGATAATCTTTAAAACTTTGCAATCAGCTCATAATTACTTTTGCAAAATAATAAAATATCTTGGATACTTATTGAAATGTAAAGTGGCTTTTGCAATAGACTGAAATGAAAATAACTACTTAGTTATGATTCCACAAAGCATCACTATGTGGAACCATGCTTCTACTATATTTTGCAACCACATTTGCACATCTAGTGACTGAAATCTCTGCCAGTTCTTTAAAAAATTGCTTAAGCTCACTGAAAGTGGATTGATTTACATCACTGTGCCACTACCATGTTTACAGGCGAATTTAGACCAAAAAGTTCAGCTTTTGTCCAATGTTCTGTTCTGACTGAAGCAAATATGTTTACAATGTGCCCTGCATTACTGCAAATTGCAAGACTTTCTTCAGGTCACTCTTCCATAAAGTCCATATTTGTAGATCGTAAGGTTAATATGTGGCTACCACTTCAGCTAAGGGTCTGCAGCTCCCCCAGAACTGCCAAGAAAATCTTGGCAACTTTTTTTTAACACTCTCTTTTTCTGGAGGGAAGTTGAGGATCCACTGTACTTATGAAACTATTTTAAAACATGACTACTCTGCTTTCAAAAATATACTGTACTTTGTGTTGTTCCACAATCTAAAATACATTAAAGTATTGTGACAAAATATGATGAAGTTCATTGTGTACAAATATTGTCATTTACAGTCTGAAACTGCATTCTTCAGCAAAAATGAAAAAAATCAAATAAAATAACCATGAAGACATGAACAAGAATCACATTAGAAACTGTGAAATGAACTATTTACAGCTAATTGAAAAGACAACAATGAAGTTTAATTGACCAGAATCTTAGTAGATCTTTTTTGTGCATTTAGCATATCAAAATAAATTAGTTTGTTCATGTTTGTAGAAAAAAAATAATGCAGTTCCCAAGATGAGTTTTCATAAAGTTGGACAATGTTTTCACTCCATATCATACTCTAAAGTATTACTCTTCTGTTTCATGCAATTCTACAATAATATGTCAGAAAAGTAATATAATCTTAGAATTCAATATGCAATGAAATACAAATCCACACGTCTTCGTTCATGATTGCTTTTTTTCCTTGACAAATCTTAATCCAAAACCTCTGAAATAAAAAGTGTTTTTTAATCTATTTACTTGCTGACCCTCCTCTTTGCCAGCAGACCACCGGCTAGATGGACTCTGCTGCTTTGACTGCAGTAGATTTAACAGAGAGGGGGCTGCTCTGTGTCAGGCGACCCCAAAGGGTTTCAGCAGGCCTGACTGTCAAAACACCAGCAAAAAAGGTTTGACCCTGACAAATCCCGAGGTGGAGACGGGTTCAGGGACCCACTTTTCTGAAATCCAACCAAGTTGCTCCAGTTATCCAGTCAGACTTAAAATGAAAAATGATTTCAGGAGGTTGAAATTGTTTGTCTCGTGTAATTTATGCACCACCAAGCCGAAGATCGGATTTCTTAATCATGTTTTTGTTATGGTCCGTATACATTGTACTTCAGGACCCCTTCTGATTTCATAAAATCAACAAATTCAAAAAAATTCTGAGGAAATAAATGCTTGACATATTGCATAGGGTAACACTCCAGTTGTATTGGCGTCATTGTGCCTGTGAGCCTAATTGCCCCACAGGCTCTTAATGGTGAAGGCAGCTAGTTAAAGTCCCTGCTTGTCCATTCATACCCTCCGCCTCATTCTCCTGCTCATTAAAACAGCGAATAGGCCACAGATGTCGAGTCAGCCATTAGTTTCTACCTGGAAGGGGGCTTTGGGTGGGAGAGGTGACATTAAGGAAGTTAAACATCAGGCCAAGAGCTTCGTTTCCTCTGTTGAGGCCACCCAGGATAGAAATGTCTGGGTCTGATGTGAGACTGGGCTTTTTTGAAGGTAGTACCAGCTGATAGTTGAGAAACACTGTCTTCAAATAGGACATTGTTTTCTATTTATTTTTTTGTTTGTTTGTTTTTTTATTTTTATGATCTCAAGATTCTGCTGGTTTTGTTTTTACAGTTAATGGAAAACTAGCAAATCATTCAAATCTGGTTCTGTTTGAAGACATTTACCTCTGCTTGGCAAAAAGCTGAACAATTGTTTAATTTTCCAGGTACTAGGAATTCTTCATGGGTTTGATGAGCCAGTTTTTGTCTTAATTAGACCATGTTCAGATCAGTGAAGAGGAGATGCTTTTCCACACATTCATGCTATTATTTCAAGCCAAATCCACCTTTGATGCATTTGACAAAAAGACAGTTCCAATTAAAGACCCAGTAGAGTTTTAGAAAACACCAAAAGTTTGCCTTTGTGATGGTAGAACAGAAAAGGGTTTTTCATGTCTCCAAGACAACCAGTTGTTACAGACAGCCTAAAATGGCGACCTTAAGATTCTGACTTTCAACCACTCTTGTTGAACAGTTCTGGAGACAGTTTAATTATCGCTCCAGTTTTTTTATTTGTTTTTATTTTTGGATAACTGACTCTTAACTGAAATTATTTTTAAAAACTTGTTCAAATAATATTGTTTTTCTTATTACTTTAGGTTCACATTTTTGTCCTCTTATTCTTTGCTAAACCAAGTCTTTTTTCAGAGCTCTTTCATGAAGATCTTGAATTTTAACCTATGATCAAAGTTTGCACTGGAACAACATGTCCAAAATTTCAAGCTTGTATAGTTTTCATATTCACAGACCTTCTTTGGAAAACACTGACTTCCTTGTACAACTTGTCTGCTAATGACCATTTCATTACTCGTGTGTAATCTTGGTAATTTAGAGTTCAGTAAACAGAACTTTAAGTCTACGAACACAAGGGTTTCCCTTTTGTGGTGTCCATCTCCAGTATTCGTGCAACTTGTATGTTTGGGGAATAAATTCAGAGAACCCAGAAAAATCACATTCAGAATTTGTTATTCATGTAAGCAGATCATGTTGACCCCAAAACACAAATCCCTTCTTACCAAGCATTAATTAATCCAGTAAGTGCAATGACTTTTGACGAATACAATTTATTTATGAGTTCCAACATTTATTTTTTAATTAAATTGAATTAAGAAAAAATGCAAACCCAAATTTTCCTTAACTTATAACTAACTTATAACTTAGTTTATAAGTTATTGTCCCGGCTTAATTAGTTGCTGAATGTTTCCCTAGAAGAAAATATATGATATAAAATAAACAGACCTTAATCTAAGCCTACACTTTCTACGTTTTTAGGCTAACAACACATCTAATTAAACTGCTCTCAATGGGTATATGCTGTTGTTACTTAACTGTAACTCTCCTTTGGTTCCAGTGCTGTTTAGACAGATTTCACTCGGTTTGCGTCCTATCTATAAAGACCCTTAAATAGCTGCTAAGTTCTGAGTCCTAGCTAACATCAGGCCTCATGATAGTGTCAGATCACCTTGTGGAATGCAACGACAAGCTCTCACTCTCAGATTGGATGCTTATCACGTCAGCCTGAGCTCTGATTGGATGCTTATATATAAAAAAAAAGCTTGTTGTTAGGTGCCAGAATGACCTTTACAGTATCAGCCGTGGGAATGCCATGCAGGGACTGGACTTTCCCTAATGTTCTTTAACACCTTTAGGGTTAATCTCCAGACCTTTAAACAGAGCCTGTTTTGTGACGTCATTAAGAATGTTTATGTCGCTGTGAACGACTGATGTGTAGTCTGAACAGTTGTAGCTTCAAATATACTGTTTATACTTCAGCAAATGTAGCTCCTAGAGCCTTCCACAAAATTTTCTTGATACTTTTGACCTTTGTTAGGATATTTTAGGGATTAATATGCAAATGAATATTTGACTGCACTGGACAAACTGCAGTTACGCTTGATCGAAGAAAATTAGCTTAATTTTCTGTCTTTCCTACCCTAAGGAGTTTTCAGGGTTATCATATCTGGAGTTCTGCAGCTATTTAACATAAACTGTTGTGCTGCAAAGCTGAGAAACTGCAAAGTTGCCAGATCCAGTGTTGTGCAAGATCACCATCAATACAAAGTAGTTTTGAGTTAAGGTTTGAACGAAAACCATATTATCTAAAAGAATTAATTCAACTACTGGAATGATGATCGCTATAGCAATAGTATAATAGTACCTATGATCAGCAATACCAGTGGCCTTCACAATGAATGGGACTCCTGTTAAAGATGTGTAAAACACTATTAAATTAATAAAATTCAATTCTTTATTTTCCCCACTGAGACGACTAATCACATCTTGTTGATGTGGTAACCCAGTAGCAGGGCTTCAGCTAACCACCACTTGCTCATTGCGTCAATCAATCATGTCTTCTCTTCACCTCAATTTTTCATTTGTATTTTTTTGCTTGCTTTATTTAACTGAAAGTTTACAAAACGGCCAGGTAAATTAGCAATATGGAATTCATCCAGAAAATTAATTGAGGGGAAGCTGAGCTCACTAAATGTTAGCTCTGCTACTGGCAGATTAGACCAGTGGTCTTTGTTGTAGTAGTCATAATCTCACAAAAAAATAATGTTAATCCTGGTTATCTTTAATTAGGAGATTGTTGTTCAGCAATAAAATTGCCACAGAAAAGTATTTTGGATATTTTACACATTTAATAACTGTTGCACAAGAATAGAAAAAAGCAGAAAAATGTGTTGCAAATATGAAGATATAACTGTCAGAACAGGAAGGTCAGTCAAACAAAACCTGTATGAGTCTTAAAATAACTAAGAATGCTTTTTGATTATTGTAGTGGATAAATATCAATTAGCTGCGTTTTATAAACTTCCTAAGTTCTAAAAATAAACTGCTAATGCTGCTGTTTTGTTTTGGACGTAAAACTGGGTATGAGCCTCTTCACTTAGTACCTAAACAGAAAGTATCACAGTTATCACTTTACAGCGTTACTAATTTAGTCAAAATTCTGCTAAAATTAACTAATGGTTTTTTCCAACAACATGTTTTTCTGCCTGCAAATGTGAAAAGGAAGTTTATACAAGAAAGTGGAGTTTGTGCTTTTGGGTGTTTTACCATCGGTTCATAGGCGTAAATCCCGGGGGACTTGAGGGGCTCGGACCGCTCAAATCTTGGAAAAGTCTAGAATTGCAAAAAATCATTGAAGAAACGTTTGCATTTAAATAATTTGAAAAGAACAATATGAAAAGAACAAACTAAATCTGTCATTTATCTCAGAAAGAATAAGAAAAAAATTTTACCTCCCATTATTAGAACAACGAGCAGTCCAACGTGAAAGAGGAGAAGCAGCAGCAGTACAGCCTGTTAGTAACGCTGTTAGCTGTGGCTGTGCAGCACAAACATAAAACCCTCCTGTAAGTAAATACTTAAAAACAAAAGACATGTAATACTTTTTATTTACTTTGACCGCTCAAAAGGAAGAAACACATTAACAATGAAAATCTGACTGCAGTTTGTTATTTTATTACTTTAGCGGTATCATGATAAGCTGCACTGCTTTCATAGACTTCAGCTTTTTTTGTCAAAGGTAGCAAACATCTCGTTCATATTGAGCTGTGTAACTTTTAGTTAATTAGAAGCGTTTGAAACTGGAGGAAGAGGCTGAGCAGGTGGACCCGGCTCAGAGTGGGAGCCGAGAACAGAAGAGGAAACAAATAGAAAAAAAAAAGAAAGTCATGCCTTTCTTTCTCACTTTCTTTAACGTAGAGTTTTTAAAAGCACAAATTAAAATCTGAATATTTTCTATATAAACCCTGATGCTTTCAATGTTAAATTTAATTTATGATGCTCCCCAGATATTCTTTTATATCTACCTGATGGTTCTTTGTCATCCAGAACAAGAAAAAACTAAAAAAAGGCTTTAAAATAAAGCAACTTAAATAGGGTATATATATTTATATATATAATGGATATATTCTGTTGTTATTTAACTGTAACTCTCCTTTGGTTCCAGTTCTGCTTGGACAGCACTGGAACCCAATACAAGCCAAAAACTTGTATTGGGAGCCATTACAATAAATCAATGTTTATGAGGAATTTTATTAAGAGCAGTTACTCATTAAACCTTCTTTATTTAGAACCTTAAATGTTTGTAAAGGTGTTTCAGAGATTAAATCAGTCAGACTGAACAAAACTTGTATGTAAGCAACATTTAAACTTTAGTTTTATTTTTCAACATTTTTTTTACTTAGAAAAACACGTTTTATGTGCATTACTAGTCATATTTGGTCCAACAACTTTGCCAACCCCCGCCTCCCTAAAAGTTGCTCTTAAGAAATTTTTTTGTTTATCGTCCCCCCCAATAATGAGATGGGATTTACGCCCTTGCATCAGTTACAAAAGAAAAACACTTTAAAAATTAATCAGGGTAAAAGTAATTATTACTACTATGAATCACACTGCAGACAGAAATGACCTGTGAATTGCATGGCTGGGACATAAATCTGGTCATAAGTGCTTTGTGGGTGCCCAGGTCAGTCCTCCTGTGGGAAACGGGAGATGAGAGGCTCCAGGTCAATCTGGGCTAAGCTCTGCTGGTGCCAGTGGAACCCGTTTTCCCTGAAAGACCCTGAAACTACACTGACATCACAACCGGGTCAAAGAAGACCTAAGAAAATGGCCATTTGTGTCACAGAAGAAGTAATGAAAAGAAGTTCTCATTACCAATTTGATACAGCCCAAGTTAAATTGATGTCATCACAGACTTCTTTCGTACAAACAAAACAGAAACATATATTTTAAAGGACAATCAAATACTTAGTGATGGAGTCATATTTCTGAAAAAAAGTCAAAAATGAGATAAACTGTTTCCTCTGATAAGAAACAGGGACAATCAAAACATGTTCATTGGAAGTTTTAAAAGAAAATCATTGAAGATATTTTATAAAACATAAAACTTTACTAAATCAAATAAAAATCACTACATATTAGAAGGTCGTGGGTAGAAATGGCATTTATTCATAAGACTTTCTCAGCAGAAGTACTTCTGCTGAAAAACTGATTATTTTTAGTAATCTTACTTTAGTAATCATGTTTGTTTCACATGAGCAGAAATTAAAATCAAAGGAAATGTGAAAAACTGATCAGTTTTAAATAAAGCCTGTTTCTCCCCTGCAGTTCAGCTGTATTAGCTCAATGTCCATTCAGTTTTAGCCACTTAAAATCAGTTTGTCTTTGAAACTGAATTGTCAACCTTCTTATTAACAACATTCAAATTACATCTAAATGCAACCTCTCTTAGTTTATGGACATAAAATGCCCATTAGGTTTTTCATTCAGTTCTTTGTTGGATATTTTATGAAGGAAGTTCATGTTCTGCCGGAAAAAGCTTTAATTATCTAGCTTTGCAACGGTCGCTGCGTTTACCATGAAGTTTTTTTGCTTTCAAAAAATATCTCCATCTTTCATGTCTATTTATTGGATCCCTTAGACTCACCTGTAAAGCCCTAAATGGTTTCTCCCGTCCATATTTGTAAGACATAGTGACCCTCTTTGAACCCTCCCAACTACTGAGGTCCAAGTAGTTCCTCCTCACTGTCCTCAGGTAAGAGCTGGTCATCTGTCTTCTGTCAAAGCCTTTCAGGGAATTATCATCTCATTATTGCTGGGTATGTGTAGAGCCAGTTACAGGTTTAAATATACACGTCATGGCCATTGTTGCATTTGAAAAGTTGGATTACATCTCAAAGATCTTTAATGAACCACAAAACCAAATGTTTATTTATGTTGGATTTTCTCTAATATATTCATGTAACACACAAGTTAATGTATATGTTTATTTTGCTGAGAATCAACACAGTTTATGTAACCATCACTAAGCTATTATGTACAGTATAGCCATAATTCTGTCTGGACATTTCACTCTTCTGAGCTGAATTGATGGGAGCATTTAAATTGACCAATGTTCTGTCCTTCAAGCCTTGTCAAAATTTTCATTGATTTGGGCTCCAACTCTAAATATGAACGGTTTTGATGTGTTTGGTGTCCAACTTTCAAGTGTCTATCATCTGCAGTGACAGTGACATAATATGATATAATGTGATAACAGTTATTACCATGTTCTATCCTTTAAATCTTCCTAGGCACGTTCAGTTCCTGTTTGGTATTAGTGTCTGAACAATCATTAGCTACATTTCCATTACATATTTTTATTTGATATATGTGTTTATTTAAGAATCCACATTATATACTATTATTATATAGATACTATTATTATCTAGTCTATTATACTAGAGACTTTTCTCCCTGGGGTTCACAACAAGCATGACCATAAAAATTCATTACAAACATTACAAAAAATACATAATGGCATTTCTTAAGACACAAAAAGAATAAATTAAACACAAAATTTAAATCAACTGCTTCAACAACTTGCAAACATTACGAAAATGTGGGGAAGTTTGTGTGGAAAGAATTCCTTCCCACACAAACTATTTCAATCAGAACTAAATTAAAAACAAAGATAAATGCAACAAACAGTGGCAAACTTTAAATACAAATTGAAACTTTTCATTCAGCTAATAAAAACACCATTTGACATTTGTGACGTTTCCACTAAATAAGAAACACAATTAAAATCACACTTGAATCAATTTGCTCACATAATAAACGTGCAGCACCATGATCAATCACTTCCTGTCCTCCACCTCTTCATGTTTGTGGCAGTGGAAACATCTGGCAGTTGATCACGTGACTCATGCCAGCCGCGTGTCAAGCTGCATTGCACCAGTATATTGCAGGTAAGTCTTCACCTGCTTTTCAGCACTAAAACTGTATGGTTATCAGTTTGATTGAAGGAAAACCACCTAATTCAAATTAAATCATCTATTTCTACCGGGAAGAGTGTTGAAAATCATCCAAGAAATCTACTGTTAGCTGGAAATATTGTTTTGTTTATGTCACGGTAAATTTTCCAAAATAACAATGCACATATATTTGAGCATTTATATGAGCCTGACTCTTTATGGTGTAGAAAAAATCCACAGTAAATACTGAATGCCGAGAATTGTTGTTTTTAAAAATCATTGCAGATGTTTGTTGTTTAATGTTTCCAACAAATCAAATGCATCAAAAAAGATCCAGATTAAAAAGAATTTCTTTTTAAAGTATAGTTGTTTACAACATGAAAAAGACAACAATTTCAAAGAAAAATGAGTGCATACAACCACAAGGATAAGTAAAGCAAGCAGAGGAAGACAAGAAGTACAAAAATGTGATACTAAATGCTTTGAATTTGACATTAAATGACCACAAAGAAACATAAAGCAATCAAATAGAGACAACAAGAAGATGCAAAATGACCACAAACAAACATGAAAGCAGAAATTACAAAACCCAGCAACAAATGAAGGGTTCTGTTTGTCACAGTGATCATCAAATATTTTTTTTTTCTGTCAGATGTGTAGCTGACAAAGAGGAACGATATGGCTTTATGTGACGAGTTTACATTGAATTAAACTTTTATAGAAACCTGTTGCAGTTATAGATTTCCTGATTGAGCCTGAAGGACCAAACATGACTCAGTCTGGTCAAACAGAACTGCTTGCTGGGTTTTTGGGAGCTCGACTCGAGGCGCGATTCAGCCGCTCTCTTTACCATTTTCCCATTCCCCAGCTTTTCCGTGTCGACGTCGCTCGGCAGCTTCATTCCTGAGGAAAAACAGATGCCTGTTCTGCCGCCGTAGCTTCCCCTCCTCCTCCTGGGCCAGCTTTCTGCCCCCCAATCTCCCACCTCTTACCCCTTGGGCTTTTTTTTTATGGCAGGGCTTGTAATATATGACCTCTGCCATGTACACAACCAAACATTACAAAATAAAACAAGGCCACACTGATAAAACACACAAACAATGATGTATATTCTGTTACTCAGACCTTTCTGTGAAATCAGTCCAGCTCTTGAAACCCTTCCAGTTTTTACCAGCGATAACAGCATTTTGATTTATCCCTGTGAAACACATCTGTACCCTAATCCGATCAAACAGCACAGCCGCAGAGAGTAAGAAATCATTTTTGCCACGTGCAGACTTTCATTGGACTCCATTCTTATTCCGCTTGTGCTTTTTTGTCTGCATGACCTCCTCTGTGCATTGTCAGGCTCGCCTTTGCATTATGCATAATGACAAGCTGTAATTTAGAGTACACATTTACTTCATTTGCATGAGAAGCGCTTGCTGCTGAGCTGAAACGCATTAAAGCAATGGTTATTCCCAATCTAAATAATGTGTGCAGAATTATGAACGCTGCTGGGAAGTGAGGGAGCAGCTCATTATGGCGGAGCAGCTTCTTGTTAAGTTGTGGCGTCCACTGTCTCTCCCTGTGCGCCACTCCCAGGTGAGTGACGTCAGTGTTTTGTTCCAGCTGCCATTTTGAATCCTGAGAAGTCTCATCAATGAAACCACCAACGTGACGACAGTGGTTTTCTCATTTGAATGAGAAAATGACTACATCCATAACAAGTTCCCTGGTTTCAAAACTGAACACAGAAACATGAGAAGTTAAGCAGCAATCTGTTTATTATAGATATTTCCTGTTTTGTCTTCCAAATTTATTGAAATTCTTTCAACCTTTTCAAATTTTGTCACTTTACAACCTGAAACTTAAGATTTTGTTTGACAGACCAACACAAACTTGTGTATAATTGTGAAATTGAAAGATTTATAGTTGAAGTTTAAAAATATAGATCTAAGCAGGGGTGAGTCTTCATCAACTTTGCACATCTAAAGACTGAAAGTTTGACTCCTTCTTATTTGCATTCAAGCTCATTTGGACTGCTTGATGACTGTTTTTAAGTTACAGCTCCCCAACTTTATGAAGGTCTGGATATTTTACTGAACCACCGTAACAGACGAATAAACTGTGATTAGAACCACTGCAGCTCTTCCTTCCTTGATGTTTGGGACTGTTCTGGTGGTAGTTCAATTTTCATCTGAGTCTCAAGTGTTTTAAGCCTCCTGCAGGTTTCCTTATTGTATTACCATGTGTTTTACTAGATCCATCTTTCCACTGATTGACCAGCGCCATGTCTCTGCGGACAAAAAGCAATTCTGACAATAGAATGCTGCCACCACCGTGCTTCATTGTGAATGGTGTAATCATTGTAATGTGTAGTGCTAGTTTTCCATCGCACACAATGATGTGAATTAAAGTCAAAACTAATTTTAGTAAATTAAGCTTACGTTTATGCCACCTGCTATTGGTCAGTCACAAAAGTCCCAATAAAATAAGTTAAGGTTTGTAGTTTGAATCTTCTTTTGGACCCAAACATCTAAACTATAACCTCTAATCCAAGATAATTTGGGCTGTAACTTTTATTTTTCCAGATCATCTTTGTAGTTAGTCACAAAGATGAAGTGAGGGAGCAGCTCATTATGGCGGAGCAGCTTCTTGTTGTTGCGGCGTCTTTGTACTTAGTCACAAAGATAATCTGGATTGTTGAAACATAGAAAGCAGTTTTGACTTTTGCAAAACATGCAAAAACTATGAAAGAAAATCCCAGATAATAGTTTTAATAGGTCATAACTTTCACATAACTTTTCAGTAAGAAATAGGAGTTTGTTTTAAAATAATCCCTTAACACTGTTCAAAAAGTATTACTTCCACTGCCAGATGACTTCAAACATAATAAAACATTTTCCCTGAAGTGAAATAATATGCTCATGGAACTAG
The DNA here is from genome assembly GCA_911649635.1 of Poeciliopsis gracilis. Taxonomy (NCBI): domain Eukaryota; kingdom Metazoa; phylum Chordata; class Actinopteri; order Cyprinodontiformes; family Poeciliidae; genus Poeciliopsis; species Poeciliopsis gracilis. Next base: position 293,538 of record CAJVRI010000486.1, read on the forward strand.
CACTTTTCCATCAATGGTTAAGAATTACTGATTTAAAACAAGCTGCTGAAATGTTACTTGTAAGTTTTGCCTTCTTTCAAGTAGTAAAATATTTGAACTGGAAACTAGACAAAAGTATTTTGTAATATTATGTGCTTTGCAGTCTAACAACCATTCGTTTGAGCTTACAAAATGTATGTGCAAATAAAATCATGGTAGGGTTGTCAGAATCATGTGACAAGAATGAACAATTAAGCCCAACTTGAAGACATGATTGTCAACATCTTAAAGCCTGGTCAAGTATTTTTGTCTTTCTAACACCAATATCTTAGTTCATTTGAAATAAGACAAGTAGCTTTTCAGCAAGATACAGCACCTTATTTCAAGTCAGTTCTATAATATTGATTTAAAATGTTTTGTCATATAGTATATGTTCCATTGGCAGATTTTTCCACTCATACTGAGACATTTTTTCCATGTTACAAGTTTAAAACTCTACCAGTAGAACTAATACTCTTTCATCAATAATGAGGAATTATTAACTTAAACCAATGAGACATATGTTGTTGAAAAGTTGCTTTTAAGTTAGTACTGTAGACAAAGATATTTGCATTAGAAATAAAAGAAATAAAAAAAAAACGGTGTTTTTGTGGTGTGTGGAATGACAGGAGTACCAGTGAATGTGGAGGCTGCTGTATATGTGAGGAAAACATAAGCCTTGACTTGATCTGCATTTATAAATGTATGAAAATAGTCTAGAGATATAATAACATAATGGTATATGTCTGCCACCCAGACCATAGAGCCCTTGCACGCCACTCTGCAGCCCTGTTGTTCTCATGAAGGCCCAAGCTCCCGAGGCCCCCGACAGACACACGTGTAATTGGAAGCGTCTGGCGTTGCGTGTCAGCCTACGACCTCAGTGCTTCTGTCTACACGTACAGAGAGATTCCGACCTGTACACACACTTAAAGTCAAGTCACAGTATATCATGACCCCCACGCCACAGGTTTGGTTTTACACTGATCTATTGGCTGTGAGAGACCGTGGGAGAAGGGAGTGGATGCCTGTCTGCCCACAGGACTCATCTACATGTGGTTTTAAAGTAGTGAAAGAGCAAAAAAAATGGTACAAACCTGTTGGCTTGACATGAATGGCATGAGGATGCACCGAAACACTGGAGAATGCAAAGGCGGCAGCTGCACATGGACTTTTGTCCACTTGTTTATGTTTAGTCACAATGATACCTACAGCAGTGATTTTACAGGTGTATCAAAAAAAATCAGTCAGAACACTTAAGCTTGTCCAGAATGCTGCTGCTTGCATTTTCACTAAAACCAGGAAGTTAGAGCTCATCGACCTGGTTCTGAAGTCCTTCCACTGGCTTTCAAATGCTGTTGCTAGTTTACAAATCAATGAACAGCTCAGCACCACAATACATTAAAGATCTGTTGTTGTTGTATCAACTCAGATCTTCTGGTCTGCTCTGCATCCCCAGAACCAATCATAGAGAAGCAGCATTCAACTTCTGCACACCACAAATCTGGAATAAATGTCCAGAAAACTACAAAAAAGCCAAAACACTGACTTCCTTTTAATCAAGGCTGAAAGTCCACTTGTAGAGTTGCTTGTGAACCGTATTAAATGGAACATAGACCAACTTATTGGATATGTATTGACAATTTTAATCATGACATTTGACAAAACGCAAAGTCTAGAACTTTTTTCACAATTGGTGATTGCCTGATGTGTTTATGATGTTTTTTGTTTACTTGAAGCACATTGAAAGTATTGTGAAAAGGTTAGTGTAGCAGAGGATGGTTTCAATCCATCAACCTCTGGGTTATGGGCCCAGCACGCTTCCGCTGCACCACTCTGCTTTCACCCCGCATGCTGTGACCCGGATTCGAACCGGGGTTGCTACGGCCACAACGTAGAGTACTAACCACTATACGATCACAGCTTCTTATTTGAATGTCTCTCTTGTCAGCCACACTTAAAAACCCCTTTCCTTTGAAGACTTTGAGAAAAGAGAAAAGTAGTCCTTTGAGCTGAAGTTGAACCAGCGACCAACGGCTGAAATGTACTATGCAAATAAACTCCATTGATTGATTGATACAAGAATTAAATACTTCTTAAAAGTTTCAGCTAAAACAGTCAACAATTCAAAAACATAGTTTTCTGATGAAGACTAAAACAAAACTTGCTGATTTTAGTTTCAGTAAAAGATGAACATGCTTCTTGAGAAGAATGTTGTCATTTTCTCTTTATATATAGATAATGTGACCTAAACAAGCAAAATGGGGCTTTGGCTCTGCTAGTTTCAAATAGGAAGCTGGGACTGCAGAGCAACATTTCATAATCCAGATATTGTGTTTGTGTTGCATGATGCTGAGCTGAAGTGTTTCACAGACCATGAGTTTAAGACATGCTACTTCTTTTCTGCTGCTGTAGCTTGTGCACTTATAAGATTGTTGTCTTAATGATGGATGACTTTCCTTTAGTTTCTACACAATTACTTACCTAAATCACTGTACTATACTATTTTTATCATTTTCATTTGTAAAAGTTATATTTTCTATCTTTTTATGTCTTCCTGTTACTTATGTGACACGTAATGTTTTGAGCGTGAGAACAACTCATGTATGATGCAAACCAGTCAGCAACAAAAGTGAAAACAACAATGGAGGGAGGAGAGAGATTCTAGTTTTCTAAATGAACATCATCTTCCTGTAAGACATCTTTTTTGAAGCCCTAAAAATGCTATAAATAGGAGAGACTAAATATCAACCAAAGCCACCTACAATGTTGTTAGAAAGGCGGCACTCTCGTATCAAACTGCAGTCAGACCACCATGCTGTGATTGTTAAATAAAAGCCAAGGTCGGCAGAAGACACCCAGAATCACAACATTTATTCCTCCAGGTTACATCCCGGTTATCTTCGGGGTAAATCCTCCAAGACAGAAGCAGTTCATAGCCAACGTGAGCGCATTTCACAAGAGATCATCTTACACCGCCTTGATACAGATGGGATTACACTTTGGCTAGAAGCCCAAACATCAGTTGGGATGCTACCAGCATGAGATTGCAAACGGGGAACCAAACAACATGAGACATCGGCAGAACTGGCCATAAATCCCATCCGGAGGTCAGTGAGAATGAGAAACAATGAGTGGCTGGAGTGAATGGCCAGATGTGCGGCGGTGCTGCTGAGGAGCAAGACAGATTTATGGCCGCTTCTTAATGAGGTAACATCCTTTTCACTCATAAGACTTTTAAGAACTATTTCTTTGGCTCCCACATGCAAGAAAAAAGCAATACTGCTGGAGATGAGGCAAAGATGCAGGAGGGAAAGAGGAGGGAGGGTTGGGAAGAAAGCGAAGGCATGAATGTAAAATTTAAAACTTCTTGTCTTTCTTACGTCACTGAAACAGCTGGAAAGGCATAGAGGGAGTTAAAGGGAGGGTAGAAAACTGGTGTAAAAGTAAAACAAACAAGGCGAAAAGATTTATAATGTTTTATTTCCTGTTAATGGAATGATTTAGGGGTTTTTTTCCCAGTGGGAAAGGACAAAATACATGTTTTGTAAAATATTCACATAGTTTACATAACATAAAGACACAACCACTTGAGGATCTTTATTTGTGGCAATGCTGGATTAAAGTGCAGTGGCTGAACAATCTGAGGACCTGTTTCACCTCTGCAGTTTAAGGTTCTGCTGAACCCAACAGATGATTATGTTGTCATCAACATAAACAGCTAAAATGCTTTGGGATTCTACATTGTTTCTAAAGTTTAGGCCCAAACTATTCATTCACCTGGCAGATTTAGGTTTAAAAAAATCTTTAACATTATCAATATGTATCATTTAAGTGGAAGAAATATTAAGATTCTGTCTCTTTCAAGTCTTGATTTGATTGAGAATCTGATCAGGTTCATGGTAATGAGACCTTTGATCTTTTGGTTTTGATATTTTGGTGAAAATAATGAGAGAATCTGACATCTGGATAAGAAGGTATGTTTTCTAGATGTACTTTAAGAGAAATGTTAGTATGACGTGTTAGATTGCCCTGGTTTAGGATTGAATTCTGGTTTATTTTTTTTAAATATTACTCATGAAACATTAGAATTTCAAAACAAAGATTATACATTCTTAATTGTTTTTTGTCTTCTAACTTACATGATTACAAACTAGACATACAATTGAAGGTGGATTTATCAGCTTTGTTTCCAAAAGTTCATATAAATTCTTTGAAGAAGCCGTCTCATATAGAGTTATGTTCACATGGAACTCCTTAAAAATGTACTGGAGATACATCAGAAAAATGAATCTCATACAGCTTTAAGAAAGTATTTACAAAAAAACAACTTTACTTAGTGGTTCTTCTTAATGCTATATTTTCTTATATTGATTGTGTTTGTTTTTCCATACGTATACGTATCGAAGTGAATGAGAATGTTTTTATTATGTTGTAATTGATTTGTCGTGATGTGTGGCCTCTTTGTTTTGTGTAGTCGGCCTCAGGCTCCTGTCTTCCCATGTCTTACGCTGTTTGTCTTTTTTTTGGATGGGCTGGACTGAAATGAAATTTTGTTGGGCTTCTCTTCAATAACAATAAATACGTTCTGATTCTGATTTGACTTTTGATTTTGAATTTATTATGTGATTCATGCATGTTGTGTCTTCCTGGTCGTTTATGTTGAATAAATAGATAGAGGGAGCTGCAACTAATAGGGATCCCAGTAAAAGAATGAGATAATCACTTGTCTGATTTTCAAGTCCGACCAGTGATGAGTTTTTCTTTATTTCTCACAAATTGAACCAAGTTTTCTCGGTAGTGGATTGGAGTTATGGGAGCAAAACAGAAACTAACAATTTGTATTAAGTGATTGAACTGCTGATAGGCGGACATCTGGGAATATCATGCTGGCCTACGCTCATGGCTTCGGAGCAGTTTTTGAATTCCTGAGCTGAGCTCTTCATCCTCTGTTTTACTTATTTATGGTTTGGTATAAAAAGACTTATAGTAAAGCATGAATGATTGCCCTTTATTGTTGGTTTAAAGAATACTTTATGTCTACAGCATGACTGACAGCTCTTTCATTTTTAAATCTATAGCTACTATGCCTCCCATTACACAGACAAGACCTGGAATCTCCTGACTCAGATCGGTTCAAATCAGTATCAGAGTCTGTAGTATCAAACGTCAATAAAGTGAAAGACAAGATCCAGTTGAGTAAAGAAGCAGAAACTCTGAAAATTTATCTGGTTGTTGTTTTGGTTAGTAGGTGCTTGTAGGTAACCAGTATCACCACTTAGACAAACAGAAACTTAAAGATTTAGGCCTTAAGTTATCTACAAAGCAAAAACACCTTGTGTTCAAATGTACTGCACAGTATTTCATGTAGGAAATCTGACAGTTTAAAGAGACTTCTCAGTTCTAATGCAGAAGAAACATTCTGAACTGTATGAGAAAGTAAATCAGTGTGGGCTTTTCTCTCTCTGGGTTGACCTTCCGGTGACCTACTATGCTCCTTGAAAAAGTTGTATGAGCTATACAAAGCATTTTCATTACATTTTTCACATAAAATCATTCTTAGATGATGACTCACTGTACAACAACAAAACATTTCACAGTGCCTATAATGTAACTGTAAAAACAGCTGACCAAATGGGCTGGAGCTACACATGTGACCTTTTGTTATTTACAAATGGGACTTTGTCGAAACAGCTCGATCTTCTCACACCAGAAAGCATTAAGCTATTGGCAAGAAAAATCTGGGTGGTTTTTAAGCAATTTGGGTTGTTTTTAGAATCAGTAGAAACTTGTTTTATTGGCTAAAATTTTAGGCAATTTTAGCCACTTGCCTAAAATTATTAGGCAATAATAATTGTCTAATAGTTATTATTGCCTAATAATAATTAGTGGACATAATTATTAAGCAACTAAGTGAGAAATACATTTCCTCGTGTTATTTATTTATTTATTTTTTGATTATAAAATTATAAAGACCTTAAGACTTTAATTTTATCCGTCTTGGAATCATAAAATATGCCTAAAAGTGATGATTTGATCAAAATACCCACTTACCTAATATTTGCAATAACTCATCCTTCAAATTGATTTGTAGTTAATATTGGGACTGATCACTTTTATTTCATTAATGGATGAAATGTTGGTATATAATGTAGAATGATGGTAATTCCAAAGGTGAAGTAAAAATTTGAAAAACAGTACAAGATTTATTGAGAAAAAGTCTGCTTCTATAGTTTTCTATTGTAATTGTTAATGAAATGAACACATTTATTGCAATTTTATAGCCCTCCAGTTGTTATATGATCACAGTCTGACAAAACAAAGGCAGCTATTTTCTCTACTATGACATTAATGAACACACTTCTGTCCCTGGGCTCAACTTTTATTCAATACAAGGTCCAGCTACAAAAAAAAATATGGATGGGCGCCGCAGCAGAATGCATCATATAAAACTGAAGGGCCTCAGTTTGTTTTTGCAAGGTCGGTGGGCGGCCATTTATGAGCTGTTAACATGAATAAAACAAGCTTTTAAAGCAGAGGAGGTAACAGAGGATTTGTGTGGCTGCACTTTGGGGTCTTTGGCCGAAAACACTGGCACAGATTGTATTAGGTCACTGAATGGCACAGTCATCACCCACTAACTCCTTCGCTCATTATAGATCCAGTTCTTCTCCAGTTCAACGGCACAGAAGGAAGCAGAGCGGATGAGAAAACAAGCCAGCAGTTTCATGAACGGGCACAAGAGCACTCTGTAAATAAATCTGAGAGGGAAAAAACGCCAAGGTGAGCAAAACCCACTGAAGCAAGCTTGACATGGAGTGACAAGTACCTAAATTGAATTTCGGTGCAAGTGATGTAATCCACCGGCCCAGGTCACAAGATGTTATTATCTTAATTTGAAGTTCATTAATCGTTGGTGGAGCGAGCCGATGACAAGGTTTCCACCTTGTCCCAGCTGCGCGGAGCTGCCAGCTGATTTAGGACGGCTCCTGCCTCGGTATGTAAACGATTTGCAGCAGGAATGTATAAGCAAGCCATAAAAATAGGATTTGGCCTGAGACGCTCAAGACAGACTGTGCTGTAAAAAAGGACACCCCATCTCGACCGCAGTCTGTTTCCAGCATTCCAGTTTGAATGCTGGAAATTACCAGCTCTCACATTTAAAACATGCTTAACTTTTGATTCTCAGGGAAAAGCTTTCAAACACACACACACACACACACACACACACACACACCCCCACACACACACACCTACACACACACGCACATGCCTGCAGGTGTTCATGATAATAGGCTGTAAATATAATTTTTATCTTCCTCTGGTGGCAGTACATTTTGTGAGGTAAAATATGACTACCAATAAAAAAAACTGAAATTTTTTATCTATTTAAAAATTTCTGTTTATATTTCTGTCTATTTTAAGTCTGATTGTAATTTCTGAGAAGAAGCTTGACACTGTTTACCACAAGATTAGCACTTTGAATTTTGTAAATTAATTATAAGTTCATGTTTTGATCAAGACTCAAGTCTTTTCATATTATATGTTCTGAGAGATCCATAACAAATATATAACCTTGGTTGACTGAAAACTGTTTAAATCTAAATTTGCCAGTGACGTACATATTCTTGGGCTTAAATAGAAAAAATGACTTGAACTGCTCGGCTGTCTGTTTGGTTTGCATTCATGACCTTCACCCAGCGCTGAAGAATAATTCATTTATTTTTTTATAACATGAGAAAATATTCTGAAATTTAAAAATGTGTGTAAAGATGGCGGTACTTAGAAACCTTGTATTGACCTAAAAGATACTTGTTGAAGAAAGTTTCAAAATGACTACCTTAGATGGTGCTACAATAGAGTCCAAAGGACAGATGTGAGCATTAAATCTGAGTCAGTATCTGTTTGTAAAGAGGGTTCACACATAATCCAGGGTGAAGCAAAGCACAGCAGCTTGTAGAGAAATATTGACAGCATGAAGTGAGGTTAGCACGGCAGCTTAACTTCTTTCACATCCATCAGCTCCCGGCCTGCTTAAAACAGAGAAAGAAAAACCAGGAGACACAAACGTAGACTTTATCGGTAAGCTGCCTTCTCTTCGTTTTCCAGCATCAGATATGACTGAAAATAACTAACCTTGAGGTTTGAATGATTAGAAATTTAACTGCAAGTAAGATCCCCAAGGGTCAACGTTATGTCTGCAGGAGAATGTTTAAGAAACAGCAACTTAATTCTAATCTCTAATCAAACAAGCTAAAGTAAACTTTGGCCTCTCTCTCCATTTAGTAGTAAAACCTGCCTGTCACTGTCTTCTCCAGCATGTTTCAGCATCAGAGCTGACACAGAAACCTGTCGCACAAGGTGATGAATATGAGGCACTTATATGCAGAGGAAAGTCAACTTTGTCACCTTTTCTCTGAAAATGATTTTTGTGTACCACATGCAATAGCGTGAGTTTCTAATGACATTAAAAGTATATATATTTTTTGTCCTTCTGTAAGGGGTTAAATCTGCCAACTATACAGTGAATTGGCTTTAGTCCTCAAAAATATATTGTAAATGCACAAAATTTCCCTTTTTATTTTTTGCTAATTTCTCTAATTTTATTCTTTAAAATTTCTTGAGTTAATCTATGACATTTAATTTTCTAAGAGATAATTTGTGTGTGTGTTTTTTTACAGAGATTTACTAGAAAGATTTGAATATTTATTATGCAGCATGCAGGACTACTGACAACAAAAGATTGGTCCTGCTTCCTGAATCCTACTGGATGTGCATGATGCCTTGCCCATCACACACTACTGGTGGTGTGTTTTCACACAGTGAGCATATCAAACACACTCGAACCAAATCCAGCCCCAAACCACCAAGATGTCGAACCTGAAAATAAACTGCTGTGTTTTGGTATGACTGTAATGGCTTTACTTTAACCTCTATCTGTGTCTTTTCACATGGATTAAAATGTTTTTGGAAAAAAAAAGCCTGAATAAATCAGTTCAGTTTATTATTCAAATTTTAAAAGTTTTTTAACGACACTCAGGGGATTGCAATGAGTCATTTGCAACATTCACTTCTGCTGAACATTGTGTCATTGACTTTACAGCAATCTCTCATACTGAGAATGCATGTGGCGACAGATTAGAGAAGTCACTCCTGTTCAACAAGAAGAGATCTCCAGCAGAACCAGAACCAGAACTCGGTTCAGTACATTTGACCATCTGCAACAGGGGGCTGGGAGTTTGAGAAGACAAAGGAGATTCACGAAAAACAAACAGAACCGATCTTTCTGTGTAAAAGGTTAACTATACCTGGTAAGCGACAATTAACCAAATATTTGTTGAATAAGTGCCTGTAAAATGCTAAACCTTTGTGGACTAGAAAATTCTTTATTTTGCTAAATTTGTTGAAGATTCTGCAGTGGAAAAAAAGTTTCCCAAAAAAGTACCCCAGATAATAATAATACCCACAGATTGCTAGATTTAAATGCCTGTTTCTTTTTGTGACGAGTGCAAAGAAGGCACACCGTGTTTGTGTTTGTACTGAAGATTCTTTACAGTTCTACTGAAGGACAAAAATCCAACACTAAATTATGTCATGGCATTGAGTTAATATGGGAACATGACTGAGAAGATTGAGAACAAAATCACAGCCACATTTATTTTACATTCACAAGGCAAAAAAAATAAAAAAAAATGTGACAAGTGCTAATGTTTGGTTTTACGATTATTCATTTCTTGTATCATCTGTGCATTATCCTGGCTTCATGGTCTCATTCTGTTTTTTATGTCTCAGATCCTAATAATAAAACTGAAGCAGTTGTAAATTGTATCTTTTTTGGTTGCACATGTCAGGAAGGTCAGTTTTACTCAAAATATCATATTTTTCAAGATTTTTTCCATCAGTAATAATTGGCTGAGGATTAGTTTTACAGGGAGACAGGAAACATGGGGGGGGGAGATAAGAGGAGATCGTGGCCAAGTGTCTTGTTTCCCTGTTCTTCCTCAGAGTTTCAAACTGAAAGTGCAGTGAAAAGAGTTGCTGACATTTCTGGTACCAGTTTGGGTGGTGATGGTTCTTATTCAAAAGCAAATCTTCGATCGGACCTTATAAAAATAAAAACTGAGCACCTTGGATAGATTCTCTTGATCAGAAACATTTTATTTTATCTGAATTTTGGCTTCAAAATGACAATAAATGTGTTGCCATCTATTCACAAAATGAGAATATATTACGGATAAAATGAGAACATTTTATGGATAGTTGTTGAATCTTTTTATGCCCTGGTGTAATTGCCCTTAATGCAAGAGGGCAAAAATATAATTAAAAATGATTATAAACTCATAAAAATTGCATCTGGAATCAGTAAAAATTAGACAGATTGACAAAAACAAACTTAAAATATTGTAATGGTAAGGATATATGTATGGATGGATTTTGCTGCTCATTTGATAAAACCTAATTTTGTCATATTATGAAGTTTCTGGACCCAGTTCGTCCAGAAACTTCAAAGTATTTTTGCTAAAATTTGAAAAAAAAATATTCTGATGTAAAATCTTTCATAAATAAAAATTTAACATTTTTCTGTGTATGTGTATTTAGCTCAAGAGGTCGGTTTGCTAGTGTATGATAGGGCAGCACACAGACACAGGCGAAATACAAGCCACACACACACACACACACGCACACACACACACACGCACACACACACACACACACACACACACACACACACACACACACACACACACACACACACACACACACACACACACACACACACACACACACACACACACACACACACGCACGCACACTCACCTACACACAAATACCAAAAGGGATTTTAGATCAACCATTTTACCTCACAGGCATGTTTTTTGGACTATGGGATGAAGCAAGAGCATCTCAAGAGAAGCCAGAACATGCTCAGAGGTAACATGGAAACTCCATGCAGAAGAATTCAAAGGCTGGTTAGTAATAGAGTGACCGCCTGCCCTATCCACAGCAATCAAATGTCTTCAGAAGTCGCTATTAGTTAGTAGTTTGATTAATCAGAAGATAGAGTCTACCTGAATGCAGTTTGGTCCCAGCTTTACTCCAGCTGTCCTGTAAAGACCTCAAAGGTTTGTTCACGTCTGATACATTTGGTTCGATTTAAACAGACTACAGTTCATTTTCCCAGTTGGCCCTGACCTTTCGTGTCGGTGTGAATAAACTCAAGTAAACCCTGATGGGGACCAAGCGACCGATCCAAGACCCATCTTGTTGTAGTGTTTGTCCCCTTTCAGTGAACTCTGCTACAGATCGTCATTGCTATTGAATGGGAGCAATGATCATCACTGGTGTGGCTTTGTCTGCAAGTCACATTCTTCACAATGTGAAAGCAAACAGCACCAAATGATAAAAATAAAGTTTGTTTTTGGTCCAAACAAGCCTGTGAATACACTCTGAGAGAATGTCATGTTACAGAAGACTTGGGGCTGAGGTTCACCTTCCAGGAGAATGATACCCCAAGCATAGAGCCTGACCTACAATGGAAGTAAAAGAATATCTATATGGCACAATCAAAGAATTGAACTACATACATTTAGAAATGATGGACCAGACTGGTAATTTGCTGCTCACAGGCTGCATCTCCATTACAAATGTGTGTAAAACTTTGCCTATATTTTGCTAATATTGAAAACCCCAATTTCCCAATTTCGTTGTTTCCATTAAATAAGAAATGCAATTAAGAACACATGTGAATAAGTTTGTTCACACCATAAATCATTACAAAACATGCATTGACATTATACTTCAACTAATTTCTGTTGTCTTCTTTGTAGTTTGAGCAAGTAGTAACATCTGGTTGTTGATGTCACTCATGCAAAGAGGTAACATTCTCAAAACTGCTTCTCTTGCAGTTTTGAGATATTCATCTATTTCTCAAAACATATGTATTTTGAGAAATAGATCTCTCAAAACATGAGAGATGAAAAATCCTACACAAAAACATTTGACTGAAAAACTTGAGCTTTTCTCAAAATTGTAGTGATTTTCATAATGCCAAATTGTGCAATTTTATGATCAATGAAAATGCAGCTTTAAATTCTTTCCATTCATTCATTGATCCATTTTTGTCTCCACACCACCATTATGCACTACTTCTTGTTGGACTATCATGTAAAATACCAACAAAATACATTGAAGATCAATCTGACTTCTTAAACTTCTTTTCCGACTGCACATTTTCTTGAACGTTTCATCATAAAAACCGGGATGCATCGTTCGTCACATCAGTCTCGACAGATGAGAGCATTCCTGTTTTGCATCATGTCTAAAGGGGTTAAATAACCACACGTCCCACGATGGGATGTGTCTTTAATTGCATCACGCAGTCGCCAGCACCTCCAGTTCAAACAGCTCGAGCCGGTTGAGTCAGCTGCAGCTCTCGGCCACATCAGCTGAGCTTCTGCCACGACCTGCTGCAGCTTCAAAGCTCCTGCTGGTCTGGATCACGCCACAACCAGTTACAGTGGTGGAGAGCAGACCGCTGCCAAACAAAGGAAGCTTTGCTTTAATGTTATCAGGAGCCGATCGACACGGTAATGATGCTGCGCTGCCCTGGCCGGCGGACAATGGCCTCATGGCTCTATAATACAACTATCCACCATTATAGAGCCACTTTTATTACGTTTACAGCTCCAGAGAAGCCCATTCATCTTCACATTGAATGATTGCTTGTGTTGTTTTCTGAACATCAAGATAAATGTGCTTGTGCATCTCTGGCATCAGGAAAGGGGTCGACGAGGCCTGCATATGTTTCAGCATTTTCCACAGAGTTCAAAAAGAGCATAAAGTAGATTATCAAATGAGATAGAAGATAGAATTTACACTTTACTAGATTCATTTGCTCTACAAAAAAGCAAAGGAAAATACAATAAATGATAGAAAGATGTAAAATATAAGACTTTTTAACAGTGTAACAAAATACAGTTATTATAATTATTATTTTTTTTTTTTTTTTTATTAAAGCAAAATTTGATAACATATATTTTTTTCCGATGGGTTTTATTTAATCGTTTCTGCAAAACAGCTTCCAGAAACCTGTCAAAGTTATTTTAACCAACTCCCAGGTGGCATGTGAACTTCTTTGCAATACAAATAAAGAGTATTTTTACAATGTCTCCAGTAGAAATATGATTCGCTGTCAAAAATCAAGTTAGAGTTTGAGTGAAATATATGAGTACATATTGCATCTCTTAGTTGCAGAATTGGATTTGTTTCGTGGCCACAAATAACAGTGAGCTTATTAATGTCATCTCAGACTGTTCTGTTGTGTCTGTTTTCTGTCAGATTCCAGGATTGTTTCTGTTTAGCCACATAAAATGTTAACAATTACAATACTGGATTTTTCAAGAATTCCCTTATGTTTTTTATTTTTTAAGTGCACCATTTGGTAAATCCAGGCTCTGGTTGCTTTGTTCTGCTAAAATAACTATTAGACATCACTGATAAACATCACATCAGCTCTAAATACCCTCGCTGATGTGAATATTATCAGATTCAATAAAATAAAGTAAAACAACAAAATTTAAAAATGCATTTAAACATTATAGAATTTGAAAAAAAATAAAAATAAAAAATCTTTAGTGAAAATATAGGACAAAATATTTATCGGCTCCACAGAGAATTTCAAATTATTTTCTTGTTAAGTTTTATTGGTTTCTCTTTATAACAAGATCATTAGAGTCATAGTTTTACAATTAATCCTAACAAATGTGGCATTACCAGTGTGTGTTTGAGCCTGTTTCCTAAACACTAGTAGGAAACATACAAACCTGTATCCTGGTTTGTGTCAGTTACAGTCCAGTGGGTAGCAGAAACAACCAGGACACATCCTTATCCTCTGCCTGCGCCGCAACAGTGAAAGTGTTCCCAATCTGCCTAATGCTGACAGTTATGGTTCTTTATCCGTCTGCTCCCACCATAAACACTTTATCAGGACCAAAGCAGTCTCTCTGGACATTCCTCCGCTCCATCTTTGTGCAGCTCGCTGTGTCTTGTTTATTTGAAACAGAGTTGTAAAAAGATGTTCTGGACCGGGCCGGCGCGGGGTCAGACTGCTGCCGGGACTTTGATGAGCCACTGTAACTGCAGAACGCCTTCATCAGCATCCCCACCCAAACCCACCCAAGCCCAGCCATCCACAGCCAAAGACCCCCTGAAACCATCCAAAAAGCTCAACAGGCTTTGATGTGGCCTGCTGTTTCTGTCTGGATCAGGGCTTATTGTTCCTTTGTTTCCCCTTTCTCAAAATTCATCATGTTTTGGGGATAAAAGCTTTTGGTGTAAAAGTCATTCTCTCACCTTTTTTGTTGTTGTTATCTTTTATTGAATAAAAAAACAACGAAGAATTTAAACTAAAAGCACAATTTTTCCATCTCTCTGTCATTTCTTCTTCTTCTCTTTTTTTCTTCCTCTACTCCTCTCAATGCAGCCAGACTCCCTGATAAGGATGATGGATGGGGCAGAACTCTGGCTCCAGCCAAGCCGAGCAGCTTCCTGGGAGCTCAGAGATACTGAGGGGGAGATGGGGAAGCGGGTGGGAGTGTGGTGCTGAGGAGGGGGTGCCTCGGTTTTGACGGTGCACTCCAAAAACAAACTATGGCAAAGTAAAATTTGACCATTTTCAAAATTTCTACAAAGTAAAGTAAAAAAGAAAAAGGAGAATTTAGTGATCTGATAAGGCAAATGTTCACAGTTTCCTGCAGAAAATATTAGAAAGTATAAAATCTACAAAAGGTTTACTGTAAAATACTGTAGCAACAATTGGGAAACAATAAGTGAAGAAACTTTGCATTTTGTAAAATGTTGCTTAAAAATTATCCACAATAATGAAATGTTGTGAATTGGCTACGTTGCAGATTTATGAAGATATTTATGAAGATTCTTCAGATTTATGAAGATATAAATCTTCATAAATTTATGAAGATTTATATCTTCATAAATCTGAAGAATATGAAAAAAATCTTTTTCAGATGCAAAAAATCTGAAATTAAGTGATTTGTAATGTATTCATTTCAATTAATTTATTCAACTCCAGTTCACAACAAATGTCATTTTACAAAAAAAATTCACTTCAGTCATTGCATTCTGATTGATAATTGGTTAATTGATCCTAATTGTATGGTCCTAATTGAGCGCATAGTTCAGGAAGCTCGATGAATTATTCACAGAAGTTTAAGGTAATATTAATTTACATTGATTTTCTAATGAGTTTAGACTAAGCATGAAATTAGTCACTTGTTGACAAATGAATCATGACAAACAGTTGAAGATTATGAAGAAATTCATTTAGACAAAGGAGGTTTGGGCTTCAACTGTTTTATTATTTAGAATCACTGTATGATCCTTACAGCTGCTGTGACAGCAGCAGTTTAATTGACTGTATCCATCCATTTTCCGTCACCCTTCTCCCTAACGGGGTTGGGAGGTGCTGGTGCCTATCTCCAGCTGCGTTCCGGGCGAGAGGCGGGGTACATCCTGGACAGGTCGCCAGTCTGTCGCAGTAATTGACTGTATAATTGTGCGATTTCACATTTCAAAATGTGTGATTTTACTTGTGGTGTTTCTTAACTGCGATGTTTTCGCTGTTGAGAAGTTGTGCTTTCTGTCAACGTTAACAGAATATACGTAGACACATAGTACACACATTTGTAATGGAAATGCAGTTGTAGTGTCCACAATACTTCTGCTGTGCACAAGAGTCATCCATCTGTCCATCCATCCATCCATTCATCCATCCATCCATCCATCCATCCATCCATCCATCCATCCATCCATCCATCCATCCATCCATCCATCCATCCATCCATCCATCCATCCATCCATCCATCCATCCATCCATCCATCCATCCATCCATCCATCCATCCATCCATCCATCTATTTTCTTCTACTTATCACAGGTAGAATAGTTCCCAGGTCAGTATATATATAAGTGTTTTCCTTGTCTTCCTCTGAGTCTCTTCCCTGCAGAACAAGGCTGGAAAACCTCCTTTGTCCTTTGTTGGTTAATATCTGCCTAACCAACATCATATGTCTGTTTGTTGTTATCCGTATCTCTTGACCATAGATAAGAAAATCTAAAGAGTTCAGTGAGTTTCACCCTGTGTTTACCAACTGAATTGGTTAATTTGGAATTTTTTTGTGTGTATATTTTGTTTCCAAGTCCTAAATTTATTTCAGAGTAACATGACAGGTTTGTGTGTACATCCCGGGCCTGTACATCCTTAAGAAGCCTTAAAGTGTCTTACATTTATTTTAAACAATATGACTTGACTTTAAATACATTAATCAAAGGTTGTAAATATTGTATCACGTCTATTTAGTACAGGTGTCAAATATCAAATTTGACACCAAATATCAAATTTGTATTTGTCCAGAATGACTTCTTAATAAGATACACTTTAAATGTATTTGAACAGGCTTGAGTTTTTTGGGGTTTTTTTCCACATTCATACGTGACCAACTTTATAGTTGGTTGTGTTGGACTTGAGGCACGTAAACAAAAAAACTACTAAGAAGAATAAATTCTGGTGTGCTGGAAATAAAACTTTACAGAAGTTCAGAGGGATTCAGCTCTTTTCCTTTAACATCTTTTCAAGTTCTTCCAAGTGACATTCTGACATTTGAGACCTTTAGAGAGGAAATAAACAAGCCGTTCCATTTATCAGATTATGATAGACACTACATTTTATTGGCAGTCTTTACCTCGATTGAAGAAAAGTTATGTTGTTTTCACTTTTACTAAGTGAATTATTGGCAGTAAAAACATCACTTTAACTGGTTTCATTGCAGTGCTTTCTTTATTTCTTGTCACAAACTGTTGAAACACTTCCTTTAGGGAAGCCATTTTTCTACAGGGAAACAGAAAGCAAAGGTGATTGTAAAATGTTTTAAAAGTTAATGCTTTGTAGAGCTGCATATGGCAGCAGCTTCCAAAACAAAAAGCAGACAGCATATTTTATATTTTTTATTGCATATTTAATTCATTAAATCAACATGGTGGGTTCCATCAGGTCATGCTCCATGTTTGTGGGGATGAAACGGAACGGCCACCCTCTGAAGGGTCGGTCTATGTCTTGCTAGAACTGTGGATTGTAACCTTAAGGTCGTGCAAGAAAACTGCGATTACAGTAATGATTTGTTTGGGTTTTTGGAGAAAACCTTGCAAAAAAAAGTTGGTCGAATATCAAATATTTTAAATAATATAATAAACTGAACCCGGTTTACATCCTGGGCGAAGGCCTTTTTGTTATGCACCGGACAAGATAAGGTTTCCCACAAGAGTGCTTTGCTTAAAAATGTTCCACAGCTCTATCTGCAGCAGCAGGATTAAGGCTGAGAGATGACTGCGATGCAATCGGAGACAGTGACGGGGACAGCAGCCGAGAGGTTGCCAACACTGACCTTAAACCGACCGGTGAAGCCATGGGACAGCTTTTATTTCCCAGAATTCCCCCATAAGGTGTGCACTCATGGCTCGCTGTGATGATTTAAGGCTGTTTATTGCCGCTCACTTAAACATTTACTTTTCAGCACAAGGTGAAACCGAGGAGAAAAATGTCTTTGCGCTGGACTCAATGTCTGGAGGATTTAACACCATCCATCCATTCCAACCACTACTACAACACCGCTGACGTTTACAAGGCACAAGACTGGGAAAGTTGCTTGAAGAAATCATGGGATGAGGGTTTGGCCGAGTGCCTGGGAGACCAAAGACAGGTTGGTGTATTTGGAAAGTCACTCACGGAAGTAGGCAGCGTTGCTACGTGGTGTCTTGGCAGCCGTCTCAGCATTTCACTGCAACACGTTGTTTTGATTCAGTTCCTCTTTTTAATGAGCCATAATCCTTTACTGTAACACGGCTGGAAGGAGATCCAAAGGCCCCTGCTGGTGACTTATTATCAGTTTATGTTCCGGGCCAGAAAATAAATAAATGAACTTTCCTCCATGTGTCCTGAACCTTCACCCTTTTACGTTCTTCTGCTGAAATTCCCTCACTCTTCCTGCGCCATTTTAAAGCTCCTTTTGTTTTTTTTTTTATATTTTGTCACCCTCCTTCCTCCTCCATTTGATTTCATTTTCTATCTTTGAAATTTATTGAAAACTTTTTTAGTAGAGGTCTTCTACATGAAAAGTGCCTTGCATTATTGAAGTATGACTTCTAACAGACTGTTTAAATCTTAAAGCTTCAAGGGAATGTTTTTATTTTTTGTTCTCACAGACTTTCAATTACATGCAAGTCAGATAATCAACTGGCTTATTCTAATAGCTTAATTTCCTCTGAGTTTTACTGGCTGTGTATTCTGCTGTGTGTGCATCCTTTTTTCATCTTTAGCTTCTCATGAAGAATGTCCTGGTGCATTTTTCTGTTTATTATTTGTTCAGCTATATAAGCTGAAAGACAGCCTTCTCTGAGAGTTGAGTTGGATCTAATCTGACCACAGATTAGAGGTCGGGTCAGTTTTTGGACATAGAAATCTATAAATGTATGTACCCTAACAACACACTTGCTCAATAGCTTTCTTCCCTGCTGTGTTTCGGTTTTCTTTGGCTTCCCAAATGCAAGCTATTACATTTACTGCTCACAGCTAATGTAGTCACTGGTGGTTGAGACAATCAAACTACAGTCCTCTCTAAGTGCATCTTGAGGGCATTTGGAGCTATATTGGTTGTAGCGATCGAATTATGGTGTAGTTTTTAGAGCACACACTGGACTGTAATTGATGAACTAATATATTAATCCGTACATTCCTCCTTCTGTGTGTGCATGTGTGTGCATGTGTGTGTGTGTGTATGCGTGTGTGTGTGCGGGGGGGTGTAGGTGTGTGTGTGTGTGTGTGTGTGTGTGTGTGTGTGTGTGTGTGTGTGTGTGTGTGTGTGTGTGTGTGTGTGTGCATGAGAGAACAGTGACAGACATGGCGTCTGCTGACAGCCATGCTCGGCCTTATCTGCCCTGCAGGACCGACATTAGAGAACCAAGGGGTGGAGGAGTACGAGGGTGATGGAGAGGCGTGTGTGTGTGTGTGTTTCTCTTTTTGACACACACTCTTAACAGTCTACTTCACTTTTATTTTTCCTCTTGGGATTTTGAGGAACTATCTGACTCTTGAATTCGTTGCTGCTCATTGTTTGGTTTTTTTTAAACCACTAGTTGTCTGAGCAGCTCAAAATATACAGTTATGCTGCTTAATTTTAGTCGAGGAATATTTTCAAAATTACAAATAATTTCAATATTAATTATTATCTATAAAAAAAAACACCTGAAGTTAATACACCCTGGATAGGTCGCCAGTTTTTTGCTATAAACATTTCATAGGTGGGACTTGGTCCACCCAGATATTTTGCACAGTTGTCATGGAGTTTGAAGAATTTCTCAAACATGCATCACACAATCAATGCAAAACTTTAGGTATGTTTTTGATGAGGCAAAGAGATTAAACATGATGTAAAGCTAACAAATAGTATATTTCAAAGCCAGCAATACAGATTAGCCAGCTACTGCTAATCAAAGGCGCTAATGAATCGATCAACGAAATGGAGCACACAAGGAGGTTTCAACAAAGTTGTTAAGGTAGAAAAACATTGGCAAGGGGCTTAGAGAAGCAACTGTTAATAAGAAAAGAGTTTTTGTGTAATATAAATATATATAGTAACCTCAGCATTGAGTCACGTGAGTTCTATATTAATATTCTGACATGAGGGTTGTCAAAAGACGCTTTACAACGCATTTGTAATAACAATTGCTTAGACTGTGTAGAGATAAACACAGGTGCTCCACAGGGATGTGTATTATCTCTTGTTATTTTCAGTTGATAAAAATTCTTCCCCTTTTTATAATATTCCGGTGATGGCTCTGGTAGTATATAAATACTAATTGTCTGTAAACATCACCAAAGATATGGGCACATTGTCCTGATGAAGGATGAATCCTTTTTCCCACAGTTGAGGTCTCACTTCCTCTGATTCCTTCTGAGAGGCGATTTGTAACACTCCGATTCTGAACAAAGACTTTCTCCAATAAAACTGATTTACAGCCACACCTCTCACTTTTGGGTTCTGTACAAATTCGATGCTATGCTGTAAAATGTAAGCCTGCAAACTATCAGAATGCTATCTTTGTCACAGTGAGCATGTAATTACCATTTATCTTGAGGCATAGCTCAGCGTGGCCGCAGATCTTTTCAGCTCCTCTGCTGTTTGACTCATTCATGTGCTGCTTATCTCTGCTCTTTCTGAGCTCTCAATTTCCCCACATTATATCATTGTCGTGGAATGGGTCCAGCCGGGTTGTGAGCACTTGGTTAAAGGGAATGTTTAGGAGGAATGTCAGGAAAGTTGTGAAAGAGAGGAAAATTTTGTGCAGAAAAGTTCTAAGTCATGATTGATGCCAAAGATTCTCAAAGAGTTTCACCAAATTGAGTAGTCAAAGAAAATACTTTTTTTGGCTTTTATTTTTTATGTGGAGTGGATCATTGCTGGTGAGGCTGATGAAACTTACTGAACAGAGCTGGGGCAGCGGCCACTTGTTTCTGTTTATTTCAGTTTAATGCGATGGCGCAGACATCAAAGACGAGGCTAACGTCTGGGACAGATCATCTCTTCTTGTGACTTTTATTTTTTATTTTTTCTGTCTCTGTTTTTGAGGGCAACATGGAAGCTGTGTGACCCTAGATGATTAATCTGGACATTTTCTGTTTCTCTCTCTCCCCAGATGAAGTGAATGACTGGTATGTAAAAAGACTCTGGAGAGTCAGGAGAACTAACCCCACCCTCCTCCTCCTCACAAGCTATTAGGCCTCCCTCCACCTCCCCCTGTGGAGAGAGGAAGATAAGGGAAAATTGAAAATGAGGAGGAAGGAGAGGGAGAAAGACATCTCCACATCCATGGGCAGACTTCTTGTTTTCCACCACTATCTCTCCCTCCTTTGAGCTTGATTGGCCGCCAAGCTTAAGAGGCTTGTTATCAACCTTGGAGACGATAGAAGTTCATCGGCCACGGGACTTGACTGATGAAGACGACAATGTTTCTCTCTCACTCGCTTTCTTTCCTTCACTCTGAGGAAGTGGCGTATATCTTTCTGACTAATGTGGAGTCTAGGTAGAATGCGGTCAGCTCCATTGGATCCAGGGGCCGCTGGGACTCCAGCATGTCTCATGAGGCTTGTCTGCAAACAGCACAGACCCTATTTTGGCTCTGCGTGGTCCCTGAAATCTTTATTTAAAAGCTTCATGATAGAAACTCCCTGCTTTCAGGATACAAGAGCCCTCTTGTAGCATGTTCCTGTGGCAATCAGTTAAGTGTTATTTTATCTTATCTCATTCAAAGAGGGGCACCAAAACTATCCATTTTGGAGAAAGTGGCCTACTGAGATCAGTACAAAAAGCTGCAACGTCTCACTGCTTTCCTATACTAAAAACATTTCACATGTTGCACCTAATACTATGTTAATACTATGTTACATAGCAGCCTCAAAGTCTTTGCCCCCCTACAGATTAAATGCTTCAGATCAAACAAATGAATCAAAGATTACCAGCCCAAGTAGACCAAGTTTTAAATGTGTGAAGATTTTTTTTTTTTACTTGATAAATCTTAAAAGAAGTGTAATTAACCAGATATTTTGGGAAGCTTAGATCACCTTTCACCTACATTCAGGCATTATTACTACCAGACCACGAGAATTATTACATTTCCTAAGTAGAAACTTTTCAGACAACATGAAGTAGACTAAAAGCAATAAATCTGTTCCCAATCTAAAGAAATTCAAAAACAGAGCAGAAAAAAAAAAAGTTATTGACATGTTTTAATCCAGGGAAAGTCATTGTGCACAAACAGAGAAAATATGGAACGCCAGTGATTCTTTCCTTATCTGGGATATCAAAATTACTCCAAGAACACATCAACCACTGATCCAGGTCATAACAAAAAAATCTCCCAGAAAAAACATGCTTAGTTGCTTCAATTAACATCAGAGTTCAAAATTGAAAAATCAAAATGAGAGAGTGAGAGTGAAATGGGATTGAAGGGAGAGTTCAAATGCCAGAAACAGTGCTGATGATTTGCCAAAAATGTTATGATGAAGCTAACATAGGAAAAAATAACATTTGTGCCTTCAAAATGTCAGTGATTTGGCTTAATCGATAGAATTATGAATTTCTGTCTTTCAAAATAATTATGCAGGAAGTTCCCCGGTCACCAGCTCATGATGTTAACCTAAATGTACTCAGTTATGTATCAGAACAATGATCTGAAGCATCACCAATCTGTCATTACCTCTAGGATAGTTGTGTGTCTGTCAGCTGCCCTGGGAACGTCTTGTTGCCCAAACGGATGATGACTAACACTTCACCATAGTAGAACATTTAATGATGTTCAGGTTATGCTGAAATGATTTGCTGCAGCAAAACCTCATACTACAAAATTGAGAGAATTACAGGAGTGGTCCTCAAAGAACAGATTTTTTACAAATATCACCAGTGTCAATTATTGACACTCCTGCCGGGATTTTGTAGATTTTGCCCATGGGGAATAACTACTCACTTAGTAAAAGCAAGTTGAATTTATTTCTGGATTAACCTCGTCTGTATTTCTGTATTCATATATTTGGGATCCTAATCCTGCCAAAACGACCCACCAATCCATTTTGGGTAGCAGCTACAAGATTTTTTTCTAAAATCTCATGCTGCTTATAGGAGTTCAAGATGTAATGCATCCTGAATAATGATTGTGCTTATATTAAAGACTGATTTAGCTCATTTTTCAGCATGAGATAATGCTTCTACAATAAAAGCGATTTTTTTAAAAAGCTTTTTACACATCTTTGGAGCTAATATTAAACTGATAACTGTAAAAGGCTAATCTTTGTCACTGACAATGACCTCTAGATGAGAGAAAATCATGTCATATACTCATTATATTTTCAATGCATGCTATAAAATACCATAGACAAAATGCTGCTGTAGCTTTATGTTGAGTGCAATAAACATTTACCAAGCATTTAAAAAGGTCCTGATTTTTTTTTCCATTGTTGACATTTCATATTTTAAAATAACCTTTTTTTAATTTGTCTCATTGGGGAAATCTTTTGTGTTGCCTTCCAATATGCCTGTTCCCATTACCTACCACATGTTACAAATCAAATGTGCAGCAGCTTATAGCTGAAACATGTCAGCAAAAGGTGAACATAAAAGCAGCTTGCATACAACAGATTTTTTTCCATGCCTGTATGAGACCAGATTGTGTAAATACATCTAAAAATTGTTTTTAAAAAAAAATCAGAAGAAAAAGAAGACTGTTCAGCAAAATTTGAAATATTCATGCCTGTCTGAGAGAAGTTGGCAGATTAAGCCTGTTCTGAGGGAACAAATTTTTCTTTTAATATTTCATTTCTACATAATATTTTGTGACTCTGGTGATTTTTTCAAATGCCCTAAAATGTTTGCTTTTGCCTTAATTTAGTGAATTTGCTGACAAAATGTATCAGAAACAGTGTTGTTTTTGTGCATTATTATCCAGGTTGAATCACTGCAGAGGTTATTAATTCAACACATTAGTGTTCAAAAGCAACTATTTTGAGAGGTTTGACTTTTGTTTGCTGAACAAAAACACATTAGTCAAACTAATAAAGAATTACAAATACGGACAAATATTTTAAAATGATAAAAAAAAAAACAATTTGCATCCTGTTTTTGGAGGTGACATGTCGTCTGGATCACTTCATACAAATTGATCTGAACTTTTGGAAAATCTCTGAATCTTTCTAGATGTGAAGAAGAACTTCTGAAGTGCACAGAGAATAAATGATGCAACCTGATGCTGGTGTTATCAGGGCCAGTATCAGTTCAAGTGTATTGCCTATTGAACATTGTCTCTATTTTCCTCTTGAAGACTCATCCTGGGATGAGGCCTCAGAGGGCGACAGGACCATGTAAACATTCCCAGCCCTCCTAACGTGTCTGTCTGCTGGAGGTGATGCATCTGCATGAGTCCATTTGTTTACTGCATGAAGAATGTTAAGAATATAGACTGTCTGCGCGTGTGCGTATGTGTGTGCATGTAATTGCATGGTTGTGTGATTGTGTACTTAAAATAGAGAGTGTGAGGGGGTGCAAAGGTGGGGCGGGGTCACGAGTTTTGTTTCCCTTTGTATCGTCTTAATGTTTGTAATGATCCGGCGGGACGTGGATCTGGTGGATCTGGTGAATATTGTGCGCTGTTTAGTCTACCAATCACCACGGTGACAAAGAGTCTAGGTCTGAGGGGTTGGAGGTGGAGGTGAGGGTGAAGGTGGGGGCTGGAATCAGAGGCGTTGTGGGTCAGGGAGGACTGAGCTGCATAGACGTACGTACACACGTGAAAATAGACCCTCGCTGCGGCAGAGACATTCTCCTCAAATTCAGATCTCCAGGTTAAATTTTGATTAATTTGTCCACAGGAAGTGACACACTTCCAATTAAGAGGGAACGACAACAAACCATT
The DNA here is from genome assembly GCA_911649635.1 of Poeciliopsis gracilis. Lineage (NCBI taxonomy): Eukaryota > Metazoa > Chordata > Actinopteri > Cyprinodontiformes > Poeciliidae > Poeciliopsis > Poeciliopsis gracilis. The sequence goes on from CAJVRI010000486.1 coordinate 318,083, forward strand.
TCCTTTAACAGCCATGATTGAGCGCTGTTTATAGAGTGGCTGGGCTGCATATGTGAACCTTCCATCTGCTGTTCACACAGGACGGTTTCTGCAAGCTGAATTTCTAGATTTGGTCAGTTTGTGTGTAAAGCGGCACTTATTACAACATTTAGTATCAGTATCACAGGAATGGGTGAAATTCTTACCAAGTAAGGATCTACAATAAGCTTTGGACCACATAAAATTTTTTGCAATTACATTAGAAAGGTTTCAATTCCTCAAAATGATATTTGAAGACTAGAAAGTTATTTTTGTTTTTGTTTTGTTTTAATTTTTTTTATTTATTTTTTTGTTTGTTTGTTTTTTTGAATGGATGAACTTGTCTGTAACTCAACCTACCATTGAAACCTGGGCATCAAAAGATAAAATTTTCAGACACTTTGTCAAAATAATTACAAATGACCACAGTTTCTATGTAAAGACAATAAACTGGCAAACAAAACATTTTTACAATTACAAAATGGGCAAAAACTGTAGAAGCAATCCCAACTTCTACATTTGAATACGTGAATTTACCATGCCCTCTACAAAATAGAAATAAAAAGCATTAAAATAAATAGATTTTTTTTTATTGCAGTTGTATTATCCTTTTTATGTGTACAGAAAATTACATTTCTCAATTATAATTATTCAGAAGACAAAAAATCTTACATAAAGAAATTATTGTTTCTAACAAAATCACAGCAACTCTTATAAGTAATTGTTTTCCTTTTAACATTTTAAACTGTATTATTTACTTTTTGAAGTCCAGCCCATGACTTCCTGTTTCCATGGCGTGTAAATATGGCATTACATTTTCTGAGGCCACACTTTAAACTGCGAAACATGTTGTTTAAAAGAGGAAGATGTGTTTTCATCTTCACATGTCAGAGGGTGGATACAAGAAAAGGGCTTTTAGTCTAAATTTGGTCCTTTTCCGCAGTGAGAAGAATAATTATAGCTTAAACAGGAATTGTAACAAACTAGGCTGGATGAGGATTTTATTTTGCCACCATGCAGAGAGGAAAGAAAAATCTGCAAAGATGACAACTGCATTTAGAAGAAGGAAGTTGGGGTTAAACAAAATCTCCACAAAATCTCCACAATATTGATCAATAATTCTACAAAATAATTTTGCCATAATTGTTGGTAGTAAAGCTTATTATATATTTTAATGCTTCTATCCTAAATCCATTCTGTTTGTTAACTGGTTACAGTTTAAAGATGTTAAAGCAAATCTACCAAATTTTGAAGGTAAAAATGTCCTAATAATTATTAAGCAGTTCAAGTACTGCAACCATAAACAGATTACGGAGAAAGCGTTAGCACTCATCAATGACTGCTCACAATTTTAAGGCATTGCCAGACAAAATATCATTCAACTAAGGACTTTACTTTCTCTTTTTGCCAATATAGTCTGCTGTGAAAGAATTCTATTTACGTTTTTGCAAATATTCGACAAAACACACACAGGGGCATGCGTACACACACACACCTACACACACACACACACGCACACACACACACACACACACACACACACACACACACACACACACACACACACACACACACACACACACACACACACACACACACACACACACACACACACACACACACACACACACACACACACACACAGGCCTCCAACACCCCCACCCGCACCCCCACTGCAGCTCTGGACAGTTTAAAACCTGCGGAGTGTGACAGGTAATTGTGAGGCTGAACTCTAAACACCCATTGATTTTAAAACATCTACAAACTTTACATGCTACAAGGGACTAAAAATATGTTTTGGTACAAAACATTTCATTCTATTTTGTCAATTTTTGTGAAAACGTGAAGACTAGACCCAGAAAGCCTCTGTTTTTATGTCGCACTGGGCTCTTCTTACAGTTTACATTATTATTTAGTGCAGCTTTATTAAAAGCCTAACACACACAATGTTCTCTTTCTGTTTCTTTCTGTAAAATACCAGAGCTTTTCCACCATGAGGCTAAACAAGCCTGAAAATGTTTGTGGGTAAGAATTATAGATCTTATTCACTCGTTCAATGAACCTTAAGATGCACTTAGCGGGTTGCTTGTAGCAGCCATATATCAAGGCTAACAACAGTGCAGTGCCTCTTCAAAGGAGCTGAGCATGCCTCCTCTAACACTACTGCCCACTAGTGGACAAAAGAAATCCAGGTACAGACTGCTGTTAGTACAGCTGATACACTTTACCCTAATATAATTTCATCAAATCAAATTCAAGTTGGCAGAAAACAAAATAAAAATGGAATAAAAAAAAGGCAATTTACAGTGGTAAAATAATATAAAACTTTGGAGAAATACAATAAAAATATCAAAGATTAAAACAAAACAAATTATAAAATTATAAATTCTACAAAAAGAGGAGAGAAAGACTCAATAATTAGGTTTTAACTGGGTTTACCTGTGCAGTGGAGACATGACTGATGTTTTATTGGTGAGGCTGAAACTTCAGACCTTCTGCTATCTGACAAACAAGGTTCAGCAAACAAAGATCTGCATGGCGTTCCCTCCCCTCCACCGCTGCACCTCCCACTCCAGGCTTTCCCAGTTTGTCTGGATGTGCACAAATATGAACAGACCAACAGGATTTCATCGATGTGTTAATGGGGAATGAGCTTTGTTGACTGTATGATTTCTCCTCTTGTCTTCCATTCACATCAATGATTTATCTTTATTTTATCTGGTTGCTTAAATCTGTTTGATTAAAAATGAAACAATTTACATTTTGGAAACTGACCACACATAGGGAGAATCTAAGAGTCAATATTAAGCAAAAAAAATTGAATGAGCAAAAATAAATAGTATCTGAATGATGAACTACAAATGTAGTTATTTGTAAGATTATTTTATTGAATTTTATGACTTTTTTTCTTTACCAACTAGACTTATTAATCCTAAACCAGCAACTGCCTTTATTAAAATGCCAGTTGCATTATAATAAAGCAACTAGCAAATATTCACATCAAATAAATTCAGTTACAAGTGAAAAAAAAATGAAAATGTTGCAAGAACAAATTTTAAAACCAAGAAGTATGTGGGAAAATGTAGAAATTGTCAAAAGACTAGCTGTAACATTCAGAATCTGGTTTACTACTAACTGGTGGCCTATTAAAAGGTTTCTTAATAGCAATGGATTTCACATGGAGGTTTAATTCATAAATCATCTATAAAGCATCTACAACAAGTTTTTTGAAGAAAATTGTATAATATTAGTTACAGAATTCAATTTCTCTTCGAGATCAATAAAGTATTTTGAATTTGAATTTGAACCTGGGAACATTTTCCCCACAGAGACATTTCACAGTGTGAATGGTTTTCCACAGAATGAACTGAGATGCTAGTCTGAACTATAACAGAACTAAGAAAAATCATTTCAAAATAGGTCAGAGGATTATATTTCAAAACATAATATAACTGAAAATCTGAGACTAGAAATGAAAATTGGTGCTCTCCATCCAAAAGTGGCTGAGCTTGAGTTTTTCTATGTCAAGACTTTAGTCTTAAGATGTGCAAATCTTCCAGAGGCAATAAATAAAAGATTTACAGCTGCGGATGCGGCAAAATATTGACCCAGAAATGCTGACTACACATACAACCCCCACTGTTTAAGTTTATTTTTACATTCTTTTCCTTCCATTTCACAATTATGCCTTTCTTTGTATTGATGTACACATTAAAATCCCACAGAAACATACAGAATTTTGGAGTTGTAATGTGACAAAAGATTTCAGGGAGGAAGATACTCTGAGGAGGGGAAAAGATATATTTTTTCTAAAAACATAAAGACAGCATCTGCATATTTCCTGCCCTAACTGGTCAATGCAATTCTGTCCCAATATAAATAAAGCTCATATTGGCCACATGCTGGGGGTCTTTATTGTCTTTGCCCCTTTTCTTATTTAACTGTTTAGGTATCCAACTCTACAAATTAAAAGAAAACCCACCAATCAAACATGTACACCCACATTTTAATCAACATGGTGACATTTCAGATAATCTCTGCCCTGCAAGTACCTTTGCCCCCTGTTCCCTACCTCCCATAACACATTCATTGACATGCACACACATACATGCGGCAGCATCACCAACTTCTACCCATCCATCTCTCCCTATCAGCTGCTCCCTGCTGCCGTTGTTTTTAAAGGTCATAGCTGTTTGTTTGCTCAGAGGCCCATCGTCTGATAGCATGTTGGACTGCGCCTCCCCCTCCACCCTAATCTTAACCTGAGCCGTTATCTCAGTCCACTCCCTGGCAACTCCAACCTTGTCTTTTAAAATGAACACTTCCCAAGGAAATTATGGAGACGCTAGCAGATAGTCCACATCTCCATCTGTCAGGGCGAAAACCATAGAACCGACAGGACGACGCTCGGCAGATTGCAGCCTCCCTAGGTTCAAATCCATCATGTGACTTTCAGTGTCCATCTTAGACCCGTCAACACAGCATCCGACAATTAATTAGAGGTGACATTATAATAGTATTCTGGAACAAAGGAAGAACTGTCCTGTATGTATTAGGTATTTTGCTGTTGCAGCAAACCTGTCTTAAATAACTCAATGGTATGGTGAGGATATAACACAACCTTTGGATATGTGGGACCCCTACTGTAGAGAATATTACTGCAGTAATTGAGCTGAGATGGTCCAGTTTAATGAACCATCTCTACACCAGTGAGCTTTTATGCATTTCTTTTAATGTCATATAGCTGCTTTTCAGCGGTCAGTCAAATATTCTTAAAGCCCTTCAATGTCATTTCACCGGAGCTGGTGAAACATTTTACTCAAGCAGGATTAAAAATTAGCACATCAAGAAATTACTGAAGTAAAAGTAAAAAAAAAAAAAAAGTTTTGTAAAAAGGCCAATTGAGTATTGAGTGACAGCAATACAGCAATAAAACCAGCTGACCAAAGGTGCTGGAACTCTGCAAGGGTTGCTGGATGGCAATGAGGCTTGGCTGGAGTTGCTAGGTAATGACTGTTGATTAAAAATTCGGGAGGATTTTGAAACAACACATTTTCCGGACTCCAAAAGACATTTCCTTTTTGCCAAAAAATGGCTGGCAAACAAATAATTTTTTTTTAAGCACTTGTGTTGTTTTTTACAACCAGTGGAGACCCAAACAGAAGAATAAAAATGTGCAAAATGTGAATTTTGCATATTGAGTCCCTTTTAAGATTAATTGGTCTCTCAAAATTGGTCTTTGGGGTGAGGATGTGCCTGTTTTTTCCATCCTATCTGTTCCTGTGTTGCTCTGGGATGGACTAGTGCAGGACGTATCCCTCCTCTCACCCAGTGATCACTAGAGATAAGTACCAAATCCCCATGACCCTGCAAGGATAAACGGGTGTAGACAATAGATGGATAGGTTTAAAGCTTCAAACAAACCCTGAACAAGAGCATGAGAAAGAAAGCAAGAAAAATGATAGAATGGAAGAAAAAATGACAAGGTGACCAGGGTAAAGTTTTTGTATGGGTGGGATAAACTGTGTGCATATGTGTGGAGGAGGGAGGAGGATGGTTTGTGTGGGGATGGAGGGCTGGGGGTTAAAGTCACAGATTTTAAATCAGTTCTTTGGCCTTTAACGGGCACAACAGAAGCCCAGTATGAAAGTACAGAACAAAGAGGCCAGCAATGGCTTCGACCAATTAACATTCCTGCAGCCTTTATGAGCCGCCAGGACACGCCCCTTCGATCACACCTCATAAAAGTCACAAACATCAATTCTTGCAAACCATAACTGTCATTATAATCCCATTAAAAACAACCCAGAGAGCAATTCGCATTGAACACCAGAGCCAAGTGTTCCAACAGCGGGAAAGGATTCACTCCACAGGAGCACAAAGCTGACCAAAGGAGCAGGGAGGTTTACTGGGAGCAACTGGATAAAATATGACATGATTGTGACAACAAAAGTTTACCACTCAACAGAAGAAGTTTAAGCTGTCTGTAGCTTACTTCACATTTATAGAAGGAATTCGGAAAACAATTTTAGCGTTTCACCACAAGAAACTTTAAAGTTGATGTTGGCTCTACAGATCCCCTGCTCAGTAACTAAGGTAATGTTTCTTGATTTATGTTATGCAGTTTCATCCAAAACATCCTACAGAGTGTATTTTTTCAACTCTTTCGATGATTAGATACTCTCTTGCCGTACCAAAAGGGAAACCAAGACCTCCCTCTCATTAGTAAGACTCGAAACTCGTCCTGGGGGATCCAAAGGCCTCTCCAGTCCAGAAAAGACCCACCCAACATTTACATGTGGGGTCCATATGGGTAGGAAATAGGCTGGAAACTGTGTGGGATTGTCTACATAAGCTTAATGCAGAGAAACTCAAGGCAAAAGTAAATACAAGGCTGACTACTGCCTGGACTAAAAGCTAGTCCAGAAGAAGCGACTCTGTGCAGTCGACTGGGTTTCCTTTGGATACAACACATTTTGAAATTTGAATAATAAACCAAATTTGTCTGCATTGTTTGATAAATTGGATCAATTTATGATGTTTTTAATATCTGCCTGTATAACTAGAATGGACTGAAGCAAATTTTGTTGTGAATTGGTTTTTGATTTTTTTTTTAATCCATAAAAATAATCAGTAACACTTTATTTTACTGGATGTGCATAAGACTGACATGACACTGTCATAAACATGACATAGCACCTGTCATGAACATGACGGAGTCTTTATGAATGTCTATGACTGTGTGATAAAGGGTCATTCGGTAAATGACAACACTTTAATGCAAAGTTGGGACTTTTAATGAACTTTCAATGTAACCTTTAGAGCAAGTATTTATGTAAAATGTCATTATTTAATGACACTTCATGACAACAGTCATACACATTCATAAAGACTTCTTCATGTTCATAGCAGATCTTATGTCATATTTATGTCAATGTCATGTCAGTCTTATAAACATCAAATAAAGTGTTACCAAATATTTACTAAATCTTAAAATGTCTAGAAAATTATCTATGACAAATCAAAATATTAGAATCTTACATTCTAGATATTTGCATTGGCTTATCAAGATCCCATGACAATGAGCCTAGTTATTTATATTATGAAGTAGTTGTTTTTGTTATAAACAACTGGGTAATATGTACATAAGTAATAAACTCAACTAAGTGTTTTTTAAAAGAAGAAACTTTTTCCAAGTTATAGAATTTTATGCCAGAAGAATACACCAGCCTGATCCACAATGACCTCACGACTTCATGAGGAACAAACTGCAAAGGCAACGACTCCACCTGGTGGCTGTGATACTTCACTCAAAACAAATACAGCCAAGCCCAAAATGATCTTTCCCCAGGAAAAAATTACTTTACATTACCGTTGCTTCCAACTAGAAGAAAAGTAGCATTTGAGGAGATAACCATCAGGGGAAATTGGTCCAAAATAAATAAATATCAAGAAAAAACATATGATTACTTGTTTGAAATAAATATGAGTAATTAGAGGAAAAGTTCTCTGTAACCTAACAACATTAAATTAGCTTGATTCTGAGTTTAGTGTCCGACGTTTGAGCCTTTCAGAGATTAGGTTTCATGTAAAAAATGAGCTTAAGTTTGTTCATTCGGGGGTATTCTGCTTTCACTAATAACTTTACAAAACTTTCATATTGAATGTGTTGCTGAGTTGTGAGCATATCTGTGCTCAAACAGGTCAAAGTTGAAATTTCCTGAACTTTGACCTTTGGCCACTGTGATGACTATTCACACAGCTAATTGACAGGATGTCTATTATTCTGCTCCAGTCAGTGTGATCCTTCTGTATTTTTTTCTCCTCCCTCTTTCTCACTATGTCAGGTTTACCACTGGAAAATATTTCAGTTTTGTAGAAAAAATAACCATTATCTGTGTTTTGCTGATCTTGCTCAACAAGGTGGATTGTAGATTTCTAGAAACACAAACATCCACCAGTTTGATGAAGCAGTTTGCTGCTTGATTTATAATTTACTGAGGAGAGGATGCAATTCAGTTCAATTACATTTACTAACATAAAGCAATTTTAGGAAACGTTCTACTTTTATAAGTAGTTTCACTGCCCTGTACTTTTTAATTTTGCTTAAATAATATCATTTTGACATATTGTTACTCTTATTTCAGAAAATTTTCAGAATACTCACTTCACTGAATGAAGCGGAAAAAACATGTTTTGATTAAAAATGGGTGAGACACAGACTTACAGTTCACGGTAAAGTGAAGCCTTTCATTTCTACACCAGCTTTGTTGTTCTAATGCGATTTTCCATCTGCGACTCATTTGCTGAGCCTCCTGAGTCATTTGTGTCTTAAGTTTTACATTGAAAGCATATATCTGGAATGTTTCTTGTTCTTAAAATTACTTTTGTGATTGTTATTTATTTGTGATAGCTTTTCATTTTACTCTTTAAAATACTACTTTTAAATAACTTATTTAATATTTACCATAAAAAGACTTGTTTCATTGTAAAATATTACAATATTTTATAATGTAATTGTTTAATAACAATGCCTTGTTATTTAATAACAATGCCTTGTTATTAAACAAGAAATTGTTTAATAATTTCTTGGATGTTTTTTTTTTTTTACTTTTATTTAGTCTTAAGTAAAATTTTTGCCAGCTCCACCCTCCTCTGGTAATTTATAGCAGCATAAAAACATCCATAGGAGTTGTGTTTGATTTAGTGTAGACATTTGGATGAATGATTTTTCTTTATTGTGTCTTCCTAACTTCCAACAAAACAAATAACTAAACACAATTTACATTTACGCTTAATAATTACAGGTCATCCTTACATACTGTACAATTTTCAGGCCCTGGTTGTATCAAAACAAAGTTAAAACACAAATCCGGGTTTAAAAAAAAAAAACAACCCTCTGTAAAAAAAATATAAAACTATATTTTTATTAAAAAAACTATATTTTTTTAAATAAAAATATAGTTTTATATTTTTATTAAAAATATAAAACTAGATTCCTTCGCTCTTCACTGTGTCTTAAATCAACGTAGCTTCACAATTCAGTTTTTACACATTAGTACATTCTACTTCTCTACGCATCATTTAAACATGGAAGCTCCGACGGTCAGAATGAGCTCATACAGTTTTTGCGTTGACCAAGACGACGTCGCGCTTCCTTCTCTGTATCTCTCTGGACATTTGACACCAAACGCAGGGCGTGCAGAAGGTGGAGCACACACAGTCCCTCGCAATGGAGCCCTGTGGATCAGACAGATTCATTTGATCAATGAATCAAAAAGGTTTGACCTAGAAACTCAAAACTTTTGCTGAATCTGTTATGTAGAAAATGTTATTTTTGGTGCAAATTATTCAAAAAATATGTAAATTAGACAAAGATAAATGGAATAAACTCAAATGTTTAACTTCAACACCAATTCCATTCCTGATTACTGCCACACATGCAGAGTTAGGAAAGTTCTCCTCATCTGGAACCTGACAACATGGACGATGCTAAGAGGCAAATATCATCCAAAGAAATTCAAAACCAGATGACAACCAAACGGCTCCTGCAAGTGGCTTTTTGATCTCCCACAATGCCTCTTAATTGCTGCTAAAAATAATAAAGAACCAACTAATATTTTAAATAAGCATATGTGCAGGTCTTAGCAGTCTTTCAGTTTTGTCATGTAATAATTGCATAATTGCATTGATGTTCCACAATATATATATATATATATATATATATATATATATATATATATATATATATATATATATTACAAGTGCTGATATTATTTATTTAGATCTGTTTCTCTTAATATAATATTGGAAACTGGAAGAATTTTTTAACATCTTCTACAAATATTAACATCCCATATAATTGAATGTTCTCCTTTTGCAAATGTTTTTCACTTTACTTTATTTCAAACCCTTGTTTAAATAGTCATAAGAGGTTCTTAAAGATAACAACACATTAACTGCTGCAGGTATTTCAGATCAGTTTTCCTTTTCTCAAAAGGTCATGTAACATTTGTGGCTTTAAACAAGCTTCATTTGACTGGACTGAGGGCCAAAATGTCTCTTTGGATTGTGACGGTTGCAGTCCATGGTCTAGAGAAACTTATAAGGTTACTCTGGGATTCTGGTGAACCACTTTGAGAGACATGATCCTCACACCGAGGCAAAATGAAGCAGAAGTTGGACCAAACTGACTCCAAGAAAAAATGAACTACTCATCAAAGAGATCACAGAAAAACCTAGAGTCAAACCTAAAGCACTGCCAACCAAAACTAACATAAGTTCTCTAGCATGAAATCTTGAATCTGGCTATTAGTAAGTGACCTTCAGAAAGAATAGTCCATCTCTGAATGGATTAAAAAATATAAAATAAGGATTTAGAGTGGTCAACATCAGAACCAATTGAGAGAGTGGAATTAAAACTGTGCTTTGAAGACGTTTGGGCTAAAAGTCCTCCACAGAATCTTCCAATGCTTGATGGCAATGGTGGCTCAACCAGTTGTTGTTTTTTAGCTGCATGTCTCTTTCCTGTTCCTCTCTGCTCACATTCTGTCTTAATATTGTAAACTCAGGTCACTACCACTACTACAAAACTTACATTGATTAACTAGGAAATATAATTTTTCACACTTCATTTTTGTTTCATGAGTGACTAACAACAAATCCGGCCCAAAATTATTTCCAACTGAATGAAGGAATACATTTTTGTCATGTACCTCAATGTTGTAACGCTCTCTCATGCTGGTCCTCATGGACATGGTGATGGGTGACATCCAAGCTCTAAAGAATTCCAGTAAGGGGAGACAGAGACCCTCGCCATATTCTTTGGAAGTCATGCAGGCAAAGCAGGGGCAGCACCAGAAGCCAAGACAGCCTGGGGGGCAATAGAAACAGGAAAAAGGCTCACAATGATGTTCTCACAAATGATTGACACAAATATTCAAAAATAATAACATGGCTTGTTGGTATTATTAGTAAGGAATGGAGACGTCCTGGAAGCCACCTGGTTTCCATTAACCCTCACATATTTCCTCTAAAACTGCATTCTGCACATACTTTTGCTGTGATGTCATCTCCTTTCTTCTCGGAAGTTAATTAGGTGTTTTACAGAACAAGTCTCGGATGAAGTTACAGTATATATATAAAAGGGTTCACCCTCTTACATGATTTTGTGTCTTCCATGAAGCCACAGATGCCACTCCCCCACTCATGAGAGTTTGGGACATCCACTGGGTCTGGATGAGGCTGGCGGATCACGACTTTTTCCATGACAAAGTCTACAGGGTGAAAGAAATCTTCACATATGTAAAACAAAGCATTTAGATAGATCGCAAGTATTCTTCTTTTCTTTCTAATAAGTGTTTTAGTGTCAGCCTGAAACAAAACAATCCATTAAAGTTTTAACATTAGGGTTTTTAACTGATAATTTCATGCTCATCAGTTAAAAACCCTAATGTTATCCTGTGTAAATAACGAACTGGCAGTCAAGAGACAGAGACGTCAAAATTACACAATAAATATAAATGTTTTTTTCTGATAAATGTAATTCTTTGCATAACGCCGAGGTAAAAACATAAACAACTTGTTGGCTTATTTTTTTAAGAAAATTACTAATTTTGTGTTTCAAATGCCTCATTAGCATTTGTAAATCTTTTTTCCTTCACATATATTTGCTATATTCTATTTAAGATAGAATATAGCTTTCGATCTATATTTTTAAATTTGAAATAAGTGATGGACTATTAGGCCTCTCATGATAACAAATTTAGCTGGATAATAAATTGTACAAGAATATTGTTTTGAGATCACTTTCAAGTCATATAATGCCAATGGTACAGTAATGTAACACATTAACAAACTTCAATAAACTTTCAATTCTAATGAACTGGAGCTGGAAGACATATTTCATATCCAAAATAAAATAAAATAAAATAAAATAAAAAAGAAAGAAACAACAAATAAGTTGAATTATGAAGTCTGTCTAAACAAAAGTGTTCTTCAATAAAAAGGCCCAGTTGAGACCAAGCCACCAGACTGAAGACGTTTGTCGTCCAGTTCGTGGTAGAAAAACGAGAGAAAAGGAAAAAACAATAAATTCTGCTATTGGAAATGATCAAGCTTGTATTAATTTATAATACAATTAATGGATTTGTTGTGGCAGGCCTATGAACAAACATTTTAATCTGACAGTCTCACCTTTTTGTGGTTGATAGCTGAGTTTTGAGTCCAGACGCAGCTGATCCTGGCTCTAGAATGAAGTACTTTGTTTCTGGCAGAACCAGAAGTCATCACATATCCTCAAACTGGATATACTGGTTGTTCCTGCACTAACTTTCCTTCTTCCCCCACCTACTTCTCATGAGCTTGGCTTAATTAAATGCAGGGTTGGGCAATTCAGCCTCTCAGCACGTCAGAGCATGAGGTGGACAAAAATGCTGCGACTTTTCTGAAACTCCATTCCGAAAGGTCCTTTAGTTGAAAGCATTGTCTACTGTGTGGAAGGATAATAAGTAGGATGGGCTACACACAGAAAAGAGTAACCAATTACACTGAAATAAGAGTTGCAACTATGTCAAGATACTCAAGTAAAAGTAAAAAAGTAGCGTCTAATAAATTACTCAAGTAAAAACGTATTAGGAGAAATGGCTCCTCAGGTATTAAATAACTGATCATAACATAGGATTTATTATTTACAATGTCATACAGACAAACATATAAACTTATCCTGGTCATATGAAGACTAAAATGAATTACATTAATGCAAATAAAATAATGAAAATAACTACGGATTAGGGCAACTAATCCTCTTCCTCTTCCTTTTCTGCAGAAAAAATTCTGCAGATTTTGAGCTGGATCAGAAACAGGTTCAGAGGACAAAAATCCCCATGATTACAACAAAGCTGGGTTATAAACAAGAGGTCTCACTTCAACATAAACTCTAGCTGTGTGTCTGATGCATTTTTGGTTCAAATATATTTGCTCTTCATTCAGTTATGTATGAAGAGTTATTTATTTAAGTGACAGTAGCAATATTTCAGAATAAATCAAGTCATTTTTCTAGGTTGTAGTGAAACGACTTTTTAAAAAAAACGACTACATCTTTTTGTAACAAGCTACTGCCTGTTATTGAATTTCAAATAATGTTTTGAGACCCAAGCAACGGCTAAAATCCAGAAGTTACATAAAAATGTTTCCCAAAATGTTTCATCTGTCTTGCCTTCTTTGGTTCTTTGACCAATAGTTCTAAAATCAATCTTTATTTTAGGACTTTTGTGTGAACAGGATTGTATAATCAAAACATTAACATGGGGCCCTGTACTCATTTTTGAATTTTCTCAGACATTTGTTGCCAACTTTTTAATTATTTAATTATCTTATACAAAGATGATCAACAACAGTAAAATTAAAGTTATTCTTTTTACACAGTAAAATCATTAAAGATGTTATTGTATGTTTTTGTGCCCTCTGACTAAACACTTTGTAAACCTGGATTTCTGTACTGTTACACTTGCAAGTGTTTTGGGAGTTTTCACAACATGAGACTTGAGTTTTCTGCTTAATAAATTAGGATGAGGGGGATTGCATTGAGAGCACCTGTGAACAGGTTCTTAGTTGGACCTAGCTCACGATTTCACACACACTCATACCAAAAGTCAATCTAGAGAGACCAATCAACCTCACAGTCATGTTTCTGTGAGGGAGTCAGAGTTTAATCATGCACATATTTGTAAAAATTTGAATTGGTCAACTTTTTAGTCACAAAATAAATCATTAATGCTCTTTACATTGCATAGCTGACTGACATCAAACTAAGGATTTGTTTGAGTTTGTTCGAGCTGCTGAAACAAATTATTATCCTGCCTTTTAGGTTGACTCAGAAGCTCATGTTGATTATGTAATTATTCACTTTGAACACAAGATTGCTAGCAAGAGGGCAACAATGATTCACCTAAAACTATTTTCTCAGCTTTCTGTTGAAGACGAGTTGGGGCTTGTTTGTAGTTACTAACAACTGACCTGTGGGAAAGAGAAGAACAAAAGAAATGTTCAGGCTTTTCAGTCTGAATGGCACAATGGAAGGACTGGCTTTGTGGTGGTTCTTCATTGAGAAGCTGTTTTGTTTTTAATGTTTGCTGTCATGCAGGACCTCAGACAGCAGTGCTTTTTATAACAAAGCGATGCAAAGAACATTTTCATCTCTGGATCTCTTCAGAGAGAGAGTAAATAAATTGAAGGTCAGCATGGATGAGTTTTCTTCATTAAAGAAACTCGTGGATCTCATTTTTCAAGAAAAGTATTAATATTTCTTTTGATATCATGCTATCTCTTAAAGAAAGTCCAGTTTGATATCTGTTGATTCATAATATCTACTAATAGTGATGGTTATGACTTCAAGATCCAGTTTTTAGAACGGATACATAGAAATGTCCAATACCATTTACATTTTGGATATTTTTAAGTGAATTAAGAAGCCAAACTCTTTCAAATAATTACCAGTTTCACATGTAAAATGTTTAGTGACATATAAAGTTTTTATATTTTCTGCCTCCTCATCGTTTTTTTCTTCCTGCAGTGTCAGATTTCTTCATGCTGTTGAACTGGGAAAAAGTCAAACCTTTTCAGTTTTGTGGTGCTGCCCTATGCAAGATGCCAAATATGATAATATCATATTAACAAGGAAGTGTTTATTCTTTAATCAGGAACACATTCCATCCTTAAAAAGTAAAGACTTGAACAATTCAAAAGTCAAAAACTTTCAACTTTTGAACCTCTAAGAAAATCAGACTTTTTAATAGAAAATTTCTAACATTAATCTGAAGATTTCTTAGTTCTTTGGCAGAAATGTATTTCTCCTCTTTTTGTATATAAGAGGCCCTAATATGTCGTCATAGTTATCTGACTAATAAACCTCTATCATCTTCTGTGTGAAGGCCTCACACAGCTCCATCAATCCCATCATGTTCACTTCAACAGGTAAGAGTCAGACAAACCAAATGTCTAAGGTTTAAACTTCTTCCACGTTTTTAAGGAGTTTAAATCTTTAATACGTTGAAGGTTTACAATCAAAACTTAAACCTTTGACTTTTAACTTTGATTAGATTACAAAACCAGCTTTTATTTTCCTTTTTATATTCACTAATAATTGAAATGCTTGAGAAAATTGTGAAACTTTCGTTTGGAACAAATTTAACAAATAAAGATACAACTGATATAAATCTGCTGTAAATATATTTTAGATTAATATTTAAATCTTTACTGTTTTTTAAAGGGTGCATTTTCAATTACATATAAACAGGCAAGCAAAAAATTTGCAATATGAGCTAGATTATTCTAAAATGTTTATTGATTCTTTTAAACCACAGTTTGTGATTTGTAAAGATTTGTGGAAACCAAAAGGGCATTCATAAACTAAATATCATTTCCTAAATCTGGGTCATTCATTTCATCCTTGTTGGTAACTAATCTAACATTCCCTCCATGTAAAGGAAAAATAATTCACACCTTGATTTTAATGAATCATTTTATTTTTGGAAAAGATTTTCAAGACATATTACAGGTTAAATAAAATAAAACAAAGACAAGTTCTGAAGAGCCTGGCTGAGAAGAAGGTGGATAACTATGGACATCTGGTGACTGGAAACAGCAAGACATGATAAAAACACAGCAGCAAAATAAATCAGAAATATTAAAGTTTTAGCTTCTCTTTTACTTTTCTACATTTTTCCAATTGTTTCTACAAGTATTTAAACCTAAATATATATGAGAACGTAAAAGCCACCAGTCCAGGAGTTTTATTCATGTTCTGTTCACCAGCTAAAATTTAAGACTTTTTAATGCCATTATTGTTAGGATTTTTCTGTGTTATCATTCTGACATTCAGATTTATTATTATTTTAGATCATTAACCTAGATCATTAACCCACCATTATATTGTGATTTTTAATTAAAGTATTCTCTTCCTCTGCTAAAATGTATAAACTTACTTTGAGGCCTTTTCTCCCTGTGTTTCCATGAGAAACAGTTAACGGTGTGTTTCCCAGACCTTGACTCAAGCTTTCTTACCAACTGGAATACTCCCTACTTTGGAGGCCGTCTGTGACTGTTCTACTGTCTTCCCATACTGCCCTCCCTTATCTTTTAATAAAAGAGAAAGCTCTAACAAAGGGCCTTCAGAACGCTCAGTGAACGGCTTGAAGGAGCAGCTTGCTGAGTTTTCTCCTTTTGCAAAAGCTTTTATAAAATTCACTTACGTTGTCTGTTTGTTCTTTTATGCAGATTCATAAGTACCTATCAATTATGTATGGAATTTAAGAGCTGTATGGTCATAAACAAATACATCATACAACTTGATAACAGAAGAGAGACAATGGCAAAGACGAACACAGTCCAGCCCACTGGTGATAGACTTGCACTCACCCAAATTGGATAAATAAACTAGCCAGCTTCATCCTTACAGAGTGTAGTAACAGTTATTCACAAGCACCTTTCATCACTGAACACAGTGAGGATATTTGCAAACGACTCCAAGTTTTGCTCATCACTGAAATTCCGTGAGAAAATAGGAAATGACACAAACAATATTACATTAAATAGTCCTGCCACAACAAAATTTAAGACGTTAAGAAGATTTTTTCCCAACAAATTTGAGATATTTTAAATCATGGTGTGTGACTTGAAGGTTTCAATACCTCAATAGCTCACTAACCTGATATAGCACATCCATATTGGTAATTAATCAAACGTGCCTTCAAATTAAGAGAAACACAGCTTTGATTTTAGTTTACCTTTATTGGAAAAAAAAATCTAGACATATGTTGCAGGTTGAAGTAAAAATGGAGGTAGCAAGTACTGAGGCTTAGGAAAAGGTGGACAACAGGGACATCTAGTGACTAGACATAGCAAGATGATAAAAACACTAAAATAATCAGAAATAAATGTGCATTTTTCCAATTGAGTATTATTGATTATTGTCTTCATCGAGCTTAAAAACTGGTACAATTGTATTTTGGTTATACAAGCAAAACCTCGTTAGAAAATAATGTTTTTGGACTTCATTCAAAGCCATTGGTCTTTATTCGTAAAGTTTAAATCAAGATCATATTGCTCACATAGATTAAGGTTCTCCATGCTGATTTAGAGACATAGATATTCTTCAGTATCAGCCCAGGTGGTGGTTTTGCGGTCATACTGTTTTGGATGCAATCATGACCGGGGCATTCCTCTTTTCTATCTCCCTGGCCATCTGACACCAGATGCAGATGGTGCAGAAGCTAGACAGCACACAGTCATTAGGAAGGGAGCCCTGAGGATCAAAGCGCTTTGAATTTCAATAAATGCTTTTTTGAACACAGTATTAACAATATGAAGGAAATAGAATAACGCCTTTGTTTGTTTTTCAGCTGACAACTTACATCGATGCCATAGCGGTGTCTCATGGAGACCCTCATACCCAAGGTGATGGGTGGGACGCACCAACCAAAAGCATCCAGTAGGGGGAGACAGAGATGTTCGCCGTAGTCTTTAGAGGTCTTGCATGCGAAGCAGGGGAAACACCAGTACGCAAAACAGCCTGAAAAAATCAAAATAAAATAGAGAAAAATACACAATTATGAACTGTTGTTATGCAGTTGCTGTAGAAACGCATCAATGAGGTTGTCTCTGAATCTGTTTTTAATGTGTCAACCTGAGTCATGTTACTTACATGTTTTTAAATCACCGAGACAATCAAACAGTCC
Organism: Poeciliopsis gracilis; assembly: GCA_911649635.1. Classification (NCBI taxonomy): domain Eukaryota; kingdom Metazoa; phylum Chordata; class Actinopteri; order Cyprinodontiformes; family Poeciliidae; genus Poeciliopsis; species Poeciliopsis gracilis. The sequence goes on from CAJVRI010000486.1 coordinate 335,836, forward strand.
AGAACTCCACTCTCGTGGGTTCATGACCTCGACCACTTGTGTAGGTGGCGGTTGCTGAATTACTAGTGTTGTCGTCATGATAACGTCTAAAAGATGAGAGAAAAACACATCCATTCATATATCCAAAGACATGTTTGGGTAGTTATGAAGGGATTCATAATTACCCAAAGTTATGAATCATTTTGTGTAGTCTTTTAACTACCCAACGGAATGCTCTTTGCTTTCACTTTCTATGTAAGTGGATGCTTAAACACCAACAAAAAGTTTCAACGGGATTTTGAAGTCAATGTGATTTGGTTTTAAAGGGGACAAGAAAATTTAATATTTGAAGCAACTCAGCAAGTTGGATTTTACAGTGCATCACCATATCTAATAACCACACTGATATTTTGAAACGTTAGATAACCGACAAGAAGAAAAATAACCCTATGTATATTGGAACAAAATGAAATATATGCAAGGTATACCACTTTTCTTTGAATATTGAGAGGACTTCTCCGTAATAAGACTATAATATCTAGGTTGTTGCACCAGATAATCAGAAAGTTTGATATCTCACCTGTTGAGCCTGAGCTCTGGGTTGAGCGTCTTCTCACAGATGATCTCTGCTTTGAATAGCTTGGACTTGAGTCAGATCAGCAGTGAGTTTCAGGATGGAAAAGTAAACCAACCAGACACACCAGTTCCATGTTATCTTGTTTTATGCCTCTGAAACAAAGAGTTTATTTTTAACTTCAGGCAAGAAGTAATGGGTGTTGAGCCATGTCAGGTTCTACGTCTGGTGTAGTTTTGCTTTTCTGATCCACCAAAACTTTTGGAAAGGATTTCTTTTTACTTTATAGTGTTTTGAACTGGACTGTAAGTGAGAAAAATAAATTATTTTCAAACATTTTCTTGTCAGAGAGAGAATCTCAGTCAGTGTTTCCTGGTAAAATATCAGCAAGACAACATAAAACAAACAGGAAACCTACAAAGATGACTTGCGAATGAACTTTCCACCTCCAAGGCCAAAAGCATTTTATTGGAGTGAATCATGAGAGACATTTTACCAAAATTGTTGCAACAATAATAATAAACAACCATGAGATGTAGTTTCACTGATTTTGTTTTTTTTATATAAGTGAAAGAATATAGCTCACAAATATTCACACTTGAAAACTCTTTCATATGGAAATGGAAAAGCAATTTTTCCTATAGAGCAGCATGTCAACAGCCAGCAACTCATCTGGCACCACAACCATAAACAACCATTCAAAAAGAAGATCTACTGTTAATTAGATACAATTCTAAACAGTGTCAGTTATTGATTTTGATTTGAGTTTGGCTCATTTTTTGCCAATTATTTGGCCGTACATTATTAAATTTGTACTTACACATAATGGACGTAAATAAGCAAGCTACAAGTTTTACCCTTGCTGAATGTATTAGCAGCTAGTTAGCAGTAGCTACAATCACCTTGAGTCACAGAACAAAGTGTAGATGTCTGCATGTGACTCAAACGTTTTGCACAACAGTGAAGTCTTGCACAACAAAAGGAAACTACACATTAAATAGTCCTGCCACAATAAAATTTAAGATCTGTGATTAACATATTTAAGGCCAAGTTTTTCCCCGCAATGAATTTAAGACATTTCAAGTCCTTAATTTTTATATACATCAATTTAAGACTTTGTAAGGATATAAAGGCACCCTGTAGAACAGTTCTCACTGTGTGCATTGATGTGTATTGAGGTGTTATTGGGGTCTTATGTATTAGTGGATTTCAGTTATTTGGGGCTGAAATCAATATAGTCCCAAAAAGGCTTTGGACAGAATTTGTCAATATGAAGATAGAATACAATAGTTTTACTCAGATAAGTAAAGAAAGTGCAGTTTTATGTCAACCGCAGATCTGGAGGTACTGTACTGTGCTGACAGCACCGTCTGTGAATTCTACTGATAACTGCTTTTTGACGCTGTCCCTCTGCCTGTGACCTCAGCTGACCTGTCAGTGAACTTTACTCCAGAGAGAGGAGAGGGGCAGCTTCTGCTCAACATGTGATAATGGCCTTTTGGGGTCAATGATGAAATGATTCGGTGTACTCTTTAAATATTGCAGGACTACATGTGCAACACCTGCAAACAGTACGGTGCATACAAGGTGGCGGACTACAACCCTGACCTGCTTCCATGGCATGCTGGAGAAAAACAAAGGGTTAAAAAGATTCATGCAGTAGCTGGAAATAAGACAACGTGATTTTAAAGACATCACTTTTAGAGCGAAGACATCTGATCTGTTCAAAATGTAAAAAACATGGCTGAATTTAAAGACCATGTCATGTGCAGTTGATTTCTGAGTAACTGTTTGTTGAGTGATAATTCAGAATTTTATCTGTCCAATTAAATGCATATTCACCTCAGACCAGTTGACAGTAATATTAACAAAAGTAAAATTTTCTGCTATTTTCCCTCTCCTGTCTACATCTGAAGTGATCAAACATTACATTTTAAAAAATGAGTTACTTTGTATTGTTTCTCAGGTTTATGTGATTTATATTTCCTGCATGCTTTCCTTAGCGCAAATTAATTCAGAATTGCATTGTGCTGGTTGGTGATATACAGCTTAATATTTCTGCTAACACTGAACCACAGTCAATAAGGGTCATTATAACATCAATTATAACATGCCTGGAGCTGATTGCTTCAAGCTTATTTTAGGAAATATTAAAGACATTTATAAGGTCACTGAGCATTACAACTAAAAATCATGCACAAAATAGGTGCTGTTATACATTCAGACTTATATTTCTGACATTCACAAAAAGTACAACCAAACTAGGCTACTATGGTCTTCAATTATTGAAAGAAATAAAAGTTTTGTCAGAAACTGGTGTACTTTATTAGTACTTTATTAGTTTTAGAAGATGTTAGCTGTGTTTTTACTGGTCTCTAAAAAAAATGTAAATTCATCATTTGCAGTCCAGACCAACGGCGAAACAAACTGGTGATTCTGCAAAAGAGTCACCAGTTTGTCACCAATCCTAACCGAAGAAATAAATATTTTTTTTTAAATAATGATTTATTAAAAGAAAAAATGTTACCCAAACCAACCTAATGCTTTGTGAAACAGAAACCAAGTGACCACCAAGCTTAAGCACCCCAAGTTCACACAACAGCAACAATGACCCAGTGCATACCAGCAAGTTTAGCTCAGAATTGCTCAAAAAAGACAATTTTGAAGTGTCCTAGTCAAAGTTTAAATTCGGTGGAAAGACTGTAAAGATACCATTTCTACATGAAAAATCCTTGAGTGTGGCTAAATTAAAACAGTTCTGTAAAGAAGAGAGGGCCGGTCCACAGAGATTTCAAAGGTCGCTATCACAAACACTTATTGGCAAATCTTGAAATTTTCGCAAAAAATAAAATAAAATAAAAAATTGTCTTAGAGATTAAAAAGTAAGACGATTAACACACGGAACAAGAATTAATACAACCGTCACTGAGTGAATAATTACTGACAGTCAGCTGACAATTTTCTTGTCAGCTCTAAGTTGCTGACAAGTTAACATTCTTTACCCAGGGTTTGACTCAGCAGCTATCGGCTTCTCTAAGTAGCCATCTGTTGAAATGAAAAACAGATGTCAACACAGCAAGAGAAGGCTATAACAGAGCGGTAAACCGGAAAATTGTATAAAGATATTGCAATGTACCGAACAAAGGAGGATGATAGACACTGGGTCAAGTTCTGGATGTCTGAAAGACATCATGCTGTATGTGTATCACACAGTGTCCTAAATCTGTTCAATTTTTTTCCACGAAGTAATTTTGGGGAGTGTCGTTACTGAATACACACAGGCTCCCTCTCATACACACACAGTCAGGCCACATGTTCAGCAGCCAGCCTTCTTTATCCACCACAGATGAACCTACTGAACTGAGCATAGAAAGACCAGGCAGCTGACGTCTGGCTGTGAGCAGACAGCTCCATGTGAAGCAGAGCAGAAGTCACAGTCCACACAACGAGATATCCTGAAAACTGATCAGAAATCAGCTGAAATCAAGTAAGTTTCAATTAAATGCATGCAGCAGATCATCATTTTATTTCTAACTTCATTTTTTGTGGCTCTGGTAAAAGAAATGGAGATAAATTCAGAAAAAAAGTGGACATTATTCTAGTTTAAAGGTTTCTTTTTTGTTTGGTTTTTTTTTTTCGCTTTTATGATAAGAAAATGTGATTGCGTGTGTGCATGCGTGCATGTGCATGCGTGCACACACGCATGCAAAGTCCAACAACATATTTGTGTGTTTGAGTTTGTTATAAATCCAATCATATTTTAAAAAGATAACTGACACTCAATGAAAATGCCATTCATATTTCTTTTGGATGGTGAAACAAGGAGACAATACGCGTCTGAGATTGAACAGCAGAGCAAAATCCGGTCTTTCTTGCAACTGAAGACGTCCCATGCTTTATGGTTGGCTGAAAACATGCTGACATCCGCATGCCAGTTGATTGTTGTTTTAGTTCAAAGCGATTGTTTAAAAGAGAAACAGATTAAGCTCTCTTTAAACATAGTTGAACATGGTTGAATTTCTTGATCCTTATTTCTAACTGTTCCTGGTTAATTTAACGTGGCTTACTATGATTTTCTTTAAGTGATCCTTACATACAATTCCTGCATTCTGCCTTTATTTGAGTCCTTGTTTCAGCACTATAGTCAGTTTCAGTAGAGAGTTCTTGTTGCTGCTTCCTGAGTAATCTTTGCTTTTAAGTCCTCTCAAAACCCTCACCTTAATACATAGGTTAGTCTTTCAGAGGTAGTTAGGAAACAATTAGTTCAAGATCTCAAGATAAATTTAAAGCACTAGGTCAGAAGGAACACCAAGTTCCTGGGTTTGACCCAAAGACTCCTCCCAGTGGGAGGTTCCCAGAAAACCTCCAGGAGGAGAAACGCACAAACCTTCTTTCACTGACCCTTTCTGATGAGGAGCAGCAGCTAAACGCCAGGCTAGGTCCAGAATGTGAAGCCTCTCACCAGAATGGCCATCCTAAAATCCAATTAATCAATTTTTCAAACTCAATAATGCAGTTTTTCCATGAACATAGTAATAGAACATAGAACATAGTAAGATATAGTTTTTCCATGAACATGAAAAACTTATTCAAAAACATGAAAATTAGAAGGGAGATTTTGTCTTAGAGCAAATACAGAGTCGGTATTTGCTCTGTGTGGAGGCAAATACCAACACTAAATAAACCCTGGGCATCACTTTACCCCTAAAAGTTCTATTAGTTAGTTCTATTATGGATTGAACCTGTTAGTTTGCAGTCATTTTTAATCCTTTTATTGCCATCAAGTCCCTGTTTAAACTATTACTATAGTCAAAAAACAGAGAAAAATTGTCTCCTCTTAGTGAAGAAAAGTTAACCTACAGCCTAAATCTTAAATAATTGGGGCACAAATACTTTAGAAAATGTTGCTAAACACAATGAAATTGAGAGAGTTTTTCTATACAAAAGCGAAAAATAAAATTAAAGCGTAGCTGCAAATATTGGAGAAAGTGACAGCAGCTTATAGCACTATAAAAAATGTAGCTTTTGAAGGAGTAAAGTTGGCCAGAAACACAGAAAAAATGAAGACTGACAGCAATATTTTTCATTAGATCACACAAAACGTGCATTCAAAATGTGCAAAATTGGGAAGTATTTTAGAAGTGCAAAATTGTTAAAATGGATTGAAGTGATAAAACAGCCAGAAAAAAGATGACCCAGAGGACATTTCACTGGGTAAAAAACTTATGGAGATGTTTTGAGAAAATATTTATTTCTACGTGAGATGAAAGTTAAATTATTTTTATCAAAAATAAAACCTTTGTTCGCTGAGAGTGAACAAGGTTTGCTCTGCTAAGAAAACGTATAAGCATCACCTGCTGAGCTGTACATTTCTTCTTTGTCAAAGCAGCATTTCTTGGACGTCAGCAGCCCAGGACTTGACCCTGAACAGCAGGAAAGATGGAGTGCAGCGGAGATCCAAATGGCTACAGCTTGACCTTAGTCAAACCGAGGCCTCCTCCATCAACACAAAGCCAGACGGACTCTTTCCTAACCGCTGCCCGGTTGGCCCGCGAAGGACTGCTGGAGGACGGAAGAACAGGACGGCAGTTTTCAGCTCCTAGACAGTCTTCTTCTAGTTCACAAGAAAACCAGGATGTTGTCTTGAAAGACCTGAGGATCAGGCGGTACACCGTCATCTCCAGGAGGAAGATGGAAACTGTCAGAAAGATGGACAATGAAGGGGGAAAGCAGACCCCTCATGGTGCCTCCTCACCAAAAACAGAAGCAGAGAGACAGAAGGTGTGTTTGAGTGTGTCTGACTGTCGCTTCACATGTAGACAACCTGGAAGGTTTAGAGTTGCAATATTACCTGTAATAGCAGAACTTTAGGCAGCACTATAGTCAGGGTTCCAGACTTGTTGGTAAATGTTTGAAAAACACCTGAAGGCTAATGTTTGGTTATTCCTAACATCAGCACTGTCTAGTTTAAGAGAAAGTCTATGTTTAAGGGTGTTAGATTAAGCACTTGACTTAAGTACTGAGACTACAGGAGATAGCCATCAGTCTTTTATTAAATGCATCATCTAAAGTCAGTTTGACTGTTTTCCTACTAAGACACACTGGCTTCAGCTTGCAGCCTTAAGACCTGACACCCACAGTTTCAGGGGGAAAACATTCAGATTTGAACACATTTCAATCTACTAGAGATTAAAACACTGACATCTGGTGGCTGTTCACCTGCACAAGATTTTTCCGGGTACAATCTGTAACATGCTTTATTTGGATAGAAGCACATTATTGTATGGGGAAGGGAACTGCATTGTTTTTTTTATTTTCACATTTTTATCATTAAAAAAAACCTGAAAAGTGTGGAGTGCATTTCTGTTCAAGCGATCGCACAAAACCTACAAGTATTTGATAGATCTGGGGAGCCTGATGTAATACAGACATGAAGACGTGCAAAATAAAATGGCTTTTGGCTAATTTTGCATTTTCATGGTTGAGCAATCCCAGGTGAGGCTCAGCTTGCTGCAAGCATTTGAATGGGAGAATGCAAAAATTCAGTGATTTTGAAGAAAAAAAAATCAGAATTGGTTCAGCTAAATGAAGAAAAAAACTTTCATTTAGCTTAAATGAAAAATCTAGTACAAATCCCAAAGTGAAAGTAGCAATATAAATTTTATATTTTTCCATTATGATAGGTGAGGCTCTGCCTCACTTGCCTCCCCTGACCACACATCACTGCTTTCCATGGTGGTTCTTGAAGCACCAGCTCCAAACCACTTTTTGAGAATCTCCATATTTTTGAATGAGTTTGGTTTCACGATTCTCATGATGTGGTTATCCATATTACTTGCCTACTATTTTTTATCTACCACAACTTTTCCTATCCCTCACCTCTCTTGTGCTTGGACAGAGCTCTGTGCACAGCCAGCTTCTTTAGCAATGATCTTTTATGCTAGGTGTCAAAGGTCAGCTTTTGGACACCTGTCAAGTCAGCAGTTATCCCTGTGATTGTTGCCTACAGAGCTGGATTGGGAGACAATTTAGAATCCTTTGCAGGTGTTTTTAGCTGATTAGTCTGGCATGGCACCAGGGCTTTTCAATATTAACTTACAGAATATTCACATTTTCTGACATACTGAATTTGGAGTCTTCATTCTTTTTTCATCCCCCCCCCACCCCTCAAAATAAACAATTGAAATATACCAGTCTGTACTGTAATGAATAAATATAAGTTTCACTTTTTGAATGGAATTACTGATTTATACACTTTTTCATGATGTTCAAATTTTATGACCAGCACTTGAATATTCCCCCTCACAAGCACACCATATTCAATACTTTTGAAAAGTACTAAATTTCCACAGCCAACTTCTTAGCATGACCTTTTGTGATTTTCCTTGTGATTGTCAAGGGTCCACCAGGTGGCGACACATCTATAGTAAAACTAGTTATTTTCAGGATACTGAATTTGGAGTTTCTATAAGCCACAAACAGAAGTAAACTGCAGAAATACACCAATTTATACACAACTGGACATTTTGGACCCTTCAGGTTTTTAAAATACTTGTAAATTGGTGCTTTGTAGAACTAGACTCCAGAAATTCAAAATTAAGCCAGTTATATTTAACAGTAACATTAAAACAAAATAGAACAGAGATTTTACCAAATGTGAATGTTTATTACTAATAAAGGCCAGAGACACTGGCTGAGAAGACTACACTGGCAAGATTAAATCTGTCCAAAAAAAAGAAAGAAAGCAAAAACAGGGGGACAATCTAAAATCAGCGGTACTTAAATACTCTAAACAGAAACACCCACATTATGTCCTACACAGCTGTAGGCCTTCACACGTCAGCCTCACTCAAATGGTTTTCATGTACTCAAACTTCACAAGCCCTCCAAAAAAAAACCCCTCAATTTAAACCCATTTTGATTCAACAAACCTGCAAGCGTCAGAACAAAAAGAAAAAAAAATTACTGAAAACTGGTTTTATTTGTCAAAAAAAGCTCCTTTACAGCGCAACGATTTTATACTGTAAAGCCAGCACACATGTAAAATACAACCCTTACAATACATTAGAATCAAAACAGGTACCAAAAAGTACAGTAAAAATTACACTTCCAGTGGAAATGTGGAGGGGAAAAACACCAAAGGAAAAGCAAAAATTAAAAAAAAGGCTAAAGAAAAAAAACCAAACAAACAAACAAAAAAAAAAACATGGAAAAGTTACATTTCAGATGTTTTCTGTACAAATGGTCTTCTGTCATAAAAGAGGTCTTAGTGAACCCAGTGTGTCCGTCCTGCCGTCGGTGTTACTGGATCACTGGAGTCTTAAGGAACACAAAAAGTTTAAGTTAAACTTGAATTTGAATAAAGTGCAAAAACATTACTCATTACCAGAAAAACAGAATAATCAAATAAAAATCAATAAGACAGCAAATCCTGTTCATCTGTGCCTGCTGTCCGGGTTGAGCCGCTGATTTAAGAACTGCCGTTTAGATTCTAAAAAACTCTACATATGCAACATATGTGAATGTGTGACAGTCAGCATACCTTCTGCCACCAAGTGATCATCAGTACGGCTTGTAGCTGGTCTGGTGTGCCCCCCGCCTCGGGGTTTTACCGTAGCTGGCATTCCCCTGGTCTGTCATGGAGATAAAACAGGAAAGTCAGACACTTTGGCAGGACGTTTTTTTCACTGTCTCCTAAATATAAACGAAGGACATGGACAAATGACCATCTTTAAATGGTCACTATTCAATCCCTGCTAACCAAACTGAGACCAATTGGTAGAAAAGACAGGATGGCAAAATAAAAATAAATCACACCATGTGGTGAAGAAAACAATTCCAAATATGGCTGAAATGAAATTCACAGCATCTTTTTAAGTGTTTTTTGATCATTTCAATACTTCCAAAGACTTGAACACTTCACCTGCTGCTGGGATCATCAAGTCATTAGATATAAAATACTCTCAAACCCACAGAAATTACCAAAAACATCTGAAGACTGATGAAACAAGTTCATCGACTTATCACTTACTGTAGTCATATCCGGTGCCATATCCATAGTAACCAGAAGAGTAGTCGTAATTGCCGTAGCCACTGTATCCACCGTAGCCATAGCCTTGACTGCCATATCCCTGGTAGTAGTTTCCGTAGCCCTGGTTCCAACTCTGGCTCTGACCTGAGACAACAGTTGATCTTGTTCAGACAAAATACAAAGCAAAGGGCAGCCTCCCTGGCTTGAAACCCCCTAAAGAAGACTGGTATGCAACAATTTGCTGCACTTTGGACAATCACTAGAACTCACAATAATTGAGACACAAGAGCAACTACGACTAAAACCTAAAAGTAATGAAATAACGAGAGAAACGAGTGATCCTCTGATGCAGGCATTCCCAAACTTTTCCATGCCATGGAATGTCAAAGCACATAAATGCCTGGCTGAAGAATCCCTTTCAAATCAAAATTTGTACAGAAACATCAACCTTTAGAATGTCTTTATATTGACTAGTGAACAATTATTTAGAATAACTGCTGTTTCACACCTTCTGATTCTAGATGGTCATGAGTTCTATGGCAGAAAGTTTTCAGATAATATGTCTATTACCAGATAATACAATTTTTCATCAAAATCCCCACTTTATTATAAAAAAATATGCAATACTTCATACTAATCACGTCAAGTTTTACATCATCCCCACAGTTCTTATGGTGTTTGCAGCAGAGTAAGCTCCTTCGCCCTTTTTCATTAAGAAACATTTATATTTCTTTCTTCCTACACTAGCTTGAGGAACAAAGTAGCTTAATTACTTTTATAGCCAATTTGAAAATGAGCATCAGGGATAACATTTAAATCAATAATTTAAAAAAACAAAACAAAACAAAAAAAACTGTTTCCTCAACTTCCCTCCAACTGTGAGGCCCCTACATCGCCCCCCGGTGGCACATATTTGAAAAACACTGCCCTAATGCATCTGAAACAGCAGCTCTGTCGTTTACCTCCACGGCCCCTTCCTCCCCGACCTCCGTATCCACCTCCACGTCCCGTCCCGTACTGCTGCTGCTGATACACCTCCTTTGGCTGGGCGATCTTAAGCTCACACTGTGGAGGAAATGAAATCCGCGTCTTGACCTGACGCCATCCAGGTTTGAGAAGGCAAAGAAAGAGAACAAATGAGCGTACGCACCCTGCCACCTTCGATGGTGTGGTATTTCTTCTCCAGACACTTCTTGACGCTGGCTTCATCTTTATATGTGATGAAAATGAAGCCCCTCCTTTTCTTGGATTTAGGGTCGATGGGCAACTCTATGGTCTCAATCTAGAAGGAGAACATCGCCTTATAAATGATGCAAACTTCCAAGTGCAACTTCAGTTTACATAAAAAGAAGGTTTGCTAGAAAATATTTGCAACCCGTTTCACAGCTTTCGCTACTATTCAACTGGACACCAACCTCTCCAAAAGCGCCAAAGTATTCCCTGATAGCCTCCTCGGTTGCTTCGGGATTCAATCCCCCAACAAAGATCTTCTTAGCAGGTTCTTTCTTCATCGCCATCGCCCTTTTAGGGTCGATCTGACGTCCGTCAAGTCTGTGTTCTTTCTGTTCCAGCACCTACAAAAACAAAAAGGCATCATCAGTGACTCGAAGGAAGCATCTCAGGAATGCATCTTGCTATTTTAAGGAAGAACAATATAATGAGGCTCACCTTGTCCACACTGGCAGAGTCTTTAAAGAGCACAAAGCCAAAGCCTCGGGACCGGCCAGTGTTGGAGTCCATTTTGATGGTGCAGTCTGAGACCTCCCCAAACTTGCTGAAGTAATCCTTCAGGTCTTTTTTACTTGTGTCCCAGCTGAGACCACCAACAAACATTTTTCTGCAAACCAAAGACACAAAACACTTCTGTCTCTCTTCTAAACAAAGACGAAATTTCTTCACTTATTCCCAGTTAATACTAGAGTTAGAATGAATGTCTTTAAACTCTTACCCAGCATCCTCTTCTCCTTTGCTGGCATCGATCTTACCACCGTCTGTGCCACTGTCCTGGCTGTCGTCGCCCCCCATCAGTTCCTGCTCGGCTCCATTCTGGTCCTCGTCTCCGTTCTGTTCCGATGTCTCCATGAGCAGATTCTCTGCGTCTGCCATTCTGAAATTGGTTTCTGTTTAAGAGACTGAATACACACAAGCACAAAATTCAAATTACGAGGACTATCACTTGAAATGTTCAACAGACCTAAAATAACAGCTTAAAATTTTATTTTTTTCAAAGTAGAAAAATGATAAGAAGCTAATAAATTTGCCCATTTAAGGCCAAGAAGGAGTAAATATTTATGCCTTCTAAAAAATGCCCCCAAAGGAGCACATAACTATATTTTTAGTGAAAGACTGAGCTCTTCAGCACGTTTCCAATTCATGCCGTTATGTGAAAACTTTTATTTTTCCTAGAGAAAATATTAAACCATGGTCACTGCAACTGATAAATACTAATCCTAGGGAGTATACGATTGAACAAAAAGAGTGCTGTAATGCTTATATGGCAGATTAGTTCTTCAAATCAAGTTCCCTCCAAAATATTCGACCTTACTTGTGTTTCAGCATTTTAATAAAATTGACAAACATCAAACAAGCTGTCAGAAAAAAAAACAAAACAAAAAAAACATTACACTGACATACATAACATTCAATAAGTCATGAGCCATAATACATCTGTTTAATTTTTTAATGAATGAATCAAAGCACCGCTTTCTGGGAGAATACATTTCATTTGGGTTATTTGATGAGTTCAAAAATGTTGTTCAAGCTACACTTATGTATACATTTAAAGTAAGTATTTATAACAATTTTCTTTCCCGAGACCAATAAAATGCCTTGTTAATAAATAATTGGATTTTTTAAAAGTACGCTACTATTTTACAGATTACACTATTTTTGTCTACTGCATCCGAGAGTTCTAAGGCATTTGCTCCAGAAATTTCACTCTTTTGCAGCATTGATTGATGCATGCTGCAGTTAAAAACTAAAGAACTTCATCGTTTTTGTCCTTAAGCTGTCTGAAAACTGGAAAATTTTGATAAATTAAAAGCATATGCCATTTTAATTAACATAGAAAATCACCATAAATGATTAAGTACTCTGCTTTCCTACCCCAACTCTCACCTTAAAACTATCACTGTATAATTTTGGATTACATAGTTTTATAAGCACATCACTTGAACGCATCAAACAGGGCCTGAAAGTTTCCTAAGAAACTAACTTCCACTAAAAAAAACCCTAAAATATATTTCTTGGTACTTGCAAAAAAAATATGAAGTCCAAGCTCCAAAATGAATAGAGGTCTTCTTTCTGCTTTTTCACAAATTGAACTAGAACTTCGCAAACAGAAATGAATAATTTAAGTGATCCCAACTATGAAAGGCCTCCTTTGGCAGTATGGCAGAAAGATGAATCGTTCCTTATGATCGTTTAGCTGCCAAGATTCATTCATTTCTACAGAGGACTGCACAACACAAAAGTAAACATGAGGAAATTTTGAAAAAGAGATATGTGTGCATCACTGAGGGTCCATAAAACGACAATATATAAACAAAAAGACAACGAGCGCCGCGAATCTCCATGTTGTTGAGCGTTTGAGCGGACCGCGCTTTGCCTCGTACCCGCTCGGGACGGATAGAAGGCCTCACTTGCAGCTAATAACCAAGTAGCTCATTAAATGACTAATAACAAATAGTCGGGGAGTATACACCAATAAACAAGAGCTAAAGCATGTATTGCGTAGCAGCACAGAAACATGGAAGGAAGCGTTTCATTCATCGCTTTAAATAATCGCTTTCATGACCATTAGCTCCTTCGGCTAACTAAACGCTAACATCAAGACACGCCGCAAATAAAAACCGCCCCTCTCAGAACAGACGCACACAGAATAACGCCTAAATAAAACTGAACCACCTAGCTAAGGTTTAAGTGAGCTAATAACAACAGAATCCACTGCTTACTTTGCGTGAATAAACCGGGGGTTCGCCGACTCGCAGCTCAAAATGGACACTCCAAATTCGCCGCTAACTCGTGGCAAAATATATACGACCGGATGTGAGCAAGCAGTAGGGAAGCGCGGAAAGACGATGTCTGTGATTGGACAAGGTCTTGCGTTTGGTAATCAAAACTCTTACTCTATTGGCTGAAAGGGTGAAAGCTGTGACAAAAGACATAGTCACCAGCCGAATGTTCTTTCTCTGTTAGCATTGCTTTTCACGCTGCTGTTTCTGTTTTAGATATTATATCAACGCATACATATGAGAGTAGCCGCCGCATCAACTTCTTTGCCCCCGCCATATTGTGAGTGGCAAAGTTTCCGAAACAGGTTTTCTGAACTAAAGAAACACTCAGTTTGATGTTCAACTAATTTTTGATATGTAATTGTATATTTGTTTTTGTAAAATTTAGTTGAATAAAACAAAAATAGCATTTATTGTTGGAACATTCGGTTGTACCGGCAGCAAAGTGTCACACAAGTCGAAGCATGTAAATTCACACACACAAAAAAAATGGAATGAAGAATTACATAGTGTACCGTAAGAGCTAAGTTACAGCACAGAACAATACTAAACAGCTATTAAAATGTATACTCTGATTCAAAGAAAAGTGCAAGTAGGATCACCTAAAACATGTATATGTGCCTATGTTTTTGTGCATAGAGCAAGACTATTTACAAAAACTAAAGAAAGGCAAACAACAGGGATGTGCAAATAACAGCAGGAATGTTAATCAAAATGAGAAAAAACACACTAAACAGCAGGGATGTGAACATTTCTGAGTAAAGGTCTAATTGTGATAAAATATTCAACTTCCAATTGCTGGGAGGAAGGATCTGTAATGACACTGCTTTGTGCATAAAGGCTTCAGCACTGAAGGAGCTTTCAAATTCAGCAATAGCTTCATGCATGGGATGGACTGTCCAGCAGAGGCTCCCACCACTGCAGTGGTCTGCACTGGTTTCAGGGGGCATCTTAGGACTGGCCTTCCTCATTATCTCAACTTCCTCTCAGCTTTAGATAAGCTGCTGCTCTCACACACCACACTATAGAACACAGCTGATGCCTCCACAGAGTCAAAAAGGGCCTCCAGGAGCCCAACCGTCCACTTCAAAGGACCTCGATAGTTTTGTGATCAACAAACACAGAAGTTGTTCAAACCACCAAAATATAGTTCTATCCTGTTCTAAGCTTATAAAGCTGGAATTTGAAAATTTTGCTGAAAATTAAAATGCGGTGCATTTTTGACTTATTTCACTGAGATTTAAA